>JAPFBL010001927.1:505000-1105000 GCA_026182355.1 Hermatobates lingyangjiaoensis
GTCTTAGGTGTTTGTATTTTGTTCTTTAATAAAAGATAGGTGGTTTAATCTTGTTATTAGCTGCTGTCTATTTGAATAGTTAAAGGAGTGCTTTTATCCAAAAATCCAGAACCAAAATGAGTTTTGACTCTACTGGTTTAAGCCAAACAACTGTCACTTTGACCATTAATTAATTGAAAATTTGTCCTTTGTCCTCTCCTTTCTTACTTTTGTTAAACAGTATGTATTGTTCTCCAAATTTGGTGTATGAAAATAGTTTAAAAAAAAATTATACTTTTTAAACATTGTATTTCAGGGAATTTTATATTTACCAATCTGATACGATATTTTGATGCTGGTGTATATCTAAAGTTCTAAATGGTTTCGTATATATTAAATAAATAATTCATAGAATTGAAAATAATGATTGTAAAAGCAGGTGGTGAAAAAAGAGGAATAGAGAAAATTTGATCTTCTTAAAGGTATTTTATGCAGAGCTTTAGGCAGTCCTTATTACAATCTTATCGAAAAACTTTTTTTGTACCGTTTCCTTGTCATAATGAAAGAATATAGTTAATGGGTTAGTTCCACTGAGGTTGTTAGTAATATTAGAATTAGTAGTAATACTAATAATGAAAGAAGTTTACCAGATCTTGCTTCAAAAAATAAGTCCAAAAAAATTACTATAATTATTGGTTGGACAACAATATGCCATTTATGGTTTTATGAAATTGTTAAAATTATATATTTATTTTCCATTAGTTAAAAGATATGCTGTCGAAAAAATCATAAATAAATCTATTCATGATTTAAATATTATAATAGACATAAGAAAACATGTTGTTAAAAACAAATTATTGGTGAGCAGTCGAAAATAATTATTTAAATTTGGATCAACTTATACCTTGGTCAATTTTATTCTTTAAGACAAACAACGAAGCATTTATTGAAAATATTAATTGAAGCTAAATGGGAACCTTAGCTTTCGTAGTTAAGCGCACTGTTCTTTTGCTTGCATTTCTGTCAAAATATATTTCGTAATTTCCATATAATGCGTACTTTCGTGAATAATATTTGAAATTATACAATATGACATATTTTTTTCACTTTAATAATTTTTTTTTCTCTAATATACTAAAATTAAGGCTATTGAAACTTATTACTACATATTGTGAAACCAGTGCATAATTATCAGTTATATGTTAAACATATTTATTTAAATTTTTTTTTGTACTTTATTATTATTTCAGAAAAGTAGAAATAAGTTCTATTCCAAGCCATGAAAATTTAGAAATTTAGTTTCTTCCGTAATAAATAGAAAATCAAGCAATTTTAATTAGATTTTACCTGACAATTTTTAAATAAGTTCATATTGTATTGATTGTAGTATTTACAAAATGAAGAAAATATTTATAATCTTCTGTAAATAATTGAAAACAGTAAAATAATTAGATTATGAAAACTATTTGGTACTTTTTAAGTTGATAAAAAATCATAATTCAGCAATGCTATTCGAATTTGGAAATAATTTGTATTTTACTCAGAGGAATTAACAGGTAATAATTGGGGAAAAGGTAATAATGGATGGTCCAAAGACTGTACGAATATATAATTTTAAATCTGATAAGAACGGTAAATTGTTTTTGGTTTATGTAAATTTTGGGTCTACTGATCAATATAATGTTTCTTTTAATAGTTGGATTCTCCATCATCCTCTGTATCAATATAAAAATATGTTGGTTTTTAAATTAAGAGAAAAGTGTATAAAAACTAGATGTATGCGGTAAAAAAAAATAATGTGAACTTTGACCGTTTACTTTCACAGTGGAAGTGGAAAAAATGAAGACGGTCACCAGGTAAGCCTAGTCAAATGATGTAATTTTTATCTAGTTACAATTGAATCCAAATAGTCAAAAAGGTTTCAGCCTCCATTTGGAAACCTTTTTGTTCGTTCTTCATACTTCTGTTTCTATGACATAAGGTCTTATATCAAGATGTTAAATGCTCTGTTGTACAATGTATAATTTAGTACGTACAATAGCTGCATTTCTTACAAACTTTGTATATAAACTGTATATGATTTTTTTTTTGTCTTTGTATACAAGTTTCTCCTATAGTTAAATAAAAAGTTATACATTGTGCAGAAAAAATTAATTAAAAATTATAAGCGAATTAATTTACGAGACTTCTAGATGCCTGCAGTTTTTTTAAATGAGTATTAAAAGGCGATACTTTTTTAAGTTTCTTCTGGTATCGTATATATAAATATATATAATTTTTTTAATTTATAAATTTAGAATTTTTCTAACCTGACTAGAATTTGAGTATAATTTATATATTTTATAATTTGTATTGTTAATAAAATTTATCTTAGACGAATTTCAAGAAAAAAAAATTAAAAGTAAAAAAAATTGTATATAAAACAGAAGGAAGAAAACAGCTTTGTAATAGACCATGTGAAACATGACATGTGGTGTCGCACATGGAGTCTTAATTTTTTTTTATTTACGGTTAACATATTTATGCTCTTAAAGAAAGATCTATGTACTAAAATGATTGTAAATACATTTTTCAGTTTAATAGAATTTGTATGTAAACATATCCTTTGTCCATGTTTATCTTGGTATGTCCTCAGTGAACTATTCTTTTATTGTGTTATTTGTTATAAGTAAAGTATAGTAATCATGGAAAAATTCGGTTTTGAAAGATATAAACGTTTTAATGTCCCTTGAGTATATTTTTGAAGTTTTTTTTATGATGTCCATTTCGATACACACCGTATCGAATTGCCACAAAACGTATACAGTATTTTAATGTTATACCGTTTAGTGGATCTTTTTCATATTATACCCAGAAGTATCCTTTATTGTGTGTGTCGATAAACTGTATAGTTTTTGGACATTGTTGGCTCTTAATAGGTCCATTTTATTTCCCATATGTGTTTTTAGACTATTTTTTATCCTGAACTATTAAATGTAAAGAGTTGAAAAGTTGTGGTTATTATGGAACTAATTTTAACTATAACTGGAAATTTTTAGAATTTTTGAATGAAAGAAAAGGTCAGTTTAGTGCTAAAATGGAAAATATTTGATTTATTGAATCAGACAGCTTGAGACCACGATACTGTCACACCATGTGACAGGTCATTATGGAACTAAAGGTCATAATGTCTACCAACCAGTTAGTAGACGGGTTGACACTTGTTTCAATATTAACTTTTTCCCATCACCACCCGATTCCACTATAACATAGGAATGCTGCAATATTGTTTTTTTTTTTCAGTGGAAACTCTAAATAACACTAGACGACCAGTGACCCCTTGTGTCACTCAGTGTTAAGAAATTATAGCAACAGTTAATAACATAAATTCACTCAACGTGATTAAAAGCAATAACTATTATTAAGCCAGGGAAATAAAGATTTTTATATGGTCCAAGCATTTGATATAGTATTCTTAACATGAATCACGATGTATACATAATAAGTAGATTTAATAAAACAAAATTCTTTTAAAGCAAAAATCATTTCTTTTATAACATAAATAAATGAAATATCCATTCAAAGTATATAGACAATCAATTATACTTAAAATTAACAAAACATGTCCATATAAATATTCCATTTATTTTCCCCCAACATAAAGTAACATTAATGAAAGGAATTCGTCTTTCTAACATTACCTTAGAGCATTTTTATTTAATCTGGCATTTGTGTTCAAGTTTATATTCATAAAATTATCCAATTTAAACTTCTGTTGTAGTTTATTATATATATTTTTGGAATTTCATACATCTGTTTATTGTTCAAGTTCCAAATACGATTGTTAAATCAAAACGTTGGCTTTGAAAGTTTTATTTAAACTGGTAAAACTGAATGATACCTGGTTAATACAATTTGTTTTATATATATTTATAACAAGAATTAACAATAAATACGTGAAAAAAAATCGTATAAGCAACAATAAGATTTCCACAAATAGGATTGAGATCATTCGAAGAAAAACTCGTCAGGTTTTAAAATAACTATTTTAAAATTCAGGTTGTAAAATCTATTAAAAAATAAATAGATTTTACATCTGTAGTCAATAATTTTGCTGGACTTATGTTAAGAGAATTTATTTTTCATTTTCCTTTCTTTTTAATGTCATTATTTGTAAAGTAATATATTACTCATTGTTTTCTTTAATATTTATTTGAATAATCTGTCCTAAACTGGAAATAACAGGAATTCCAATTTTCACCTGTGTGCAAATATTTAAACAAGAACATCAGAGTTTTATAGGTATATAGATTTCAGTAATGAGGCTATATGAATTCTACATTTTCATCAAGAGTAACTCGTCTAACAACATTCGATTTCCGTAGTAATAGCGCTGCTGTGTTATGCTTCATTTTTTTCAATAATAACTCTTTCAAGCATCTAAATGATTTTTACTTTTTTATAAGTAAAGTGTAGTAAATCATGAAAAATTTAGAGGTTCTGAGTAAACTTTTGAAATTTATTTGATTTTATGTGTTAGGGTATGTATGTAAGGAGAAGCTTGTGGTTGGATACAGGTCACATCTTTTTGGATCAAAGTGGTATTATAGCCATAAGTAGTCCTGATAGTGTAGACCAGTCATTTCAACCAGGGTTCTGCCAGTATAGTCCAGGAGTTTCGCAATTTTTAAATCAGACAGAAACTAAATAAAATAACAATTTATTTAATTATACATGATTCTGTTTTTATTTCATGTATAACAAATATGTACAATACTCTGAACATGAGTATTTTTATTTCATTTCATTAAACCTGTTTTTTGCTTAAACAAATAAATTATTTCACAGGAGTACCTCCAGCCAGTGGAATATTTCTACGTAGTTCCGCTTCAGTATAAAGGTTGAAAAGCACTGGTATTGACGAACTGGATCGTTTTTGAACATATTGCCTCATGGGAAGTCAATGTCATGCGTTCTTAGATACCATTTCCCCCCCTTAAACTATAATCAAAAAAGCTGGATTTCCATAGTTCTTATACTACTAATGTGACTAACCTAACCAGAAAAAGTTTCAGAATTTTTCAATAAAATGAAAGGCGAGTTTTATGTAAAAATGCTGACTGATTGAATGTGATGGTTGGCAAATTTTAATTTCACACGTTTACTGTTCTTGAGACCTTGGATGACGTTACAGTGGTGTTTTTTTAAATCAATATAATAAAGAATGAAATTTGTAATCGACAACGTGTTTTCAAATTTTCTCTGAAGCCATCTGTTTTTAGTGTAAATAATATTTGCATTAATTTGTCATGAATCATTCAAACCTTTTTTTTTTTTTATTGAATTATTCTTAGATGGAAAGTTATATTTTATTCTCTTTACAGTTTTATTAAACAATTTTCCAGCATATCTCATTTAATTTTTTTTAACCAGTTTCTTGAATTAGGTGATATATAATATATATATATATATATATAATATATATATATATATATATATATATATAACAATTAAAATAAGCAGTGACACATAAACAGAAACACAACAAAGACTCACTTTTCAATATTTCGATCGCCATTACGGTCGAAATATTGAAAAGTGAGTCTTTGTTGTGTTTCTGTTTATGTGTCACTGCTTATTTTAATTGTTATATATATATATATATATTGCTTTCCATGAGTTGTCTGGGGAAAGAAATATGATTCGTTGAAATGCTGACCAATAGGAGAGTAGAGTTAGTAGGTCCATGCGTGCGGTCCCAGTTGCCCGCTGCTCAGCGAAGCCTTCGTTATTCCACCAATGGCTATAGAGGTTGCACTGTCCCTCTGTGAAATAAGATTATTGGCAGAAAACACGAGCCTCACTTTGCAGTGAGCTCCTGTTCCTTTCCTATTATTGTTTTTTGTGGTGGTTGGGTGTTGGTTTCGTCTATTATCTGCTACGGAAATTGAATTTATTTTATTTGATACTCTCATTTGTCTTCGTGTCAATGGGGGTAGAGGTTGGACAGTCCCTCTTACTTTGATTTGATTAAAGGATGTCAACATCCTTTAATCAAGAGGGACTGTGCAACCTCTATAACCATTGGCGGAATAACGAAGGCATCGCTGAGCAGCGGACAACTGGGACCGCTCGCATGGACCTACTAACTCTACTCTCCAATTGGTCAGCATTTCAACGAATATATATATATATATATACGTTTCAAGGTCAAACACAGAACTAAGGAACAAGCACACTGTATCTAATTTTCGGTTGAATCGTCATCAGGAGAGTTGAGATAGGGACACCAAGCGCACTTGTGAAGCGACGGTGTCCCTATCTCAACTCAGCTGATGACGATTCAACCTAAAATTACATACAGTAAGTGTGTTTGTTCCTTAGTTGTGTGTTAGTGATTCACCGTGAAACGTTTGTTGTCCCTTTGGATCGTTTTCCTGTTTACAATATATATATATATATATATATATTTAAAAGTTGGAAGCAGTCCTTCATTTAACAATATATATATATACATAATACTTGTTTTATTGTTAACTTTACTAGTTCTGCATCTACATGTCGACTAGTAATATTGGTGATAGACTTTATAGTTTTAATGAAGAGACGAGGAAGGAATTCCGGAAACTGGAGAAATTGTGTAAGAAGCAGATACAAGCCAAATATGGGGCGTTATTTAACAATATATATATATACATAATACTTGTTTTATTGTTAACTTTACTAGTTCTGCATCTACATGTCGACTAGTAATATTGGTGATAGACTTTATAGTTTTAATGAAGAGACGAGGAAGGAATTCCGGAAACTGGAGAAATTGTGTAAGAAGCAGATACAAGTCAAATATGGGGCGTTATTTATCAATATATATATATACATAATACTTGTTTTATTGTTAACTTTACTAGTTCTGCATCTACATGTCGACTAGTAATATTGGTGATAGACTTTATAGTTTTAATGAAGAGACGAGGAAGGAATTCCGGAAACTGGAGAAATTGTGTAAGAAGCAGATACAAGCCAAATATGGGGCGTTATTTAACAATATATATATATACATAATACTTGTTTTATTGTTAACTTTACTAGTTCTGCATCTACATGTCGACTAGTAATATTGGTGATAGACTTTATAGTTTTAATGAAGAGACGAGGAAGGAATTCCGGAAACTGGAGAAATTGTGTAAGAAGCAGATACAAGCCAAATATGGGGCGTTATTTAACAATATATATATATACATAATACTTGTTTTATTGTTAACTTTACTAGTTCTGCATCTACATGTCGACTAGTAATATTGGTGATAGACTTTATAGTTTTAATGAAGAGACGAGGAAGGAATTCCGGAAACTGGAGAAATTGTGTAAGAAGCAGATACAAGCCAAATATGGGGCGTTATTTAACAATATATATATATACATAATACTTGTTTTATTGTTAACTTTACTAGTTCTGCATCATGGTTTTAAAAACTATCTCAAATGATTATCAGCCACAGATAAAGAAACTGATTAATTACCCAAACTCAGTATAAACCTGATACATGCCTCCGACAATAGAGCTGATGGCATTACGAGTATATGTTACTTTTATTTCATTTAATGATTTGATCAATAATATATATATATTCATGCGCATGACTATCTGACTTTTTAAGCTTCTTTACTTATTAGTTATAAATAAAAGTCAATGTTCCCTGAGGCTGTTATCATTGAAATAATATTTATGTATAAAATCACGTCTTCGAGGGTCCTTCGATGTTTTAAAGTAGTGGTCTTTTTTTTTTCTTTTTTTTTGAGGCAGAGGACTTTGTACTAACTATTTCAAATAAATGCCACTGATTGTGCTTAAAAGTTTACTAATTCATTTTAGTCAAAAATTCAAAAAACCTTTTTATGATACTAGATTAAGGGAATGAGTAAGGGAAATTTGATTCATTTTCCAACTTTGAATTCATGAAAAAAAAATCTGGAGTGGCCTACACTCAACTTTACTCTAAGTAATTTAATATCAAATTTCTTGAGTATATAACACATAACGTCTCATTTAAGCCTAACGGAAACATCTAAATGGGATATGAATATTAGTCTTTCATTCCTGAGGTAGTAAAAATAGTGATTGAAGGACATATCAATATATAAGCTTATTTTTGTACATCACACAGCTGATGCAAATAATTTCATTAGTATAACTACAGCAGTAATAACATTTTTGAAAAACCAAAGTGAACATTTCTTGATACGAAATATTCTCCTACAAGAGAACATGGCTTTTGTTCAAATAGCCAATGGATTTCTTACATCGTTTTTCTTGACATCCTTCTACATTGATTATTAAAGTAAAATTTTCAAATTTAAAACAGGAAAATACCCTTTTTTTCTCTGAAAAACATAAACAGCGAAGAAAATGTTGTTTTAAGGTGACTTATAATTAAAGATGTACGATAATTACATTTCTTAATCTCTAAACGAAAGATTTCAATTTTGAATTATCTTTTACATTTTTGGTTTTTTATAGAATTATCATACTGGGAATTTTATGGCTTCTAAGTTTTTAATAAGATCATTTTCCTTCCCCTTTGTCAAATAACATATATAGAAATTTTTTCTGAGTGAGTGTTATCATTTTCCTGCACAATATTATTCCTCTTACATCTCATATACGTCAATAAACAATTTAAACTGTTCCTTTATAAAATCAATTTTATCTCAGTGGATTTGCTCAAAAAATTTTTAAGTCAATGTAAACAATGAAAAAAATATAAAAAATTCGACAAGTATAGCAGGTGATCTCTTACTCTAAGATAAACAAACAGTTTTTATAACGTTATTGCTCTTTCCCGTAATTGAAACTACATGAATTTTTTTTTATGAATTGCTAATTTTTTGATCCATTTTTGGTCAAATTTTCATTATTTTTTAATGAGCCGTTTAGCGTCAACAAACATTTTCTGAAAACAGAAATCGTACTGTAACGCCCCTTTAGCGAATGTAATTGTGAAAAAAATTATTTCAACTCATTCTCCACATAATGTTCTATTTTTAGGCTTAGTTTTATTTTGATCCGTCAAACAGTATGGCTTGTATTGCTCTCACACGGTTTGAGATTGAATTATTAGTTAAAATTTTTACATTTTATTGAAAAAAAAATATTTCCTGTTGTTTTAAAATTCTGAATATATTTTTCGTTTGTTTCATTTGTAACGTCAAAAATAATGTCAAAATTTCAAAACTCTAGGATTATCAGTTTAAATAAATGTTTTAAAAAAAACGGTTTTTGACAAAAAAAGTGACTTTCCCATCATGCATAATTCTTCCCAAACAATAGGGATCTTCGTCTTAATGGGGCCCATTTTTGTGTAAAACATCAACTTGATCCATCAAAGATTCTGGACCGTAGTGTGGTAACAAGCAAGGCTAACACACTCACCCACCCAACCACACACACACAGACATCATCGAAAAAACTTCATAAAACGACTTCTGGGACCTCAAAACATGTAATTCCGTCAAAATCTCGAGATCGAAATTTTTCACGATCACTATACTTTACTTATAGTAAAGTAAAAATGTCGAACCCGAATGTTTGAAAGAATATACTGATATTTCGCCTAATAACTTAAGTAATTTGGTTTGCGTTTTAAAGACTTTCATGAACTTAAGTCACTATGTCAACTATTTTCAACACCATTTTTTGTAGAATTTGACAATATTACAGAGAAATTACAAATAGAATTTGGAACTGCAATGAGATATTATTGTGAAGCAAAAATATGTAGAAGTAGAGATACCATAATTATATCTTTCACGAGAAAGGTTACCTAAATGATTCTCTGTTAGTTTGAGGATTATGGAAATGTTTGGAAGTACATATAAATGTGAGCAATTTTCTTAGTGATGAAGATTAACAAATCTGCACTAAGATCACGGCTTACCGATGAACATTTAAAGCATTGCTGAGATTGGTTTCTCCTAATAAACTGAAGTCTACTGATTCAAAACGCTGCCAGATGAGTAGTCAAAACAAAATCTGATATACTGTGATAATAGTATCAGTAGATTACAGGCTTGAAATAATAAATATATTATCTAAAATAATAAATTTTATTTTTTTTATTGTTTGTTACTGTTTTTGTTCGTTTGAATGACATTTATAAAAAAAGTGTTATATTTTTATTTAGGCATACTTTTATCATGTCATAATTCGCCCCTCAAGCCAATTTGCAGTTGAGACCTCTGTTTTAAACGAATATGACAATAATATCAAAATCAAACTGAAGAAATGTGAAAGGTCACATTATAATAAATAATTTAATTAAGTTCATTATACCTGTTACTAGACTTGGATTACTGTGATGCTTTTAATTACGATTACTAATTACAGATATATTATTTAATCTAATTGTTTAATACTTTTTTTTATGAAATTGGAAATTCCTTGGGGGTCCAATAATGTGTTATTTAAGGAATTAAGTCACATTAGAATAGGTTTGCTCATAACTTGAATAGGGTTCCGATGATTTAGGTGATCTGAAGTTTGTTTAGAGAGGAGACAAATGTATGTGGTATGATGACTTAGGGATAGTATTTTTTTAGCGCACCTTCATTTATTTCAAGATGTATGGTTCAAATTACCAATTTTATTACCCTTTGCCACAATATCTTGACAACGTTGATACTTCTGAATTCTAACTTACAATACTAACACCAATATCATTGATCTTTGGTGTGTTGCCAAAATAATGACAGTATAATTGTAATTTCAATTTGATTCAAAGTGAACCTCTTCTTACATGAATGATTTTTTCGTCAAAAAATAATCAATATTGAAAAAGAAAAATAATTAGTTCTAAATGTGCTTGGAATTACGAGACTATTTGGTTTCAAAAAGGCTTTAGTTCCTGAATCTCTTACACAATCATGTTCAAAACACCTTTTGGCCTGGTTTACTCAAAAGCCAATAAACAATGGTTTTCATTATTTTGAAAGCGCGTTACATGACTTCACTTCACGTCGTCTTTTATGACTCACAAACCATTTTGATTTTAAGATGAAAAGCCATATAGCTTTTACGTCTTTGCAAATATGTAATACTTTTGCAAGAATTTATTAATATGTGTGCAATAAAAGAAATAACCTTATGAATACAGAAGATGTCTATTTTCATCGTACTATTACAGTCCAGTTCACTGGGAATTACTGAGAAGAGTAATTTTTGCTTCATTGTGAATGGGACTGCTGGTAACAATAAATTTGATTTTTTTAGAAAGGCACCTTATTCGTAGATTTGGGATGAGGGTATATATATTGTCAATGTATAGAAACCATTTAATTTGATTTGGTAGAATTTAAGTTGTTATTTTATTTTCAAATACATACATGAATATTTACTCACGCAGAAACCTTGAATTTCAAGTACAGGTACATTAGTAAAAAGGAATTTTACTAATAACGTGTGTTTAATTGAATTGAAGTATTATTGGTTGGAGTGGGAAGGAGTCCTTTCTCTACAACGATTGCTCTCCGACTGCCCGCCTAAGGGCCGAGCGGCACCCTTGACCTTCCCCCTCCACACCTCTCTTAAATAACAACTAACATACCGGCCACCTTGAAACATTGTTTTAACATCAAGAATGAATTAGCAATGAGTAGATTAAAATTACAGTGGTATGCAACAATTGTATAAAGTTAAAGTCCATGCTTAGTGAGTCAAAATAAGAAGTACAGCTAAGAATACAATAGAACACATCTATACACGGGTATACAATATATTATAAATTCAAAGTCTCAAATTTAGTTGTGTCGTCACAGGTACATCCTCCTCAAGTGGTAGTGGCACTATCTTCGAAATGGATCGTTTTATTACACCAGAAGAAGTCTTCAATGTGTACACATGGCATCGGCCATCGGTTCCTGGGTGACCTTCTAAAATGCGTGCCATTCTCCATGACAGCGGTGGTTTAAAATCTTCTTTTACGATGACAAGAGTGCCTTCTTCCAGATTAGGTGAACTAGTCTTCCACTTGTACCGTTGATGCAGCAAGGATAAATACTCAGTAGACCAGCGTTTCCAGTAGGCCTGCTTCATTTTCTCAATCATCTGCCAGCGAGACAATAGACTATCTGGAGTATGAGATAAGTCAGATTGTGGTAAGGAAAGGAGGGGTTCTCCTATTAGGAAATGGGAAGGAGTCAAGGGATTTAAGTCTGCAGGATCATCACTTAATGGAGTAAGAGGTCGAGAGTTTATACAAGCTTCGACTTCTGTTAAGAGTGTAGACATTTGTTCAAATTTAAGTCTGTGGTTACCAATTATGACCCTTAAATGTTTTTTAACTAATTTTATAGCCGATTCCCAGAGACCTCCGAAATTCGGGGATCTCGGAGGAATAAATTTGAATTGGATTAAGTGGCTTCTAAAATAAGCTCTGATTTGTTCTGAAAGAAAATTTTCGAAGTCAGCCTTTAACTCCCGCTGAGCCCCTACAAATGTTAATGCATTGTCACAGTATATAGTTGTTGGAACTCCACGTCTAGAAATGAATCGTTTCAATGCAGCGATAAAATGTTCAGAAGTCAATCCTGATACTAATTCTAATTGAATGGCCTTTGAGCTAAAACAGATAAATAAGCAAATGTAACATTTTAGAATTGAAGGACTACGAATTAAGTTCTTTTTTATATATAAGGGACCCGCAAAATCAATGCCATAATGTGTAAACGGTCGTGTTGGTTTGACTCGAACCGAGGGGAGATCACCCATTAATTGAGAGGACGGTTTGGGTTTGACCTTAAAGCATCTGATGCGCTTCCTGACTATTCTTTTTGCTAATGTTTTTCCTTGAAGGGGCCAATACTCTAACCTCATTTGAGCTAGGAGAGCCTGTGGAGACGAATGGAGTGAACTTACGTGATATGCGTATGCTAATAATTCAGTTATATGATGCCGAGCTGGTAATACTGTTGGGAATTTTTGGTTATATGAAAGTTCACTATTTCCTAAACGCCCTCCAACTCTGATTATACTTTTGGAATCAAGAAATGGGTGCAATGTAGATAGCCTAGATGAGGTCGAAAGTGCCTTCTTGCCTTTGAGAGAAGTCAACTCTCCCAAGAATGCTTGACTCTGAACAAATCTTATTGTCAAAACCTTTGCCTCTTCCAAGTCCTTCAAGCCTTTTTGATAATCCGACCACCGTACAGTTAGGTTTGGTGTGACTGGTTCATCCCACTCAGACTTCAGTTGCCATAATTCTTGCATCAATAATTTTGCCTGAATAATTACAGGCGAGATGAGTCCTAAGGGATCATATAGCTTTGATATATCTGAGAGAATTGATCTTTTAGTGATATCAGTACGGTGTGGCAATTTAGGAGCTACAAAATTGAAGAAATAAGAATGAGGTTCCCATATCATACCCAGTGGCTTGATAAACCCGTCACTGGAATGTGAATTTATTAGATATTTTTGCTCTTGCAACTCAGTGGGTATTTGTCTTAAGACTATTGGGTTATTTGACACCCACTTATGCAGTTGGAAACCTGCGGAATTTAAAGGAGCTATTAATTCTTCTAGAAATTTTGAAGCTAACGGTCGGTCGTCTGAATGTTGATTGGCTAAGTGGCTTAAGCTCCTTCCCACAAGAAATGGAGCTGAGGAAGTTCCATAGGTCACCGTTAATAGCCTATAAGTTCGTATTGGTTCCCTTTCATTACTTCGCCACAAAATACGTTGTAGATCGCAGTCCTCAGGTCGCATGAGAAGTTGGCGGTAAATTTGCTTCATATCGCAGATAAAAACGAATCGTGGCATACGAAATTTTATTAGAATAGTTATTAACTCAGGTTGTATGGCTGGTCCAGAGTATAATAAATCATTTAAGAACAAATTAGTTGATGATTTCGCTGAGCCGTCAAACACTACTCCTATTTTAGTAGTCGAGCTAGTATCCCGAATGCCTGGATAATGTGGAAGGTAAAAACATTGTTTAAATTTCTCTGGTTCAAACGCTTCTTCCTTATGATTCTGTCGGAGGTAGTCTTTCATAAATTCAATATAGGCCCCCTTTAATGTGATGTCATGACTAAGTTGCCTATCTAACTTCAAAAATGGAGTTAATGCCGAATTTATACAATTGCCACGTAGATCAGGGCATTCTTTATGATTATCTTCACTCTTTTCCTCAGAATTGGTTTCTTGAGTTGACTGTTGTTCTTCAATTTCCGAAAACCTGGACAACTGATTATTAAGATCTCCCTCTGATGTAGTAACAAGGTGACAGTAACCATTCGGTTTAGGATTATGGTTAGACGATGTCCCAGATCCAATCGAATCCTCTTGTCGAGCCTCTGTATCTGAATTTGATGTTTGATTATCGGGACTGCTCGTCTTTGTGATCGGCGCCAGAATAGGTCTGGGTCCTTGCTTCTTTCGCAACTTAAAGATACATGCTTTTATGTAGTAATAATTGTTTTCAAAGGATTCTACTTCCTCGTTTAATTGATCTGTATCTTCAACTAACTCAGAGTCTTCCATTTCTTCAGTGATATTCCGAAATTCCCTAAGGCATTCATCCAATGCGCTCGACCTTACATCAAGTTCCTCTACCTCATTTTTAATATTATTGTAGCCCTGTACAAAAGATTTAATATGTGTTATACGGTTCTTAAGATTGGCTCGCTGTCTTACAAGTTTTTTATAAATTGACATGATAACTACAATAATTAAAATGTAATTTAAAATGTAAATAAAGGTTTACTGTTGACTATGTAATTAAATAAAAGGAACCACAGACTTAAGATTTTAAAAACAATTAGATTAAGTGAATAAATATTGGAGTAGGGTTAGGTAAAGAGAGAAGGGTTAATTTGAAAAGGATAAGGGCTTATCTGAGGTGTTCGGTGACTTGCACAGCCGGTACTTGCAACGTTAGAAGCTGGGTCCTGTTACCTGGGCTCAATTCAATAAAGGTTTCAGATGTCTCTGCTCTTGAGTTCTTCTAACTCCCGACACTACTTTCCAACAAAAACAACTTTAACACAACACTGCTTCACGATTTTCACTTCCTTCTTACGATTAGATGTGTTCTGACTCCAAACTACTTTACGATTTTCACTTCCTTCTTACGATTAGATGTGTTCTGACTCCAAACTACTTTACGATTTTAACTTTCTTCTTACGATTAGAGATCGGCGCTAGATACTGGCCGGATCGCGTCTTGTTCTGACTCCAACACTACTTCACGATTTTCACCTACTTTCGATTAGAGATCGGCGCTAGATACTGGCCGGGTCACGTCTTGTTCTGACTCCAACACTACTTCACGATGTTCACTTCCTTTCGATTAGAGATCGGCGCTAGATACTGGCCGAATCACGTTTTGTTCTGACTCCAACACTACTTCACGATTTTCACTTCCTTCTTACGATTTAGAGATCGGCGCTAGATACTGGCCGGATCACGTCTTGTTCTGACTCCAACACTACTTCACAATTTTCACTTCCTTTCGATTAGAGATCGACGCTAGATACTGGTCGAATCACGTTTTGTTCTGACTCCAACACTACTTCACGATTTTCACTTCCTTTCGATTAGAGATCGACGCTAGATACTGGCCGAATCACGTTGGGGTCACCAAAAAATGTTTAACTGAATTGAAGTATTATTGGTTGGAGTGGGAAGGAGTCCTTTCTCTACAACGATTGCTCTCCAACTGCCCGCCTAAGGGCCGAGCGGCACCCTTGACCTTCCCCCTCCACACCTCTCTTAAATAACAACTAACAACGTGGAAAAGGAAACCTAATAACGTATCTTAATGCTGCTACCATAATTTATGTTGTCTTCCGAACATAATTTACTCCGCTTGAATAGCACTGCTAAATAGTCTATTGCCTCTTCTGAAAATAACTTCTTCTCTTGAGAATAACGAATGTCGAAACATGAAAAATAAATTTTGTTTGTATCTTCCCGTGTTTTTTTCATTAAGTTATCGTGTTTTTGTCCATTCGGACCATTTAATTTTGATTTTTAATTCAAAGTTCGTAAAGAAACATAAATAAACAAGCACACTATAATATTCGGTTAAACAAACTGTCTTTAAGAGAGCAATCGCACAAAGCATTGATAGTATTTGTTGAAACAGACACTTCGTATGTTAGAGCATGTTTTCCCTTTTATTTTTGTTTATTTAGTTGAGGAAGTGAACTATTAGGACTCATTGGATTGTGAAAGGTTGTGTGTTGGATTGAGTTCCCAAACAAGGAGATTTGGATGGGTGGTCAGTTTTTTGTCTTGATTGTTGACAAGTCGACTAATATAGCAATTAATTGATTTCCAACTCAAATCATATTGAATATCAACATTTCTAGCCTACCGTGGAGCCCTAGCTATAAGGCGGGCACATTTACTCTGTACTATTGCAGGATGCAGCTCTTGTTCGTGGGCGCCGCTCCATACCAGACAGATCATCCATATGTCATAGTCGAACGAATGACTGCCCTATAGACAAGGTCCTTCACTGCCTGTGGAGTATTTCTCGATTTGAAGATGGAACAAAGATTGCACATTAGGAATATCCTTAACTTGATTTGCTCCGGAGATGTTGCCTGAATGTCAATCTGGAGTCTAATATGAGACCTAGATATTTTACCTGTGCTTCGTATGGTATAATCAAATCTCCAATGAAGACAGACGGTGGAAGAGTATATACCTTTACAGAAACGAATATGGTCACTCTTTACCAGGTTTAGAGATAATTTCCAAGTTTAAACCAGTGCAGGGCCCCGTCAAGGAAATTCATGCACAGACTCAATACAGTAATGCAATAAAAGCCTAAGACCTTTCAGGTTATAAAATAAAAACTTTTTTTATTTTTTGAACCAAAATAAACCATTTTGCTTTGTTTTATTAACATCTTTATTAAAAATGTTATTACTAAATATAAAGAAAATTTTACTTTACTTTACTAATAAGTATCTTACTTTCACTATTGATTGTTATGAATATTTATAGTTTGAATATTTTTTGTGTTTGTTCGTGGTGTCACTATGCGCATGATTTGGGTAAAAATATGCACTATTTTCAGTTAATTCATTAATTCAACTTTTTGATCTCACTCTCTGTGTGTAAACTATTAATAAACAGAACAGGTATCGTTAATTACATCATAATTAATCATTGCTATCTTTAAGTAATTTATATCTTTAAGTTACGAACTTAGAGTTAACTAGAATTTAAATTCTAAATTTTACATCGTATGAGATCCATCACATCATTTTAGGAACAAACATCCTACCTGTCAGTACATCGCTTGGTCCATGTTGATGAATAACCAATTTTAATTAAGATATCCGAGAGAACACCGTGATAGTGACAGGTACATAATCTTAATTACCAGTAATGTAGCAGTCGGACACAGGGTGAATCATTCAACATTTGATTCATTCACTATTCAAACAAGCTTGTGCTTTAACAATCGAACATGCTCTTTGCTTACCGCAATCAGTCAATCATTTAACCATCTTTCAACTTTGTTTACTTATTTTAAATTGTTTATGTCTAATAACAAGTTATTTAAGTAGTACAGTTATTAGAATTATTTAATTAGTAAAACGAATAAAATATTTTATCGGATATAATACGGTTATTATTTTTATATAATAATTATATTTGTTTTATCGGATATTTTACAAACTTTATTTACTGTTGCAGTGTTATTATGTTATCAAATTCCGAGTAGGGTTTTAGAGATAGACTTCTATAACTATCTGAATTTTGAAAACAGATCCAGGGTACTTGGAAATATATTTGGGTATTTTTTAAATATGAAAATATGGCGTATTATTTAATCAAACCTGTATATATATTACAATCTGCTTGTGTTCCGTACATATTGTAGCTTTCATTATAACAACAAGATAGGCACAAATTACGACAGTATGTGGGTTACATGGCTTTTGTCCAGTGCGTCTTGCTTTTAGACGTGTTGTTTCAATATTGTATAAGTACAACAAAATTAAGAAACTGCTATTCTTTTTCTAAGTTTTTTATTTGCAAGTATTTCTAATTATACACAGTGATTTTTAATATCACACATTGTATCGTAATTCCACACAACTGAGAGGTAAACAACTTTCTTAAATATTCCAGCATTATCAACTGAGATATAAAAAAAAAAATCGCTAAATTTAAAAATTATTAATCTTAACTGTTGAATTTGAAGTTACAAGTAAATTACAATATTTTTTGGATAAACAATTTTGCCTACTGAATAATGCTGAAGTTGGATAAAAAATATATTAAGTTTCTTTTCTTTCCTAAGTTCTGGACTATGTAGTAATCATTGGTTTTGGTGTTGTTTACATACAGGTAGAATGTCATTTAAACTTTCACCCAGTTTTGACCAAGTAGAAATGAAATTTCCGTTTTAGATTCTAATTCATTCTTCAGTGTCATATTGAATTCATATCTTACCTTAAATTGAGCAAAGAGTTTGAATAAAACATCTTAAATAATAGTAAAATATGAAATACTTTTTCAAGTTAAACATATTCAATTATTTAAAACACATTGATCAGTCAAAGCTAAAGTAACGCTTTTATTCACCCTACATCCATGCAGAATAATATAACTTTGCTATTTTTCGGAAGTATATAGGAGTATTAAATAAAAATAATTCAAAGCTTTTGCATAATGAATTTCGCAGCTACCTTTTAGTTGAATTACAAAGTATGAATACAGCAAGTCTCTTATATTTAGGTGACGGAAAATTAAAGCAAAAACTTTCCCAATTGTATTGAAACTTTTCTGTAATCTGATCCACGTTGATATACATCTCATACAAGATTCATTAAGAACGAAATTTTAGTTATCGCTAGTTCCTTACATATAATGAGGCATATATTTGTGTTATTAATCTACTCTATAGTTATCAAAGTTTTGTGTGTGTGTGTATGTGTGCTCAACTATTCTTTGCTGCAATTTACGTAAATTTCACAGAATTTAAAAAGTTTAATGCTTGTTGAAAAGTCCAAAAAATGATGAAGGTTGGGTTACAATTTTGTTTATATTTTGACATTCATCGGTGAGTGACACTAGAGTCTATTCTATAACTAAAAGATTAAAACTAATATTGAATGTTCAGTGTTTTTTTTTTATAAAAGATGGGATGGAGGGTTAGCAAGAGCTTCACTCTTGATTCTGATCTCTCGAGGGAATATTACACCTCTGGATTTTGCTTCCAGTTCTCTGTCAATCAAGTCCTGAGTCCCTCAAGGAATCAATCAGTACTTTTACAGGTTTTTTTGTGCATTTTTTTTTTCAATTTCAGATTCTTGGTTTAGATTTGCCCATCAGCTTTGAGCAAGACCTTTATATTCAAATGAATATGATGTACAGTCCCTCCATAGTACATCATATTGTACAGCCCCTACATTGTATAAGAAAAGGATTGCATGATTATACTACCTTTGAGCTTACGCAGCATGCACTCTAAAATGTTGAAAGATTGGTAGAAGAAGAGGTATATAACTCAACTAAACTGTTCCTTGTACCTATTCAAAGAAGGGAAAAAGTAGCTCTTAATATGTTAATGCGTGGTATTAAGTAAGTAATGATTTTTGGAAAATTATACCTAAACTGAGTGATAAAACTGAGTGATACTTCTCGAAAGATACTTACAAAATTCATTAAAAAAATAAAACAAAAAGTTTATTTTAGAAAAAACAATAGAGAAATACTTTAGGACAATATGATCATGCCGTGGTGTGCAGAAGTTTGAGGAAGTTTGAGAAGACTCAGACTGCAAGTTTAATAGTAATAATAAAACCATGCCAGATTGTTCTTAATCAAAGCTTTTAAGTTAGTTTGAACTGTCAAAATAGATACAGCCACAATAAAACAAATCAAATCATTAAACTAATTACAAATAAATTTGATAATATTACTTTACTATAAGTAAAGTATAGTGATCGTGAAAAAATTCGATCTCGAGATTTTGACGGAATTACATGTTTTGAGGTCCCAGAAGTCGTTTTATGAAGTTTTTACGATGATGTCTGTGTGTGTGTGTGTGGGTGGGTGGGTGGGTGGGTGGGTGCGTGGGTGGGTGCGTGTGTTAGCATTGCTTGTTACCACGCTACGGTCCAGAATCTTTGAAGGATCAAGTTGATATTTTACACAAAAATGGGCCCCATTTAGACGAAGATCCCTATTGTTTGGGAAGAATTATGCATGATGGGAAAGTTACTTTTTTTTGCCAAAAACCGTTTTTTTTAAAACATTTATTTCTCCTAAACTACTAACCCTAGAGTTTTGAGATTTTGACATTATCTTTGAGGTTACAAATGGAACAAACGAAAAATATATTCAAAATTTTATATCAACAGGAAATATTTTTTTTTCAATAAAATGTACAAATTTTGACTTATAAATCAATCTCAAACCTTGTGAGAGCAATACAAGCCATACTGTTTGACGGACAAAAATGAAACTATGCCTATAAATAGAACATTATATGGACAATGAGTTGAGATATTTTATTCTAAAATTACATTCCCTAAAGGAGCGTTTCAGTATGATTTGTGTTTTCAGAAAATGTTTTTTTGACGCTAAACGGCTGATTAAAAAATTATGAAAATTTGACCAAAAATGGAACAAAAAATTAGCAATTCATAAAAAAAAAATCATGAAGTTTCAATTACGGAAAAGAGCAATAACGATATAAAAACTCTTTGTTTATCCTAGACTAAGAGATCACCTGCTATACTTGTCGAATTTTTTGTATTTTTTTACATTGTTTACATTGACTTTGAAATTTTTTGAGCAAATCCACTGAGATAAAATTGATGTTTCTAATGGAAAAATGAAAATATATTATTGACTTATAAGAGATGTAAGAGGAATAATATTGTGCAGGAAAATGATAACACTCATTAAAAAAAAATTCGTATATATGTTATTTGACAAAGGGGAAGGAAAATGATCTTATTAAATACTAAGAAGCCATAAAATTCCCAGTATAATAATTCTGTTAAAAACCAAAAATGTAAAAGATAATTCAAAATATAAATCTTTCGTTTAGAGATCAATAACTGTAATTATCGTACATCTTTAATTAACAAATCACCTTAAATCAACATTTTCTTCGCTGTTTAAGATGTTTTTCAGAGAAAAAAAGGGTATTTTACTGTTTCAAATTTGAAAATTTTACATTAATATTCAATGTAGAAGGATGTCAAGTAAACGATGTAAGAAATCTGCTGGCTATTTGAACAATAGCCATGTTCTCTTGAAGGATAATATTTCGTTTCAAGAAATGTTCACATTGGTTTTTCAAAAATGTTATTACTGCTGTAGTTATACTAATGAAATTATTTGCAAATAATAAATTATTTGTGATGTACAAAAATAAGCTTATAAATTGATATGTCCTTCAATCACTATCTGTACTACCTCACAAATGCAATGCTAATAATTATATCCCATTTAGATTTTTATGTTATGCTTAAATGATACGTTATGTTTTATATACTCAAGAAATTTGACATTGAGTTACTTATAGTAAAGTAGAGTGTAGGCCACTCCATATTTTTTTATCATGAGTTTGATTTTAGATCTACCCGACAGTCACATTAAAATAAAACCAAAACTGCATTGACTGTCACCAAGTATATTATGTTTCTTTATTATGTTAAAGTTTATTGCAGGCTAATTCAGATTTTTACTTTACTATAAGTAAAGTATAGTGATCGTGAAAAAATTCTATCTCGAGATTTTGACGGAATTACATGTTTTGAGGTCCCAGAAGTCGTTTTACGAGGTTTTTACGATGATGTCTGTGTGTGTGGGTGGGTGGGTGAGTGTGTTAGCATTGCTTATTACCACGCTACGGTCCAGAATATTTGATGGATCAAGTTGATATTTTACACAAAAATGGGCCTCGTAAAGACGAAGATCCCTATTGTTTGGGAAGAATTATGCATGATGGGAAAGTGACTTTTTTGGCCAAAAACCGTTTTTTTTTAAACATTTATTTCTCCTAAACTAATAACCCTAGAGTTTTGAAATTTTGACATTATCTTTGAGGTTACAAATGGAACAAACGAAAAATATATTCAGAATTTTAAATCAACAGGAAATATTTTTTTTTCAATAAAATGTACAAATTTTGACTTATAATTCAATCTCAAACCTTGTGAGAGCAATACAAGCATTCTGTTTGACGGACAAGAATGAAACTATGCCAATAAATAGAACATTATGTGTAGAATGAATTGAGATATTTTTTTTTGAATTACTTTCGCTAAAGGGGCGTTTCAGTACGATTTCTGTTTTCAGAAAATGTTTTTTTGACGCGAAATGGCTCATTAAAAAATAATGAAAATTTGACCAAAAATGGAACAAAAAATTAGCAATTCATAAAAAAAAAATCATGAAGTTTCAATTACGGGAAAGAGCAATAACGCTATAAAAACTGTTTGTTTATCTTAGAGTAAGAGATCACCTGCTATATTTGTCGAATTTTTTATATTTTTTTTCATTGTTTACATTGACTTAGAAATTTTTTGAGCGAATCCACTGAGATAAAATTGATTTTATAAAGGAACAGTTTAAATTGTTTATTGACGTATATGAGATGTAAGAGGAATAATATTGTGCAGGAAAATGATAACACTCACTCAGAAAAAATTCGTATACTCGTATATGTTATTTGACAAAGGGGAAGGAAAAAGATCTTATTAAATACTAAGAAGCCTTATAAAATTCCCAGTATAATAATTCTATAAATAACCAAAAATGTAAAAGATAATTCAAAATTGAAATCTTTCGTTTAGAGATTAATAAATGTAATTATCGTACATCTTAGTTATATATCACCTTAAAACAACATTCTTCGCTGTTTATGATGTTTTTCAGAGAAAAAAAAAGTATTTTCCTGTTTTAAATTTGAAAATTTTACTTTAATATTCAATGTAGAAGGATGTCAAGTAAACGATGTAAGAAATCTACTGGCTATTTGAACAATAGCCATGTTCTCTTGTAGGATAATATTTCGTTTCAAGAAATGTTCACTTTGGTTTTTCAAAAATGTTATTACTGCTGTAGTTATGCTAATGAAATTATTTGCAAATAATAAATAATTTGTGATGTACAAAAATAAGCTTATAAATTGATATGTCCTTCAATCACTATCTGTACTACCTCACGAATGAAATGCTAATAATTATATCCCATTTAGATATTTATGTTATGGTTAAATGAGACGTTATGTTTGATATACTCAAGAAATTTGACATTAAGTTACTGATAGTAAAGTAGAGTGTAGGCTACTCCAGATTTTTTTTTTAACTAAACTGGACGCTTCTCCCCCGGCTCCTGTGCAGGACAGCGTCAACATAGGCCTACTACCGGTTCTTCTACTGGGTTGTTTGCATATCAGCCGCAGCTCTGGCCATTCCAGCCTCTTCCTCCTGCATCACTTCAGTGGGTAATAAACCCTGAATGGCGGCAATCAGAGGGTTGGATGAAGTGGCATTTCTTTTGTCCTCTTTCCTGCCCAACCTGCGGACAAACCTGGAGAGGCGCTCCAGCTTGACTTCCCTATGCAGGAACTCGTTCGTTGCGTAGCGTGGTGCGCCCAGGATAAGTCGGAGGGTTTTATTCCGAAACGCATAAATGTGTTTCATCAACTAACCCGCCGGCTTAGCCCAGGCTGTGACCCCGTACGCGACGATTGGTCTTAAAAGTGCCTTGTAGAGGTTCACCCTGGTCCGAAGGGAGAAACCAGAGCCAGGCCGTAATAAATAGTAGATGCCACTCCTGGCGCCGTAGGCCTTGCCAAGTGTGCAGCTCACATGTTTTTTTAAGGATAGTTTTTTGTCAATGGTAACGCCAAGGTACCTAAAGGAATTTGTTACGGGTATGTGTTGTTCGTGGATGCGCAGTGTAGGTGTGTATCCGAGTCTCTTGCGCAGGTTGACAGTGAAGGTGCATTTGGATGGATTAATATTCATCCTCCAAACCTTAGTCCATTGCACCATCCTGTCAACATGTTGCTGAAATTGTCTTAGAGGGGTATCTATGAAGTATGACCGGCACGATACCAAAATGTCATCTGCATAGATACCCTCTAGTGTCTGTATGTTTCTATTATTTTTATTCCACTTGGGAAAGTCCTGCAAGTAGAAGTTGAAAAGGATAGACCCCAGACAAGAGCCTTGGGGAACTCCCCTCTCAATCTTGTACTGCGAGGATAAAGTGTCTCTGGCTTTGACTCTAAAGGATCGTTCAGTTAGATAGGAGTGAACGATCCTTTGGAACCATTGAGGAAGTCCAGCGTCTCCCAGTTTCTTAACAATGCCTTCGTGCCAAACACAATCAAAAGCTTTGTTAAGGTCGATGGCTAGGGTATATGTTCTAAGCTTTCTTTGCTTAGCGTAGTGTAAGAAGTTGAGGGTACGCCGCAGTAACTGAACGCACCCGTGTCCCTTTTTGTATCCAAACTGGATATCTGTGAATTGGAGAAACTCGGATACGTGTTTGAGTAAGACCTTCTCAAATACCTTGCTTAGAGAACTAAGCAAGCTTATAGGTCTGTAGTTACTGGCTAGAGTTGGATCCTTTCCCGGTTTGGGGATAAGGACTATCCTGGCCTGTTTCCAGGCTGATGGAAAGTAACCAATTTTAATGCAAGCATTAAATATGGAGGTTAGCCATCTGAGTGTAGGGTCAGGGAGCTGCTTCAGAACGTAGTTATTTACGTCATCCGCACCCGGTGCTTTGCGCCTCGGGAGCCCTTTCAATATGGTTTTAATTTCTTCCATATTGAGAGAGATAGACTCCTCCGGAGGAGATATACAATTAGAGAGTTTAGGGCCATTCTCTTTGTATAATTCGCCTAAAGTCTCCGCGAATGCCTCTGCAATCTCCTGAGGAGTAATGCAGAGGCTATTGTTGTGTTTGAGGGCAACGGTTGTCTGTTTAGTCACTCGCAATCTCCTCAGAAACTGCCAAGCTTCTGGGGTGTTGTCTATATCTTCGAGTTTTTTATTGAGGGTCTCTTCCCTCATAACTTGTAATCTGTAGCGAATTTGTTTATTAAGTTTATTCACTACAGTTTTGAGTGATGGTAGTTTATACTTATTCCAAAGTTTGCGGACCTTATTTCTATACGAGATAAGATTAACCATTTGTTTATTTTGTGGTTTTTCCCACCCTGTGTTGTTTCTTTCAGCTTGTGATTTTTTAAGGGCCTCGTGAATAGAGTCAGTTAGGTTTTGAACCTCTGTGTCTATTTCTGCCCGTGTGTTAACCTCTGTTGGGTAGGACATGTGGCTAAGTGTCCTTTTAAACCGCACCCAATCTGTAACGACGGGTGTGGTGGAGGGACATTGCACTACTGAGCCTGTCAACTCCATGAGGACTGGATAGTGATCAGAAGAAAGCTCCTGGATCGTTTCCAGCCTCACAGCCGGAGCCTTGGAGTTGGCAATAGCTAAGTCGATGGTGCTAGCAGTCCTGGCTGTTATGTGTGTTGGAACTGCTGGATAGTAGATGTTTAGGCCAAGCCTGTTACAGGCGCTTAACAAGGCTTTTCCCATCTTTCTATCCCTCGAGCAGTTCCACATTGTGTGTTGTGTGTTGAAGTCTCCTCCCATGATCGTGGGGGTTGACGTCCCCATAAACTTCTTCAGAGTTTTGTGGGGTATCATAGTGTTCGGTGTGTTATACACCGATACCAACCTTAATGGTTTACCATTATGTTGGACCTTGTTTGATTTATTAGCATGTACCTCGGTCTTTCGACCACACCACGCAATAAAGCAGACCAGGCCGATGTTTTTTACGTGGAGCCCTTTAGCCACACTGGGCAGAGATAACTGTTCCCAAAAGGAAACAGAAGGCTCATCCCAGTGTGCCCAAGGTGGACCTCGCGGAGGCGGGCTACCACGACAGACATCACGCTAAAGACAAACATCAATAATACACGACGGACGACGGAAAGACAACAGACAAAAGACAAATAGGACTAGAACAAACAAAAACCTAGGCTAGGGTACCTAGGGGTACTCGGATATTCCCCCTAGGGCAGGCTTAAGACTAATATAAATAAATAAATAAATAAAT
Source organism: Hermatobates lingyangjiaoensis (assembly GCA_026182355.1). Lineage (NCBI taxonomy): Eukaryota > Metazoa > Arthropoda > Insecta > Hemiptera > Hermatobatidae > Hermatobates > Hermatobates lingyangjiaoensis. The sequence goes on from JAPFBL010001927.1 coordinate 531,084, forward strand.
AAACCTAGGCTAGGGTTCCTAGGGGTACTTGGATATTCCCCCTAGGGCAAGCTTAAGACTAATATAAATAAATGAATAAATAAATAAACCTAGGCTAGGGTTCCTAGGGGTACTTGGATATTCCCCCTAGGGCAGGCTTAAGACTAATATAAATAAATAAATAAATAAATAAAAACAAATCAATAAACAAAAACCTAGGCTAAGGTTCCTAGGGGTACTTGGATATTCCCCCTAGGGCAGGCTTAAGACTAAGATAAATAAATAAATAAATACAAAACCTAGGCTAGGGTTCCTAGGGGTACTAGGATATTCCCCCTAGGGTTGGCTTAAGACTAATATAAATAAATAAATAAATAACAACATATAAATAAACAAAAACCTAGGCTAGGGTTCCTAGGGGTACTTGGATATTCCCCCTAGGGCAGGCTTAAAACTAATATAAATAAATAAATAAATAGATAAGTACAAATAAATAAAAACCTATACTAGGGTTTCTAAGGGTACTTGGATATTCCCCCTAGAGCAGGCTTAAAACTAATATAAATAAATAAATATAAAACAAATAAATATACAAAAACCTAGTCTAGGGTTCCTAGGGGTACTTGGATATTCCCCCCAGGACTGGCTTAAAACTAGAATAAATAAGAAATACAAATAAATAAATAACATCAATAATAAATACTATGGCAAATATAGGAGGAGACTAGATCAGGACGGGAGGCGGGTTGCCATTTAGACTACAGCGTCAGGGTCCTTTTTATCTTACCAATTTCGTGGACCAACCCAACGAAGGAAGTGTAGTGCGTCGAACTGAGGACCACACTGTACCTATTGGCGATAAACGTCCCCAAGGCCAACTGGTAATCATATCTCTGGCGGGAGAATCGGTCGCAGGACTCAAGTATGTGTGCAACTGACTCACACCGGTCTCCACAAAGGCAAAAGGAGTTATCCCGGAGACGAAACCGCGCGAGATACTCTCCAAAATCTCCGTGGCCCGTCAAGACCTGGGTCAGCCAGAAAGAGGGCCGGAGGTGCCTCCAACGAAGCCTGTCGGCAATGAACGGGAGGAACCGATAGGTCCAACGACCAGTAGTACCCAGGTCCCACCTATGCTGCCACTCAGACAAAGCCCAACTCCTGACACTGTCAAGGGTAGCCGGTATCTCGCTGCGACCAGGCGGGATCCATATTGGGGGTAGGCCCCTCTTACTCACAAAGTTCTCCACACGCCACCTAATAAGGATGTCGACGGGGATCTGCCCAGATAGTACCTGTAGGGCCAAGGCAGATACCGTTCTATACCCCTTGACCACAAGTAGGAGGGCTCTTCGCTGGTGTGATAATAGCACTCTGGTAAGTTCCTTATTAAGGCTAGGACCCCAAATGGGCGCTCCGTGGGTCATAATAGCATTAAAAATGGCCATATAAACAATGCTGCAATTTTTATACTTCACACCCCAGGTAGGTTTGGAAATCCTATTTATAACAGAAAACTTGGCATAGGCCCTCGCTGCAGATTCTCTAACATGGTCCCTAAAGCGAAATCCCGTTCCAATCAAGACCCCCAGGTACTTAACAACTTCTACAAACCTAAGTCGGGTACCTCTAAAGAAGACGCGGGGCGAATTATGTCTCGTGAACTTACCCCTAAGCATAAGGGCCGAACACTTGTCGATCGAAAGGTCGAGCTTGGAGTATCGGCACCAATTATCTATTATAAGCAGAGCCTCATTAGCTTTGTCTTCAATCCCTTGTCTTGATTGCGCGCTGAAAAGGACAGCAAGGTCGTCCACATATGCCAAGGGTTGGAGACCAGCCATAGCCAGTTGCATCAGAAGGGGCTCCATAAGAAATGCCCACAACGTAGGACCGAGAACCGAGCCTTGGGGACAGCCTCTCTCAGTAAGACGGATCACGGCGCCTGAGAGGGTCCGTGCAGTCACAAACCTTTCGGAGAAATAACTCTCTACGATACGGGTCGTATTAGGGCAGAGGCCCGCCTCCCATAGCTCCCGGATGATGGCAGGGCGCCAAGCGTGATCAAATGCTCCCCTGACATCCAGGAACAACCCTACTATATACTTACCTTGGGTGTTGAGGGTGAAGTCCCGCAGTCTCCATAATGCGTCGTCTACCGACATGCCCCTCCTGGAACCAAACTGGTAGCCCGTGCATAGTGACTCGTACTTTGTAGAAAAGATGCTCAATAATAGGGCCTCAAGACATTTACCCATTGAATCCAGCAGACAAATAGGGCGATATGAAGACGCCAAAGTCGGATTCTTGTTCTCTCCCTTAGACACTAACACTACGTCGGCTCTCCTCCAAGCCAACCATTATGTTGGACCTGTATTGTGGTGTTTTCTAGCTTGACCTCTAGGTTAGCTGGCAATGTTGTGTAGGGTATGTCTAACCTGACGGCATAAGAGTTCCTCCATGACTCTTTTCTGCAGTTCGTGGGTAAGACTTTCTATCAGTTCTGCTGATTGAGTAACCAGGTAGACAGAACTTGTGTTGTGGTGCTAAGTGAGTTTCACTGAGCAGCACTATGTCAATGGAATGACGGTTGAGGAACTCCGAGAGCTCGTTCCTCTTTGCGCGAATTCCATTCGCGTTCCAGATAAGGACTCTTAGTCTTCTATTATCCCTGTTCATGATAGCAGAGCAATAGTAGCGTGGTCCCGCAGAGAGATAGTATCAATCTCTTTGGACATTCGCACTGCCGCGCTTAGGCGAGACAGTAACGAGTTGTCCTGTAAGGCCTTGATGACCATCAAGAGGTCGTTTTCCTCTTGAGCAGTTTGGGTAGCTTGGGAGGCAGGCTGGCTGGAGGCACCAAGAGCCTGTTTATAAGACACTCCCTTTTTTCGAGGGAGTTCTTAGGTGTTCTCCTCTTAGTTTGCGCCTTAATGTATGTACAGCCTCTGTAATTTGCAGGGTGCTGCCCCATACAGTTTGAGCAAGAGGGTGGCGCATCCTCTGGCTTTTTGCACTCTTTATAATGGTGCGCATCTGCACATTTAACACACTTTGGGTGAATGTTACAGTATGCCTGCGTGTGGCCCACACGCTGACACCTATGGCATTGAGGAGGTCCAGCGCTCCTTGTAGACCTCTCAATCTTCACCTCAAAGGTTAATAGTTGGTTTATAGTTGCAACCTCCTTAGAGGAGGTAACAAATTCAAACAGCCTAAGTTTCTTAGGCTGGCCCGTTTCCCTATCGACCAGTCGGGAGGACGACATCTGAGTGACGGACTTCACTTCCAGACCCTGCTCCTCCAATGCTATTTTGATGTCTTCTTCCCTGGCATTAGGGGGAAGATTTCTTATAACGTATTTATAGTTCCTCTCCTCCCACTGAGGGCGGAAGGAGTGGAACTGAACGTTGCTTTTTACCAGGGTCTGGTAGATGGTCCGGTACCCATCCTCGTCCCTAGTTTGTAATTTTATTTGTTTAGGGCCGGCAGTGGCCTTAAACAAACTCAGCACATGGTTATTGAGCTTAATATATTTCCTGTATTCATCGTAACTGGCAATAAGGAAAGGGGGGGGGGGTACCCTGGTGACATAGTCAGTTTTCAGTTTTCCTGTTTTGTCACTAGTCTTGTCTTTAGTCTTGGAAGATGAAAGTAGAGGGGAAGGCCTATGTAAGGGCGTCTTAGAAACTACGTTTTCAACCTTCACATTGGCCCCTCTAGTTACAGCCGTAAAGTTCCTATTTTTTGTCGTTAATGTTGTGTTCATTGAACGACGTAAAGCCGGAGAAGCCTGCTTCTTTTTTTTCTTGTTCGTTACTGTTTCGAACACGGCATTCGAAGCAACAGTCACTTTATCTTCCTCAGAGCATCCAACCGGGACTTTGGTTTGGTTTGAGGAACCAGTCTCAGTAACCGGTTGAAGGCTCTGCAGAGCTGTCAAAGCAGTCAGAATTGCCTGGACCATTGCTTCCGCACGGCTCAGGGCACTCTGGAGCTGCTCCTGGTTTGAAAAGTCCAGTTTTGTCAAGTCAAGTGGATCCATGCTCGCAACACAAACTTGCCAAGAACCAAATTTACGAGAAAGAAAGGAAGAAAAAAAGAAAAAAAAAGGAGAGAGGAAGGGAAAAAAAAAAGGAGTGGCACTTACCGCTACGTATTACGAAGGCAGAAGGGTGAAATATCTGGACAAGACGCAGTGAGACCGAGTTCCAAGGGCCGCAGTTAGTCAGTCTGGTGAGAAGGTTGACGGCAGGGATTGCAGGGGATTATAAAGGCACTGTTGACTGCAACTAAGAGGTTTCGTTTCAGCCTTATTCGATGCCCATAAACAACCCAACACCAGTAATTGGGGGTCGGCTTCCTTTGAGTGCTGTCCTACACTTAAACAGGATACTCGTACACTCAAGCAGGTAGCAAAGTAATCCTTGGGTCTCTAGGATCACCGAAGAACCAGGAAGCACGACCTGTCAAGAGCAGGGAAATACAGATGTGTCCACTGACACAGCTTAAGCAGCACTCTGCAGCAGGCCAGTTATTCCTAGTTCTTATCTTCCCTCCAGATGAGTCTCCACCTTGACGTAGTGGGAGGACTTAATACACCTGCGTCATCATTCTGCAGGTGTAAACCAAGGCAGACTCAACCAGGCATGTTTGCACTTCTTGGACTATTGCTTAAATTTTGTTTTCCTCTCTTATCCAATTGAAAGAGGAAATGGTTAATACAATATAGTGGTATCCAAAATCATGCATCTTATTCTCTAAATTTCATTTTCGTTTATTATTATCACTATTTAAACATTTCAGTAAGAAAGAATTTCCAAATGCTGTGTGAATAAGGTTGAGACGATGTTGTCACTGTGATTATTTTGCCTTATAAAATCCTTTTGTAACTTTATTATGCCTCTTCGTACATCAAGTTGAGTCCTCTATTAAATGTTTCCTTTCTTACTGAAAACTTCTCCAACCTCCAATTTATATTCATAAAATAATTTATACAACAAACAAGGTTGACCAATTTAAACTTTCCTTTTAGTTCATCAGCTTCAGTTAATAAATGGTTTATCACCACATGCATGATTTCATTTCTTTATCAATATTCTTGTAGGAATCTAGTTATCCTAAAATTTCGTTCTTCAATGTCAAATGTGTTATACATGTTAACAATACCAAAGTTGAAAGAGTATTTTTCTAGACCAGAGTAATATTGCTGCTAAATTATTGCGATATGAAAGTCGGAAGATCAGCAAACAATGTCCGCCCGCAGCCCTGCTCTGGACTCTCACTCTGTGGACTAGGGTCGACCTATACCTGAATTATTGTCACGTACAGAGTAAGAACCTGGGCTATGCCGACGAGCAAATTAATGACATGAATTTATTCGTTTCAGGTCAATATCCCCTGGTTTATTCTGGATGGACTGCGTTACGCTCCAAATTAATTTCTCAACAAAGACGTCAAGCTGGACCAATTTCAGGAACCCTTGCTTTGGAATGTCTAGAAGAAGCCTACGTATGAGAGGTACTGATAGTTCATTCCTTGGTTTTAACCTCTACTTGTAGGATATTACTTAGCCTAGAGTCAAATAAACGCCAACAACCATGGAAATGTATAATCATTACATTATTATAATATAATACACCTCAGGGACAGCTCTTTGAGAACTGTACGGGAGGCTCAATTGAGCTGGCGACCCCGAGGTACCCGAGCAAGAAGTCCCATGCGTCTGGGTTTAGCCATTCCAGGGTAATATAGCTGGTAGATTCCATCATAAAGCCTTTGTTATTACTTTTATCCAGCTTTTACCATATACAATTATTGATATTTTTAGTATTATCTTATTATAACTAAATATTATTAACAACAGTTATTATTACTAAGCATTAAGATACTACATATATGTTATCACCTCTAGTTATAATTGTAAATCAGTTTGTTTAAAATGGTTTGATGTTTCAAATATAGTGGAAAGGGGAAAGAGCTTTGTGGAGGACACCTAGTTCCACTGTGCTACCCACGTAGTGTATTTGTAGACTATAGACTAGACTATAGATTTATTTATCTATTCGTATGTTTTCCTGAAAGAATCGTTTTCCTGGTGGAGAGCCTTATAGGTCAAGAACTACAAAGTAATCCCTGCTACTGGTATTCAGATGTCGTGAATGTACATGGTAAATATTAAAAAGATATTACTTAAGTTCTTGAATGAGAGGCTTGATATTCCCATAATAGTAATACATATCTTATAGAGGATACTGTTCTTTCAATTAATCAATCCACATAATACATATAAAGAAAATGGTAAAAAAAGTCCTGAGAAACTCAAAGTAAGTACTTAAAAGGAATAAATCGTGTGACTAAAATAAAATGAGTATATTTAGCATTTGGATTTAAATGGGGGGTTGATGAAAACTGTTCTAGCCTAATTTGGGTTGTTTGAGGCAAAGAACTTTGGTTCCTAAAAATTAACGCCTACTGGTAACTACCATGCAAATCTATCAATGAAGTCTGCTGACTATTTGAAAATATTAATATTTTGAGAAGACACGGAAGTAGAGTTATTAACAAAGCATCTCATACTCCTGACAAAAAATTGAAACGTAGTTTAATTGAAGCCTAGTACTATGTTTGAACATATTATCTTTTCAATTGTCGTCTTATGGACTGAGTTAGGGTTCTGTTTCAAAACACATACTAAAAGAGTGATAGAAATGCTATATTTCATATTAATGAATCTTTGAAATTTTACCCTGGTAGAAGCATGCGTGAATTCCCTCTCTATTATCTCTATATCCGAGATAATTCTGATTTACTTCTTTTAGTACTGCCGATAATGTGGCCACTGACTATAGTAATAGTTGGAAATGATTAAATGTTTATTAATACCATTGTTTAATCAATACTGAAGACGGAAATGAGATCTCTGAAACAACGATACTTTATATATTAAGATTCACCATTTGAATGTGACTCATTTTTATCAGTCTCAAAATGTTACAATCTTTCTCTGTAGTTATCAAAATAATACTCACAGAGTTATCGAACTACTGACTTAACAGGTAATAAATTTAAAAATAAAAATAGCTGGAAACAACAGTTAAATGATTTTATTGTGATTGATTGCCGTAAGGGAATTTACGAGGGAGTTAACTTTGACGAAGCACTTAATGAGACTAGTGCTATGGTTTGTCGGATAGTTTACGAGTTACAATGCGGACTAGACCATGAAATTGGCTAATAAATGTTCGACTAAAGCTGAAATTGCCACTGGTATTGAGATACTTCAATCACAAATGTCCCTTACACACAAGATAATTCGGGGCTGAAGTTATACAATCCACTCTAATAATTGTGTTACTCATAATCATAATAATAATATTCTATTGTTTAGTGAAATTATTTTTCAACTCAAGTAGTTAATTCTTATAATTGTCAGTAATGTTTTCGTACATGATCCAAAAGAAATAGTTCTATGTTTAAAAGATAATAAATATTAAAATGTTTCTTTTTAGGATTGAAAGAAGTTCATATTTTTATGGAATAAAACAAAATCTCTGAATGAAGTTTTTCCATCTCCTTTTTTTTAAAATTATGCTTAAAGACTCATCAGCTATTATACTCGTAGTTATTAACGTCATTCTGTATCAGGCATTCTAAATAGTGAGTTTAGGTATGCTTAAACGGCCAGAGTAGCCGTTACAGTTTCTTAATGTGGAGTACTCGTAATTGTTAACAAGATATGTGTTAACCTTAAATAACTCTGTCAAACTCCTGCAGCTTTTTGAGTTTCTAAATTGTCAGTAGTGATAACTCAAATCCTAGCTAATAAAATTATATTTTAAAATAATATAAGTTCTGCTGAACTGTAACTAACAAAAGATTAATGATAACATAGGTGCCTGGATTAACCCAATGGTAACATGCTTTCCTCTAGAATGGTAGATCGGGGTTCAATACGCGTTTCTGGACCTCGATTTATTCATGAGAGAGGTGAATTAATCTCTGACTATGTCATCCCTCAGAGAGGGCTTTGAACCATCGGTCCTCAGCCTATATGATGTCAGGTACTCGTTAAAGATCCCTACTCTAAATACATTGCAGTAGGACTCTCAATACAGAGTATTCATTATATGGTATCAGAAAGCATCAATGCTTAGTCTATGTGTTTCTCTCGTAGGACTGCCACTGTAACTCAACCTTAGGAGTCTCCAACTTAATACCTTACATCGTACAGGCTCAAGATTAAGGGTGCTTCCTCCAGCGTGGAACACTGTAAAGATTTTCAACTCTGGCAAGAGAAATGTACGTTCATTACAAAATATAGTATGCAAACAGTGATAATATTGACATGTATGCTAACCACTAAATTCTTGAAACTTGGTTTGCGGATCAGATGTTTGTTTGGGTCAGTTTTTAAATCCAATTTGGTCTTTAGGAAGTTGCTAGATACTCTTAAAACCTAGTTTTTGTATCCGAAGAAAACGTCCTATTCTTAGATATAAACTATTTACACATAGAAATATCCTTTAACCATGGTGTTTGCAAAATGATTTAATATATATTGAAAGGAAATCAATGAAAAAAACAGGATTAATCCTTAAATGCTTACGAGTGTTATCCTGTTATCAAGGAACAAATACTACTTTGCTTCAAATTCTAATAGAGAACAAGTGCCATTATTAGTTTCGGGATAACAGTCGAAAGCATTTAGAAGTATTACAAGTTCAAAATGTTGTAGTATAGGCTGTTAAACATTGATAAATGTTTATAAAATAAACAAAAAAGGACCGTTTCTGATAATTAAATAATTTAAAATGTAACTATTAGCAATGAAAGAGAACTAGTGTTTTTGATTTCTTCGCTTAAAATAATGTGTACCCCAATTTTATAATATTACAACAATTCAGGAATTACAAGATTCGTTTTTATTGTTTAAAATGTTTTACATCAAAGTTTGACTAACTAGATGTAACAACAGCTGAAATGCTTAAAAATGAAGTTCAGCAAGCATTGTCGGTGTTTAAAGATTAGAAATGAAGAATAATAAGGTTTTTTGTTAAATTGAATAACAGATATTTATTATTGAAAAGATGCAACTTCTCTTGTTTTTTCGTTTTCTAGCTAATTTCAGAAGAGTGATTTGACTTATTTTTTTTTAAAACCTATTTTCTTTAATGTACATTAAGTTAATGATTTTTTTTCGAAAAGAAAAACTTGTTTTTAAGAAGTAAACTACGTTAATGGTTTAGAAGTTAAGAAAGTTGGTCGAATATGCCATAAGTCAGGGGGTAGAACATTATACCAAAAATGGTGTTTTCCTTTAGCAAATATAAAGGAAGTTATCGCGTGCGAAGACATTGGTTTATGTATTTCCGCTGTCCCTGGAGTCTGGCAACCGTAAATCTGTCTAACTGATAGAGCCTTATTTGTAAGCAAACAAGTGAATTCCAACCATCTTTCTTTCCCTCACGCAGCTTCCTTCTCCTTCCTTTTCTCTCATATATACTAGCGCACCTTTCCAAATGTCAATAGAAAATTTATTATTTTGAAAATGCATAAAGAAAAGACCTGATTTTATTTCAAACATATCTATTTCATAATGTGATTATATAAGAGGAACATACGTTGTATACTTTACATAATATGTAAATATATCTTACACAGTCTAATCTATGTAATCCCCATCTGTATCAACAGCATAATACACAACGCAATGTAGTAGATTTTGAATATTTTGATTGTACTATTCAATGGAATCTATTATTGCAATATTACATTGCACATAAATTTCTCACGTCAAAATGAATTCTAAACAGCGTTGGACATGATTTGTCCATGTCCGTTGGACATGGATTCCAGGTATGCCCAAAAGGAATATTCCTAAATATTCTTAACTTATGCTTACAAAATGAGAAGGAAAAGTAGATGTAACAAAAATAAAAGTGAAGAGGTAATAGAAAATAATATACCAATCGTTCAATATTTAATTAGTGAACAATATTAATTAATTACAAGCCACTGGCTACCCTGGATCCATGTCTTTACTTTATTACCATTGTTTATATTATTCAAATTTTTATTTCAAATTTTTTTTGTTACATTTATTTATAATATACAAACGTACCCGTCTTTGACGATGTCACAAATTCGATTATGCATGGTATTCCGGAATATCTTTAAAAATTACAGAATAGTATAAAATATTATTATTAGTCCAGTGTTAAGCAAATGTCTCTGTATACACCACATTAGCTGCCTGTACCTCAGGTTCATGAAAGAACAAAGAGTTGGAACCTCTGACTCTTGGGCAAGCAAATTATGGGTAAAGTTGACAATGTGAGAAAAACTTAGTAACGTTCACTTCAATTCCTGCAGTAGATAGAGTTTCCCCTTGGGGCTTAGTTACCGTCATTGCGAAACAGGCGCTGACAGGATATTGGATGGAAACGGATAGTGGTATGCGTGGTATACACACTGCCTCCCCAGTATCTTACCCAGTCATGATGTCCGCCTCTATGGCGTATCTGTGCAGAGCACGAACTCAGAGTCGTGTCTCGTTCCAAATTTTTGGGCACTGAAGTTTCGTAACATGGAATTTGTTGCTACTACTAAATCGCAGCATGATTGGTGCTCCTACTTAAAGTTTTTAATCATGAGCAGGGAGTCTATGAGCAGTCACGGAGTCAAGAAATTCAGTTGGATAATGAACTGCTTACTCATCACTAATTATTCTCTTTACTGACTTGTAAGTTCTCTCCTCGGCTTGATGTAGCGTAAGAACTTCTTTGTTGATTTTTCCTGTCTGTTCATAGTAAGGGCTGAGAATTGCTTGTTCATAAAGCCATTAATTCTGAATAGATAGTACATCTTGAACTCTGGGAAACACCTTGTCAATAAGATCAAATATGCTATATATTTATATACACAATTGAAATTAAAATCAACTAACAATACCTACTTGCTACACCTGTATATTTTCAAAATAAACATGACTGTGAAGTTAGCGAAATACAACTGAAAGGTTCATAACTTCTTCTACACTGAATTTTCAAACCATTCAGAGCCTGTATTTTAAGTTAGACATAAAGAAATCTACTGTCAATGTTTCAGCTTGCTATGTCTTATGGTGACTGAGTTTACTTGTTACCAAATTATGCTGACAAACCGACTAACCAACAGAAATTTTGCTAAGGGTGGATTCGGTTTCTCTAATGTATGAAACGCAAAGAAAACTTGAAATGAGTGATTTCTAAGCAATAAACAGACAAAATCATTCTTTTATTTATATAGATTTGCACTATTGCAGAGTAGCTACTCTGGTTCATAGCTTACTTTATTATCCCTGTTTATATTACGCAAATATTAAATTAAAAACACTTTTTTTTTATTTTTATATATAATACGTTTGTACTACTTTAATCGGCGAATACGCAAGCCACTGGCTACCCTGGCTCCAATTTTAGGAATTAAATCGGTTAATAGAAGACTATAAGAGTCTTGGACATCCTCCTACGTCAACTGACGAATCATATGTTAACTAAATCAATACCCTGTTTTGAAAAAATCAACATATGACTGTAAGGGAACTTGCTGAGAGTGGGATATCAGTTGGGTAATGTTACTTAATATTGACGGTAAAATTGAAGATTCGCTGCGTTGTTGCGAAATTGATTCCACGTTTGTTGACCATTAGGCCCATCGCTTAATCAGGAGATTAAGGAGGGCCTTAACGCTTTAACATAATCATTCAGGATTAACGCTTAATCATAATCGTTTCAGGAGAAATCCTGAACGTTCAAGCAACTCCTGAAACCTTCTTGTCAAGAATCATGCCATGTGATGAATTTGGGTGTACGGTTATGATATCGAAACAAAGGTCCAATCGTCCCAGTGGCTGGGTGAAATATCTCCCAAACCAAAAAAAAGCTGGTCAAGTTTGTTCCCATGTTAATGTGATGTTGACTGTTTTCTTCAATGCTCAAAATGTTGTCTTTCACGAGTACATCCTCATTGGTCCACAGTAAACCAGACTTACTATATGGAAGTTTTAGAACGTCTGCGAAGTGCTAGTCCAGAAATGTGAAGTGGTGAATGATTTTTTCATCACGATATTGCTTTAACACATGCAGTCAACCCGACTGAGTATTTGGGAGTATTTTGAAGGGGAAAGAGACTTGTAACTCATAAACAAAGTATACTTTGTTTTATGACATTAGTCGAAGTATTTTTTGAATAGACGTCATGTGGAGTATAAAGAGGTGTGTACAAAAGAAGAATAAGAAGTAGTGAAATGATGTAGTCAGGTTAATGCTGAGAACTGAAAAAACGAATTTTTTTAGTTCTCCAAGAAGTTCTAAATATGTACCCTGTACCTTATACTCAAAAATACACTTTTCTTCAAAAACTTTCTTTGGTAAATGACTCTTTTATTAAAACTCGGAGAAGTGGATCATTTTTAACGATAGACGCTTAAAAAATGGGAATTCACTGTTTTCAAAATTTATGGAAGGACTATTTATCTTCTCAGTAGATGATTACATCTATTTATATATAGACGTATAAAAAGATTTTACAGTAAACTTATGACATAATAATTACCACAATAAGGAAATATTTAGGTTTTTTTTTAGAAAACTTGTTTGGTTGAAAGAACTCATTCCCATTTCTGAATTATTTATTGTGGCTTAGACGATGTCATAGATGTATGCATCTAGACCAGGCCTCTGATGAGAAAATACCACCTGGTAACCAAGGCGAATAGAGTTGCCAAACTAACTCTGCATCTCTATAGCTGAATTCAGAGAGAGCCCTGTTTCTTGTGATTCAATCTTTTCTTTTCCATTCTTCCTTGTTTTCACAAGAGACTTCTGTGTAAAAAAAAGTATAAGAATTTCACACTAGATTTTATTCTTTTGTTTCAGGAATTTTATATTTATTTTAAAATATTAACCACAAAATCAGTAAAAAAATAAAAAAATATCTATTGATGTTAATGTTAATTCTCAGATTGTAGAGTCATGTATGTTTAAAAGTGACAGTTTTATATTCTCCTTACTTAATGACCAGGATCTGTTCCAACGACCATGACGTTGATAAGAGAGATCCCTTAGCTACAATACTGTAGATACTTCAAGCTCATTGTACTGAGCTGGTGTAATGGTATTTATGAAATAGTCTTAGGTATTGGTCTAATATCACATTCGTACTTTATACTCCATGTTTAGTATTATATTTATGCATTTATTGCATTATAAAATACACTACATGTACCACAAAGTAGCTTTAACTACATAATAGAGAAAGGTTTGAAGAAAAAAACATTTAATAATCTTTATTTAATTAAGATATTATTATCAACCGTCATACCTCGTCTATCGCTGTTGAAGTCACCCGACCGGCTTCGCAATGGCTGCATCATCAATGGGACTAATGTCACCTTCCAAAATCACGGATATAAATACCTATTTGAACTCAATGGTGCCAATATATATGCCTAAATTTTCTACCTAACAGTTTTATTTTATTTTTTTTAATCTGTTTTTTGTCTTTTAAACTTTAAGTCGACTCTGTTCTGTCCGTCCTGTCGTCTTTTCATGTTTTTTATTGGTTTAAATATTATGTCTGTCTGGTGCTTAATTTGTTCGTTTATTAGGTTATCAGTATTTTTTTAATTAGTATTATATTTATTTAATTAGCATAGCCTTTACATTTTGTCAAATCCCAACTTGATAACTTTGGCAAACAAAAATTGATGATGACATGACATAACTCTATTGACAGTGGAAGGCAACTGAAAGCACTTACTACTTCTTCTTCTTCTCTTCTACTCCCTTCCTGAAGACGAACTTCAGTTCGAAATGTCGATCCAGTAAGTGTTCTCGTTTCTTTTATGTGTTATTTTTTTCGTTTATTTATCTGTTTTGTTTGGACTATTTAGTATTTACATTTATATATTGGTATATATATATCAGTTGTGGTTTGCTTCTCAACACCAGTAGTTCTTACCTCTTCCTGATGACGACGTAGGTCAATATATCGAAGTGAGTTCTGTGGTGACTTTCTCTGTTCTTTCCTAAGTGTCAAGTATATATATATATATATATATATATATATATACTTGTATACTATGTATATATATATATAGTATATATATATATACATAAGAAAACCCACTACTACTGCTTCGCTTCTTACAAATTATTTCCCTGGTGTCCATAAATTAAGAAAATTTATTAAAGAACTTTACCCTATCCTTTCCTCTTCCCCCTCTACCGTTTCAGTTTTTAACCAGTTGCCCCGCATTTCCTTTAGAAGAGCCCCCAATCTCTCAAATATTCTTTCCCACCGGGCCGGCAAACTTATTCAGAATCCCCAAAGCAGTGGTGGCCTACAACGTTGTGGACGTCGGAGATGTCTTACCTGTCCCATTGTTGATTCTGGGTCTTCATTTGAGTCTCTAACTAATCTTAATTCTTACCCTATTCACAGTCCTTCCTCCTGTATCTCCACTGACTGCGTTTACCTCTTGAAATGCACCCAATGTGATGCTTTTTATGTTGGTTTAGCATCTACGATGCTGAACCTTCGGATGAATAATCACAGGCTTTCGGTTAGTAAACGCAGCAGTCTCCCTGTCGCCACTCACGCTAATTCCCACCATCTCAGTTTCAATGATTGTTTCACAGTCCAAGTTCTTAAACAAGTCCCCAGTGATAACAGACAAGTTACTTTAAAAGCTTCTGAGGAAGCCCACATTTGGCTCCTGGGGGCACGCTCGAAACCTGGCTTGAATTTAAATCGTTAGTTTTTTATTTATTTATTTTTTAATTTTTTTTTTATTTATTTATTTATTTTTTTTAATATTTTTTTTTATTTTTAATTGTTCTATATATTTTCTTTTCTTAACCTTTTTCTACCTTTCAAAAACATTTTTTTTTTTTATTTTTGCTCTCGACTTCCTAGTTCCTTTTTTATTTGTCTCCTTTGCGGCAGCACTGCTTTAGCCCTCACCCTGTGAGTTCTTCAGTTGACTGTCGTCCCTCCGTCAATTCACTTCTTCTCCTGAGGACGACCGCCATTACGGTCGAAATATTGAAAAGTGAGTCTTTGTTGTGTTTCTGTTTATGTGTCACTGCTTATTTTAATTGTTATATATATATATATATATATATATATATATATATATATATATATATATATATATATAAAATGTACCATATATATATTCTTATAACTCAATACAAAAAGAGAAAAACCTAAAGAAAGGCGTACAACACACTACTGTATTTCGACTGGCGTCGTCATCAGGTAGAAAAACTCCTGCGAACAGATTATTTATATACAGAAGTATTTAAAAGTATATACAAATTAAGGATACTTAAATAGAATTATATTTCAATTACCTCCATTCTTCACCATACGCTCTAACATATTTGTGTATTCCTATTTTAAGTTGAATCTAATTATTGTAAACTAGTTCTGATAGTTTATTTATTTTAAACTACAGCAAGAAATTAGACGAAACCCTAATATCTTTCAAGCAAAACAAATAGTCATCGTCAGTATCATACTGATACTCAAACGCTGACGACGACCTCTTGTTTCATTTAAAGATCTTAGTGTAATCATTTTTGTGATTTCTTACTGTGGTTTAGACGTTTATTTTTTGGCTCACGTCTTTGTTGTTTAATCTTGGTACTCATTTCATGCTTCCATTTTTTTGTAAACAATATATTAAGTAGAATATGAAATTTTAGTAGATAGATATTATAAAATCAAACAAAGTTGTTAGGTTGTTTATCGAGGTTTATAGTATTCAGCGATAGGTATAATAAATGGTACTTGTAATAAGATGGTGAGGCTTTTGGGATATTTTTGAAATAAGAAGAAAGAGTGTACCAAGAGTATGACATTTTTGTGTATATAAAATTATCTACAGTCTTAAGTTCAAAAATAAAATATTTATCATATCCTAATAAATGTTAAGAATAAATGCTAAAAATGGGTCATAAATGGGTTTGGAATAGGACCGGGAGAAGTTGTGAGGTTTGCGGAGATTTGGTGTTAGCTCCAGGGGTTGATTAGTGCAAGTCGCTAGATGAAGTTTATTATTAAAGGTCCTTGGTGGCGCAATCACAAGACTCGATAAGACTGTAAATACTCCTTCAGGCTACACAGCAGAGCTAATATCACCTTACTGCTTCAAGTCCTTTTTCAAGATCGTCCGTAAACAGTAACAAAATAAATAATATGGCTACTTTGACCTCACCTGGCAAAACTGAATGTCCTCACGACCAACATCTCGAGAGATTCTGTGTATTTAAGACCGATCAGGAAGAAGAGAACTAGTTTGAATATTTAAGTCATTCTCTTATTATTAACTTTGTACCTCCAATTTAAAAAGGATAAAGTTCAGTTGGTTAACTACAAATCGAACAAATAGAGTTACTAACATGTTTTGGTAATTTATTGGGAATGGAGAGAACAAAAACACTTTATTTTTCATGTTGTTGGTTATAATAAATTAAATAATTAAGACCTTTGTTCCAATATCACTGGTCAACTCTTTTGTAAAGAATTATAGATGAACGTACATGTGACTACTCTGAAAATGTCTATGTCATTTGGAATTCGTTTGTCGGTCACTACCAGAATCAAAGACACAAAGTGTCTTCATATTTGTATAAATGGTTATAGTTTAAGTCATTATAAAGAAGAATCCAAAACAGTTTGGATACAGTTCTACAGGCTTTGAATTTTACAGAAAAGGTTACATGGTAGTACAGATTAATTTGGTTACAATTGGTGCTTAATTTATAGCCATAATCGGTAAAGTACCCTAAACATAACCTTGCAACTACGTTCAGAGTCAAGTCGTCATTACTTGATGGTTAATGTGAGAATATATCATAAATCTTCTCATGCAACTCAGCTTAAAAAATCCACTCATACATTAACTTTTAAGTTATATTAAATTTTATAAATATTATAATGATAAATTAATTTCTGGAACTGATTTCTAATTCACTAATTTCCTTAATAATATTCTTATTCTGAGTATCATTCTGAATTTCATTATTTTATTTTAAATTTTATTAGTCAATGGTAATTTCAGGCATGAAAATAAATCTGCTGATTTTTCTGTAGGCTCTACATCTCAAACTTTGGCTGGATTCAATTGAAAAGCGACAGCTGTTTTAGCTCCGACAGAAATATTACTCACCCTCATACAAATATTTATAGTCAAGTCTCTGATTTTTTCTCTTAGTTTAGTGTCAAATATTTTAATTCTGAAGTGTCGCAACAGCAGAGGTCCTTTCTTAATATTGACTATGGATCTTATTAAACTTTTATTAAATGCTGCGTAAAGAGTAGTTCCAAAATTT
Source organism: Hermatobates lingyangjiaoensis (assembly GCA_026182355.1). Lineage (NCBI taxonomy): Eukaryota > Metazoa > Arthropoda > Insecta > Hemiptera > Hermatobatidae > Hermatobates > Hermatobates lingyangjiaoensis. The sequence continues at coordinate 548,447 of JAPFBL010001927.1, forward strand.
ATTACTTCTTTGATTGGTTAGGTATATATTTAATTTATTAAAAGACTGTTTCATATTCATTTCGAAATAGCATGATGCTAAATACCATACCAAACCTTCAATTACAGATTAGATTATCAGTTAGTTACTTAGTCTTCTTTAGTTATTATTTGTACCTTTCATTCACTTAACTCATTTTGAATGATGTTTCAGTTCAAAAATAAAACTTTTAGTCTGTAATAAAATCATTTGAGCAGCAAAGGCCCTCTTTATTTAAAGCAAAATGAAGTCATAGAATAGTAAATATTTGCAAAATATTTGTTGTATGAGGTACGTTGATAGAGCAGATAAAAAAATAAACCGAGAAATCGTTTGAAAAGATAATTTAAGCAAAGCTATGGAATGAACTAAAATATTTTTTCAGCATCCATTTTTAGAGGCTTTAACGGTTTTTAGGTTATATAAAGGGTAAACATGTTGCTTATTTTTGATTTGAGAGAGATTTATAGGTGAGACACATTAGGGGGAAGTTTAAGATTTAAAGCACGTTAACTTCAAAGTGGCAACGAAATCAACATGGTATCACTGGTTGTGATGCTATAGGAAGTGGTTTTTAGGTTCAATATTGTCGATCAAACAGTAACTGACAGTTAGGACAATGTACTGTTTTTTTCTTGTACATAACCAGTTGAAGTACGTATTAGTGGAGTTCAGACATTTTACTTTAAAAAAAAAAACAAACCAAACTATATAGTAGTACAATGTAGATAATTTTAGGTTTGGGTAACAAGTTATTGTACCAATTTATCCATTCCATTACGTGTGATTAAATTGTGCATAACTTTATTTCTTGTGAGAAAGAAGGATCATTTATTATTTGTAGAAATGATGAAGACCTCCATCTGATATCGTGATTAATTTATTTCACGTTAATTATATGTAGTTCAAATCTTTTTTGTGACCCCTACAAAGTAAAATTGACATTATGAAACAATATGGAAGGTCTGAGTGGAAAATGAGAGAGAGTGACTGAAGCACGGAGGGATAGGTAGGTGAATTGTTGACACTGGCTTGAGCCCTGTCGAGAACCACGTCAAAACACAATTAAAGCGGTAAAAGTGTTTTCCCATGCACTCATCTACCTCAGGGCGTCAAGAAAAGAACGTTATGTGTAACATTGGACCGCACTCGTATCAATACAAACACTAGACAGACATCACTATTGAACCGCTCCGGTGTGAAAAAGAAAGTTGACTCACAAACTTAACAATAACATCTGTGAGCCAATCGATGTCTTCTTTTACCTTATCCTTTTATCTTCAAAACAATAGTTACCATCTGGAATTACAAAATAATTGTTGTCTTTTCAGTTTATTTTTGTACACTATTTGAACAGTTTGGATGAGGTCTCTATTTTTTTTTAAATGGTTGTTGATAATATTACAGAAGGAGACTAAGAGGATAGGAATTATTTAGCATACTATGCCTCGTCTATTTCTTTTTCCTTAACAATCCTTTAATATATTATCCCAACTGACAGTATTTTCTTTATTCTTTTTCTATTCCTTCACTTGTTCCCAGAGTCTTAAACTTTTTACGGCTTTTTCTAGCCTACCCGGCTTCGGCTGGTTAGTTTTCAACTTACACTAAGACATGGGTTTAGTCTCCCTTCTTTTGCTCTTTTGAAGACAGTTGAAATTAAAAATAGAGACTGTAAGTTTGTTTTTCCTTTATTTCAATTTCTAACTTAAATATAACTTTGATATATATATATCAATGAGCAAACCACAATATGAAAAGGAAAAACCAACTGTTGGGTTTTGACCCTGACAAAGACCGCTTGTTACGGTTGAAAGATCTTAGTCTTTTTTTCCCCCTTCTCATATTGTGGTTTGATCATTAATTGTTATTTCACGTGTTTATGTAAAATCTTGTTATATATATATATATTATATATATATATATATATTTCAATGTACATAAAGAAACATGGAGAAATTAAAAACACAAACTTACAGTCTCTAATTTTCGGTGAACCGTCTTCAGGAGAGATAAAGGAGGGAAACCAAGCACACTGGTACAGTACCAGTGTATTTTTGGTTATATATATATATATATATATATATATATATATGGATTAATTTACCACAATGAAAACAATTTTTGAAACAATGCTCTAAGGCCTTTCGTTAACACATCTTCAAAAATTGTTTTCATTGTGGTAAATTAATCCATCTATTATATCAAGTGTTATTTTGATTATTATTCATATATATATAAAGATTTCACATTAACACGCGAAATAATAATCAATTATCAAACCGCAATATGAAATAGGAAAACAAGTCTAAGATCTTTCAACTATAACAAGCGGTCTTCGTCAGAGTCAAAAACCCAACTTTTGAAAACTCAGTTGGGTTTTTGACTCTGACGAAGACCGCTTGTTACGGTTGAAAGATCCTAGTCTTGTTTTCCCATTTCATATTGCGGTTTGATGATATATATATTGATAAAAGAATCGACCGTGGAATAGAAACAAAACTAAATTTTATTGGGACTCGGTCAATTCTTTAGGTTTAAATTAAACTCTCATTGTCAACGTTTCAGTTTTATTTAAAATCTTTTTTCATAGGCACAACTAATGATTTTGACACGTAGCGTATCATTACCTAAATAATAGATCATAGCTGAAACTTTTTATTTTTTTTTGTTGGCTGTAATTTTATAAGTATGAACCCTTGTAATTGATCCAGTTTTATTACTGTAGTGATTAAACCAATTTTTTGTCCCTCATATTGAACAATTTTTATGTGCGCATGCGCAATTACTTTGGAAAGTACCTGAATCTCATCGCCGATCAGTAATAAATTTAGAGAATGTCAGTAAGAAAGAGATCAGCGCAGTAGCTGCTGTTAATCTCAATAATATATATTCAAGAGATGATATGCTTCATTGATATAGATCCATGCATATGACTATATGAATATGATATTGATATAATGATATAGATCTTCCAGCAATAAAATATTAAAATTATACTGAGAAGCAGCCTTTAAATATGATTTAAGTATGAAAAACTGACTAATTATTGATATTTGTTTTTCTCAGTATGTATTTATACGAGTAGCAATGTTATAACAGAGTACAACACAGTAGAAACCTAACACTCGCTCAGAGAAAATGGATTTTTATGATTTTTGACAGAGGGAAAGAAAAGTGATTTTATAAAAAACAGTAGCCTTTAATAAAACTCCAAGTATAATTATTCAATAAAATATTAATATCTAAAACATAATTCAAAATTGAAAACTTGAGTTCAAAAAGTTTCCTTTGTATTCAAACAAGATATTTGATTTTATGTTTTATAGCGAATTATACCATAGTTTTGGGCTCCCCTTGAACACACCACAGTGAAGATCCAGTTCCCTAACTCCAATATCCCCCTGCTCATATCAGCAGTATACAAACCTCCCCATACTCCCTTAAACGTCAATCACCTCCGACAGCTACTGCATTCAGGTATTCCCTCTATCGTAGGGGGAGACCTGAATGCCAAAAACACTGCTTGGGGCTGTTGCACTGACAGTCATTCAGGCTCCATTCTCCTTGACCTTATCCTCAACTCCAATGTTCTCATTCATGCTCCCTCAACACCCACACATATCCCTCGCCCTGCTGCTGGTCGACCTGATATTTTGGACGTTTCTCTTTCTTGTAATGTTAATCATGTTGTGACTTCTGAGGCCTTAAACTGCCTTGATTCAACTCACCTACCAGTTCTGTTCTGCCTACACAAATTTAAAATAAACTACCGACCTAACTTAAGTAAATTTAAAACTAATTGGAAATCGTTTCAATCCCTTGTTTCTCAGAATCTTCCATTTCCGAAAAACCTTTCCTCTCCTTTAGATATTGACAATTTTCTCCAATCCTTTACAGAACATCTATTATCATCACTTCAAAAATCATCCGTCAATAAACCCTCCTGCTCCTATCTCAATCCTCTCCCTCCCTATATCTTACAGAAAATTAAGGAAAAGAACAGACTGAGGAAGTTGTTTCAGGTCACAAGAGATCAAGGAATTCGCAACATGTTGAATAAAGCACAATGGGAGATTCGTTCTCTTATCAGGTCCCACAATGGTAGACATTGGGCCAATCTTCTTACCTCTGAAGGAGACCCGTCCCATGTTATTGCGTGGCGTATCATCAGGCACCTGAAGAAAGGACCAAGTATATCCCAGGTGTCGCACCCCCTGAGGGAGAATAACCAGCCTCTCATAGACGACACCCAGAAGGCCTCAACATTCTACCACTACCTCCTAAACCTATACAGACCTCACCCCCCCTCTCCCATTCCCTTTGTAACCACCCTTATAACTACCACCCACCCTCCTATTCCAATATTCTTTTCTCCCTCCGAAATACAACAGATCATTTCAACCCTTAAATCAAAATCCTCCCCCGGTTGTGATGGCATTAGTAATGAATTACTTTCTAAACTTCCCCCTAAAGTTTTAGCAGCCTTGACTGCTCTTTATAACACTTGTCTACGGCTGCGCTACTTCCCAGCTGCGTGGAAGTTGGCAAAAGTTATTTTATTACATAAGCCACACAAATCAGGTCATTCTCCACAGGACTATAGACCTATTAGTCTGTTACCTTGTCTGGGTAAAGTCTTTGAGAGGCTGATCCTTTCGAAAATAAAGTCCTATTTGCCATTCCAGCCGGAACAGTTTGGCTTCCGAAGTGAACATGGGACCACTTTACAGCTTCGAAGATTGGTCCAGTTCATCAAGCAGGGAACTTCACTGGCGAGGCCATTCCTCCCTTATCCTATATTGCGAGGTCCAATCCTATATTGCCTGTACACACTTGACTTCCCCAAGCCTCCTGCTATAATAACTCCCGATTTACCCAAGCAGATTGAGACATTTCTCGGACTCTTCGCGGATGACACCGCTGTAGCTTATAGATGTGCTAATGTGAGCTATGCCACCAGGAAATTGCAATGTTTCCTTGATGGGGCTTTGCATTGGTTCTCAAAGTGGAAACTAGCGGTGAATCCAACAAAGAGTTCCCATGTTCGCTTCTGCAAGGGTGTCTCTCCCCGTCCTCCTCCTGTCTTCATTGGTAACCAGATCATTCCCTACCAAACCCATGTAAAATATCTGGGTCTTCTTTTAGACTCTAGATTAACATTCAAACAGCACCTCCATAAGAAATCCAAGCTTGGAATTTACTTGATGTGTAATCTATATTCTCTTTTCAAATCAAGGAATTCTCCTGATTCGGTCAAGGACCTTGTCTATAAGGGGGTTATTCGTTCAGCGATGACTTATGGATGCTCCGTCTGGTTTAGAGCTGCACCAACGAACAAGGCGTGTATCCAGATTGTTCAAAATAAGTGTGCCCGCCTTATAGCCAGGGCTCCTTGGTACGCCCGTAATGTTGATATTCACCATGATTTGAAAATGGAATCCATAGATAGCTACATCACTCGACTTACTACCAATGAAGACAACAAACTATCTACCCATCCAAACCTCCTTGTACAAACTCTAAATCCTGTCGCCAACCTTCCTCAACCTCACTAAATAATTACTTCATCCAGTGACTATCTGACTACCTTTCCAGTTCATGACTCAAAGCATTGAAAACTATGACTAACAAGACCACATGACCGCGAATACGACATCATTACTGTACAGACTAACTTAATATCCGACATGAATTACTGACACTCCATGTTATAGTAGCACAGTAATCAAGCAGTAGAAGGCCTCTGGTCTGGAACTGCTAGTTACGACGTGCACTATAGTGCGCGGTTATATTCGTTGGTCGTTGGTCGTTGGATACCATAGTTGAAATGGACTTGATATCACGAATTAGAAAACCTGTATTAGGTGAATTGCTTCCTTGACAGATAAAATTCCTCAGTTAATTCCGTTTGAAGGATTGTATTTGTACAATATTTGGTTTACTGCTAATCAGATCGCCACAGCCACTTTACTGATTTCCATTTGTCCAGGATCGTTATTAATTAGAGTCCTTTAAAGGTACTGGGCAGCAAACGAGCTTCGTTCACTTTAGCATCAAATATCCTAATTCAAGGCTACAATATTGCAATTAAAGCGTTAAGCTCTTTCCTACAGACGTTATTTGCTCTGATACGATTCATTAGCTGTTATCTCAAATTAAATAATGCCTAATATTTAATTAGCGCCTTTCATCATTCATTTTCTTTTTCTTTTTCCCTTATGTCAAGCTTGATCACTCTCACTTTCTCTAATCAATGGCTGTCCCAAAAAACCTTTTTAATTTTAACAACAATATTACATTAATTATTCAGTTATAAATTTAATTGCTATTTTTCCATTTTATCATTTCTATCCCCTAATGTTTTCCTCCTTGTTTTCTCGTATACATTTATGATATGTTTAGGAATAATGTTACTGGAATGTAAACTCCGTCTCTAACACATACATTATGCACTGACATCTTTAGTAACTTGTTAAAAAAATCTGGAGTGGCCTACACTGAACTTTACTATAAGTAAACTTAATATAAAACTCCTTGGGTATATAATATATAATGTCTCGTTTAAGTACGAGTATAATATAATCGTCTAAATGGGAAATTTTTATGAGTCTTTCATTTCTGAGATGGTACAGATAGAGATTCATCCAATTATCAATAAATATGCCTGTTTTGCATGTCACAGAAATAATGGATATACAATCATCAGTATAACTACAGAAGTAATAACATTATGAAAAGCCAAAGTGAAAATTTCCTTATACGAAATAATTTCCTACCAGAGGGCATGGCTTTTGCTCCAATAACCTGTGGATCTCTTACATAGATTATCTGACCTCCTTCAACATTTAATACTTAAGACGAATTTCCCCATTTAGAACTTGAAAATATTTTTAGTATTTTAAAAATATTACCAAGTTTTTGTCTGAAATGTCAAAAACATGTAAGAAATAATGTCGTTTTCAGATAATTTTTAGTTTAAGATGTAGGATAATTTCATATATTATTTTTAAAAAATTTTTTTTTAATTCTGAATAATGTTCTAAATTTTTGATCTTTTATCAAATTATTATACTGGGAATTTCATGGCATGCTAGAGTTTTTTAAAACCTCACTTTTTTTCCCTTTGTTAAAAACCATAAAAAACCAATTTACTCTGAGGGAATGTTATTTTTTCCCACGTGCTCTACTTGTTAGAAGTTTGCTGTAAATGTATATTGAGAAAAAATATATTAGTAATTAGCCATCTTTGCATTCTTAAATCAAGTTCAAAGCGGACTTTTCTGTGTAATTTTAAATTTAAAAGCTGGAAGCTTGAAATTTTTAAAAATAATGGTATGAACTATTAGACTAGAATAGTGAAAAAAATGGATATTAGACAAAACATAGAAACCCTTCTAAAGGACGTAAAAGTTCATTCCCAATAATAATGTTATTCATAAACGTAAAAAAATCAGCATCTGATATTAAGCTTTGTAGAATTGTGCAACATATAGACTGATTAGAACAATTTGTTAGACCAACTCATCATACTATAAAAAGTATACCCCATCATATATGCTTTATTGTTATTGACTTTTTACATATAAGAATTTTATTCTCCTTGCATCACATATAAGTCGTTAAATCGTTTAAACCTTCTCATTACACCTCTAACCATTATATTATCGGTGAATTCACTGAAAAAATTCAAAGTCAATGTAAACAATGTAAAAAAATATAAAAAATTCGACAAGTAAAGCAGGTGATCCCTTAGTTTAGGATAAACAAACAGTTTTTATACCATTATTGCTCTTTTGACGTAATTGAAATTTCAAGAATTTTTTTTTATAAATTGCTAATTTTTGGTCAAGTTTTCATGATTTTTTAATGAGCCGTTTAGCGTCAAAAAAATATTTTTTGAAAACAGATATCGTACTTTAACTCCCCTTTAGCGAATGTAATTTTAAAAAAAATATCTCAACTAATTCTACACATAATGTTCTATTTTTAGGCATAGTTTCATTTTGATCCGTCAAACAGTATGGCTTTTATCGCTCTCACAAGCATTGAGGTTGAATTATAAGTCAAAATTTTTACATTTTATTGAATAAAAAATATTTTCCTTTGTTTTAAAATTCTTAATATATTTTTCGTTTATTCTGTTTCTAACCACAAAGATAATGCCCAAATTTCAAAACTCTTGAGTTAGCAGTTTAGGAGAAAATATTTTTTTCTAAAAACAGGTTTTTGGCAAAAAAAGTGACTTTCCCGTTATGCATAATTCTTCCTAAACAATAGGGATCATTTACACTATGGGACCTATTTTTGTGTAAAATATCAACTTAATCCATCAACATTCATAACACACTATTAACACACTATTAATCCATCCATAACACACTCACTCACCCACCCACCCACCCACACACACACACACACAGACATCATCGAAAAAACTTCATAAAACGACTTTTGGGACCTCAAAACATATAATTCCGTCAAAATCTCGAGATCGAATTTTTTCACGATCACTATACTTATAGTAAAGTAAAAATGAATTAAGAAGAAAGATTAATTGTACACCAGGAAGCTTAAATTCTACCTCACTCAATTTAACTAGAGTAGGGGTCTTTAATAGGTACTTGATATTGACTTAACGAATTCATCGGCCAACAGCTTTATAATCTCTGGGCTCAAGATTTTACATCTTCCTCATGAAAACGTTAGATGATGGCCTAGATTGAAACTAGTAATCTTAAGTACTCAATACAAGCAGGCACCTGTTAGATTAAAACCTAAAATCAGAAAATATATGGCTAAAGTTTAGCAAAAAAAAATTATTTGTTTCAAATGATTTTGAAAATTTGTACTAATGAGTTATTTTGAACATTATATATGTTTTATGTTTGTTATAACTCATATATTTGCTGGAAAAACTGTGCGGATAGGAGTGGTTGATCATGAAACGACCTGGAAATATGCAGGTTAACTGTGAATAGAAAATATTCAGCTTTAATGAGGGTTGGCTTTTAAACGTTAAGAAAAGAATCAAAAGGAGTACATGACCTAGTTATTCTGTAAGGGGAGCAAAAGTAAACCTTAAATTGTAAAAAAAAAGTATATCGTTAATAAACAAAAATATACTTTACGGATGGAACTATTGTAAGTTTACATTAAAAACTGGATAAGGGCTTAAAACTTTTTCTACAATAAACATTCAGAATCTGGCAAAGGTAGTTAAATTAAGAGAACAGATTTTAAAATGTAATAAGACCAGGAGAACATGTATTACTAAACATAAGACAATAATATTGCGGTAATGATCGCAACACTCATAGAGTACACCACAAAAAGAAAGCATTTGTGAATCGACGCAAAATTTATATTCACCAATTTATAGTAGCAGACAATATATTAGTAACGTACTAAAGTGACAGTTGGAACATTAAACACAATGGTCTCATCAGTATGTTATAATGGTCTAACATTTAACGTTGTGTCGATTTTTGTTTTATTCTATATTGACAATTGATGTTTGTACAATGAAATTCGTAAAAAAACCAATGAAAATAAATATTTCTGTATTTGAAATCTTTTCACTCATAGACTTGTAATACCTACAAAGCATAGTTTATTGGTAATGTCTACTTATGCCTATAGGGCTTTATACGTCACAGGTTTGGGGCAAACAAAGATTGAGAACTCCTGGCAACATAGTATATCACCATTAATGGTTGACCTATATATCACAGCAAACATATTCAATCTTGCTTGGATAGTAAGTTAGGAGGCGAGTTAACTGAGTATCAGTATACATTGCTTAATGAATTTGGGTACTTAAAGTGATTTACTGTTCCATCAAGCATTCCTTCATTTATTAACAAGCCAAATCATATGAGATTTAAATAATCAACATCTTCTTTCGTTTATTTGAGCCATTATGATTGGACATTGAAGCCCTATCTAGGCAAAGAACAGATCAGAGGCTTCAATATTAGAAGCGGTAACATTTAGTTTTTTTTAATTCAAATAAATAAAACAGATTTTCTTCTATGACAAATATTTGTTACAGAAAATAACAATGGATATAGTTTTTTTATCTCTTGTTGTGTCCATATTAAAATATTACTATGGAATAGTAATTAAAAAAGGATAATATAATACATATTTTGAAAGTATATTTTTTTACTTTATTTTTCTTTTTGATTTTTATAAAAATCTTTTACTTTTTATTTATTATAATTTTTGTTACTTTTAAAAAAAAGACATTTTTACTTTACTATAAGTAAAGTATAGTGATCGTGAAAAAATTCGATCTCGAGATTTTGACGGAATTACATGTTTTGAGGTCCCAGAAGTCGTTTTATGAAGTTTTTACGATGATGTCTGTGTGTGTGTGTGTGGGTGGGTGGGTGGGTGGGTGGGTGGGTGCGTGGGTGGGTGCGTGTGTTAGCATTGCTTGTTACCACGCTACGGTCCAGAATCTTTGATGGATCAAGTTGATATTTTACACAAAAATGGGCCCCATTTAGACGAAGATCCCTATTGTTTGGGAAGAATTATGCATGATGGGAAAGTCACTTTTTTTGCCAAAAACCGTTTTTTTTAAAACATTTATTTCTCCTAAACTAATAACCCTAGAGTTTTGAGATTTTGACATTATCTTTAAGGTTACAAATGAAACAAAAGAAAAATAAATTCAAAATTTTATATCAACAGGAAATATTTTTTTTTCAATAAAATGTACAAATTTTGACTTATAATTCAATCTCAAACCTTGTGAGAGCGATACAAGCCATACTGTTTGACAGACAAAAATGAAACAATGCCTATAAATAGAACATTATATGGACAATGAGTTGGGATATTTTTTTCTAAAATTACATTCGCTAAAGGGGCGTTAGAGTACGATTTGTGTTTTCAGAAAATGTTTTTTTGACGCTAAACGGCTCGTTAAAAAATTATGGAAATTTGACCAAAAATGGAACAAATAATTAGCAATTCATAAAAAAAAAATCATGAAGTTTTAATTACGGGAAAGTGCAATAACGATATAAAAACTCTTTGTTTACCCTAGACTAAGAGATCACCTGCTATACTTGTCGAATTTTTTGTATTTTTTTACATTGTTTACATTGACTTAGAAATTTTTTGAGCGAATCCACTGAGATAAAATTGATGTTTCTAATGGAAAAATGAAAATATATTATTGACTTATAAGAGATGTAAGAGAAATAATATTGTGCAGGTAAATGATAACACTCATTAAAAAAAAATCGTATATATGTTATTTGACAAAGGAAAGGAAAATGATCTTATTAAATACTAACAAGCCATAAAATTCCCAGTATAATAATTCTGTTAAAAACGAAAAATGTAAAAGATAATTCAAAATATAAATCTTTCGTTTAGAGATTATTAACTGTAATTATCGTACATATTTAATTAACAAATCACCTTAAAATAACATTTTCTTCGCTGTTTAAGATGTTTTTCAGAGAAAAAAAGGGTATTTTACTGTTTTAAATTTGAAAATTTTACATTAATATTCAATGTAGAAGGATGTTAAGTAAACGATGTAAGAAATCTACTGGCTATTTGAACAATAGCCATGTTCTCTTGTAGGATAATATTTCGTTTCAAGAAATGTTCACATTGGTTTTTCAAAAATGATATTACTGCTGTAGTTATACTAATGAAATTATTTGCAAATAATAAATTATTTGTGATGTACAAAAATAAGCTTATAAATTGATATGTCCTTCAATCACTATCTGTACTACCTCACCAATGCAATGCTAATAATTATATCCCATTTAGATATTTATGTTATGCTTAAATGATACGTTATGTTTTATATACTCAAGAAATTTGACATTGAGTTACTTATAGTAAAGTAGAGTGTAGGCCACTCCAGATTTTTTACTTTACTATAAGTAAAGTATAGTGATCGTGAAAAAATTCGATCTCGAGATTTTGACGGAATTACATGTTTTGAGGTCCCAGAAGTCGATTTATGAGGTTTTTACGATGATGTCTGTGTGTGTGTGGGTGGGTGGGTGGGTGCGTGGGTGGGTGGGAGCGTATGTTAGCATTGCTTGTTACCACGCTACGGTCCAGAATCTTTAATGGATCAAGTTGATATTTTACACAAAAATGGGCCCCATAAAGACAAAGATCCCTATTGTTTGGGAAGAATTATGCATGAAGGGAAAGTCACTTTTTTTGACAAAAACCGTTTTTTTTAAAACATTTATTTCTCCTAAACTGGTAATGCTACAGTTATGAAATTTTGACATTTATTTCAGGTTACAAACGCAACAAACGAAAAATATATTCAGAATTTTCAAACAATGGGAAATATTTTTTTTTCACTAAAATGTAAGAATTTTGACTTTTAATTCAATCTCAAACTTTGTGAGAGTAATACAAGCCATACTGTTTGACGGACAAGAATGAAACTATGCCTATAAATAGAACATTATGTGTAGAATGAGTTGAGATATTTTTTTTCAAAATTACATTCGCTAATGTAACGTTACAGTACGATTTCTGTTTTCAGTACATGTTTTTTTGACGCTAAACGGCTGATTAAAAAATAATGAAAATTTGACCAAAAATGGAGCAAAAAATTAGCAATTCATAAAAAAAAATCATGAAGTTTCACTTATGGGAAAGCGCAATAACGCTATAATAACTCTTTGTTTATACTATACTAAGAGATCACCTGCTATACTTGCCGAATTTTTTATATTTTTTTACATTGTTTACATTGACTTACAAATTTTTTGAGCAAATCCACTGAGATAAAATTGATATTTATAAAGGAATAATTTAAATTGTTTATTGACTTATATGAGATGTAAGAGGAATAATATTGTGCAGGAAAATAATAACACTCAGTCAGAAAAAAATCGTATATATGTTATTTGACAAAGGGGAAGGAAAATGATCTTATTAAATACTAAGAAGGTAATTTTATTATTATTTTAAAGATTAAAATTCTCAGTAAATAATTCTATAATAGATCAAAAATTAATTCATATTCATAATGGGAATCTTTCGTTTAGAGATTAATAAATGTAATTATCGTACATCTTTAATTAACAAAACACCTTAAAACAACATTTTCTTCGCTGTTTAAGATGTTTTTCAGAGAAAAAAAGGGTATTTTCCTGTTTGAAATTTTAAAATTTTACTTTAATATTCAATGTAGAAGGATGTCAAGTAAACGATGTAAGAAATCTACTAACTATTTGAACAATAGCCATGTTCACTTGTAGTTCGTTCAAGAAATGTTCACTTTGGTTTTTCAAAAATGTTATTACTGCTCTAGTTATACTAATGAAACTATTTGCAAATAATAAATTATTTGTGATGTACAAAAATAAGCTTATAAATTGATATGTCCTTCAATCACTATCTATACTACCTCAGGAATGAAAGGCTAATAATTATATCCCATTTAGTTGTTTACGTTATACTTAAATGAGACGTTATGATTTATATACTCAAGAAATTTGACATTAAGTTACTTATAGTAAAGTAGAGTGTAGGCCACTCCAGATTTGTTACTTTACTATAAGTAAAGTATAGTAATCGTGAAAAAATTCGATCTCAAGATTTTGACGGAATTACATGTTTTGAGGTCCCAGAAGTCGTTTTATGACGTTATTACGATGATGTCTGTGTGTGTGTGTGTGTGTGTGGGTGGGTGGGTGCGTGTGTTAGCATTGCTTGTTACCACGCTATCTTTGATGGATCAAGTTGATATTTTACACAAAAATGGGCCCCATAAAGACGAAGATCCCTGTTGTTTGGGAAGAATTATGCATGATGGGAAAGTCACTTTTTTTGCCAAAAACCGTTTTTTTTAAAACATTTATTTCTTTTAAACTGGTAATCCTACAGTTTTGAAATTTCGACATTATCTTTGAGGTTACAAACGCAACAAACGAAAAATATATTCAGAATTTTAAAACAACGGGAAATATTTTTTTTTCACTAAAATGTAAGAATTTTGACTTTTAATTCAATCTCAAAACTTGTGAGAGCGATACAATCCATACTGTTAGAGGTATCACAACGAAACTATGCCTAAAAATAGAACATTATGTGGAGAATGAGTTGAGATATTTTTTTTTCATAATTACATTCGCTAATTTTTTAAAGGGGCGTTACAGTACGATTTCTGTTTTCAGAAAATGATATTTTGACGCTCATTAAAAAAAAATCTGGAGTGGCCTACACTCTACTTTACTATAAGTAACTTAATGAAAATTTCTTGAGTATATAAAACATAACGTCTCATTTAAGCATAACGTAAACATCTAAATGGGATATAATTATTAGCCTTTCATTCCTGAGGTAGTACAGATAGTGATTGAAGGACATATCATTTTATAAGCTTATTTTTGTACATCACAAATAATTTATTATTTGCAAATAATTTCATTAGTATAACTAGAGCAGTAATAACATTTTTGAAAAACCAAAGTGAACATTTCTTGAAACGATTTATTCTCCTACAAGAGAATGGCTTTCGTTCAAACAGCCAGTAGATTTCTTACTTTACTTGACATCCTTCTACATTGAATATTAAAGTAAAATTTTTAAATTTAAAACAGGAAAATACCCTTTTTTTCTCTGAAAAACATCTTAAACTGCGAAGAAAATGTTGTTTTAAGGTGATTTGTTAATTAAAGATGTACGATAATTACATTTATTAATCTCTAAACGAAAGATTCCAATTATGAATTATCATTTACATTTTTGGTCTTTTATGGAATTATCATACTGGGAATTTTAATCTTTAAAATAATAATAATAATAAGCTTTTTAGTATTTAATAAGATCATTTTTCTTCCCCTTTGTGAAATAACATATATACGATTTTTTTCTGAGTGAGTGTTATCATTTTCCTGCACAATATTATTCCTCTTACATCTCATATAATTCAATAAACAATTTAAACTGTTCCTTAAGAAAATCAGTTTTATCTCAGTGGATTCGCTAAAAAAATTTGTAAGTCAATGTAAACAATGTAAAAAAATACAAAAAATTCGACAAGTATAGCAGGTGATCTCTTAGTCTAGGGTAAACAAAGAGTTTTTATATCGTTATTGCTCTTTCCCGTAATTGAAACTTCATGATTTTTTTTTTATTAATTGCTCATGTTTCGTTCCATTTTTGGTCAAATTTTCATTTTTTTTTAATCAGCCGTTTAGCGTCAAAAAACTTTTTCTGAAAACAGTTATCGAACTGTAACGTGCAATTAGTGAATGTTATTTTGAAAAAAATATCTCAACTCATTCTACACATAATGCTCTATTTATAGGCATAGTTTCATTATTGTCCGTCAAACAGTATGGCTTGTTTCGCTCTCACAAGGTTTGAGATTGAATTATAAGTCAAAATTTTTACATTTTATTGAAAAAAAAATATTTCCTGTTGTTTTAAAATTCTGAATATATTTTTCGTTTGTTCCATTTTTAACCTCAATTGTAATGTCAAAATTTCATAACTCTAGGGTTATCAGTTTAGGAGAAATAAATGTTTTAAAAAAAACGGTTTTTGGCAAAAAAAGTGACTTTCCCATCATGCATAATTCTTCCCAAACAATAGGGATCTTCGTCTTTATGAGGCCCATTTTTGTGTAAAATATCAACTTGATCCATCAAAGATTCTGGACCGTAGCGTGGTAACAAGCAATGCTAACACCTTCACCCACCCACGCACCCACCCACGCACCCACCCACCCACACACACACAGACATCATCGTAAAAACTTCATAAAACGACTTCTGGGACCTCAAAACATGTAATTCCGTCAAAATCTCGAGATCGAATTTTTTCACGATCACTATACTTTACTTATTGTAAAGTAATAATGAAAATTTGACAAAAATGGAACAAAAAATTAGCAAATCATAAAAAAAATCAAGAAGTTTCAATTACGGGAAAGAGCAATAACGATATAAAAACTGTTTGTTTATCCTAGACTAAGAAATCACCTGCTATACTTGTCGAATTTTTTATATTTTTTTACATTGTTTACATTGACTTAGAAATTTTTTGAGCAAATCCACTGAGATAAAATTGATATTTATAAAATTTTTAATAAAGTAATTTTTTGAAATTACTTTCGCTAAAGGGGCGTTACAGTACGATTTCTGTTTTCAGAAAATGATTTTTTGACGCTAAACGGCTCGTTAAAAAAAAATGAAAATTTGATCAAAAATGGAACAAAAAATTATCAATTCACAAAAAAAAATTCATGAAGTTTTAATTACGGGAAAGAGCAATAACGATATAAAAACTGTTTGTTTATTCTAGACTAAGAGATCACCTGCTATACTTGTCGAATTTTTTGTATTTTTTTACATTGTTTACATTGACTTAGAAATTTTTTGAGCGAATCCACTGAGATAAAATTGATGTTTCTAATGGAAAAATGAAAATATATTATTGACTTATAAGAGATGTAAGAGGAATAATATTGTGGAGGTAAATGATATCACTCATTAAAAAAAAATTCGTATATATGTTATTTGACAAAGGGGAAGGA
Source organism: Hermatobates lingyangjiaoensis (assembly GCA_026182355.1). NCBI lineage: Eukaryota > Metazoa > Arthropoda > Insecta > Hemiptera > Hermatobatidae > Hermatobates > Hermatobates lingyangjiaoensis. The sequence goes on from JAPFBL010001927.1 coordinate 565,014, forward strand.
AAATGATCTTATTAAATACTAAGAAGCCATAAAATTCCCAGTATAATAATTCTGTTAAAAAGCAAAAATGTAAAAGACAATTCAAAATTGAAATCTTTCGTTTAGAGACTAATAACTGTAATTATCGTACATCTTTAATTAACAAATCACCTTAAAACAACATTTTCTTCGCTGTTTAAGAAGTTTTTCAGAGAAAAAAAGAGTATTTTACTGTTTCAAATTTCAAAATTTTACATTAATATTCAATGTAGAAGGATGTCATGTAAACGATGTAAGAAATCTACTGGCCATTTGAACAATAGCCATGTTCTCTTGTAGGATACTATTTCGTTTCAAGAAATGTTCACTTTGGTTTTTCAAAAATGTTATTACTGCTGTAGTTATACTAATGAAATTATTTGTAAATAATAAATTATTTGTGATGTACAAAAATAAGCTTATAAATTGATATGTCCTTGAATCACTATCTGTACTACCTCAGGAATGACAGGCTAATAATTATATCCCATTTAGATGTTTACGTTATACTTAAATGAGACGTTATGTTTTATATACTCAAGAAATTTGACATTAAGTTACTTATAGTAAAGTAGAGTGTAGGCCACTCCAGATTTGTTAAATTGTTAACATTGACTTAGAAATTTTTTGAGCAGATCCACAGAGATAAAATTGATATTTATAAAGGAATAATTTAAATTGTTTATTGACTTATATGAGATGTAAGAGGAATAATATTGTGCAGGAAAATAATAACACTCACTCAGGAAAAATCGTATATATGTTATTTGACAAAGGGGAAGGAAAATGATCTTATTAAATACTAAGATGCTTATTATTATTATTATTTTAAAGATTAAAATTGTCTTTTAAATTGTCAAAAAAACATTTTCAGAAAACAAAAATCGTACTTTAACGCCCCTTTGGTGAATGTAATTTTGAAAAAAATTATCTCCAATCATTTTCCATATAATGTTCTATTTTTAAGCATAGTTTCATTTTGATACGTCAAACGGTATGGCTTGTATTTCTCTCACAAGTTTTGAGATTGAATTATAAGTCAAAATTTTTATATTTTATTGAAAAAAAATATATCCCGTTGTTTTAAAATTCTGAATATATTTTTCGTTTCTTCCATTTGTAACCTCAATGATAATGCCAAAATTTCAAAACGAAAGGGTTATCAGTTTAGGAGAAAAAAATATTTTTTAAAAAACAGTTTTTGGCAAAAAAAGTGACTTTTCTGTCATGCATAATTCTTCTCAAACAATAGGGATCTTCTACACTATGAGGCCCATTTTTATGTAAAATATCAACTTGATCCATCAAAGATTCTGGGCCGTAGCGTGATAACATGCAATGCTAACACACTCACCCACACACACACAGACATCATCAAAAAAACTTCATAAAACCACTTTTGGGGCCTCAAAACATGTAATTCCGTCAAAATCTCGAGATGGAATTTTTTCACGATCACTATACTTTAGATATAGTAAAGTAATATCCATTAAATTGACCTACATAGCCAGCAAGAACTAAATACTTTACTGAGTTTCAATCAAATACAACTCAATTACATTATAAATAGTCGCAATAATAATTAAAATTATTATTATTATTATTTTTTAATGATAATTTAATTATTATTAAAAAATAATTAAATTCGGAGAATGTAAGAAAAGTGAATTTGTAAAGCCAAATATCCCATATTGCAGAACATAGAATTATCTTTTTTGGAAACCAACAGCAACTAACACATGGCAAATTCAGTAATTAAAACAGATTAATAAAAAATGGTATATATAATATATAACAAATAATTGATTATTTAAATTGGGATGTAAAGTGGCTAATACGGCATCCTATTTATATTAGTAAATTTTCTTGTTTTAAAGAATACATAAATAGTAAATAAATTATTTACTACTCACATGGAAATTTAGAGATGCCTTTTACATTGAAGGAATTCACCCCTACTTTACTGTGTATGAATCTCAGTAGCTAACTTTCATATCTGAGCCAAGCGTTCAAATATCCAAAGAATACAAACAGCCCAATCCATAATCTTTCGAAAAATTGTAGAAGCTCCCTTTTATGTTCCAAACGATACCCATTCATAACGATTTAAGAATTCCTTTTATCCACCAGGAAATCCGTTCACGACACCGAAAATCTCATGAATCTTTACCCTTCAACCTAAACCCTTTAATTCAACATTATCATCCCGCCAAATTCCTACCAACCCTACCAGAAGGCTAAAAAGATGTTGGCTCCGAGATTTACCGATAAATACTAACTGATTTCCAGTGATCAGAATAATGTATATGAAGTACCACTCAAGGGTGGTTTCTCCACTCTTTTATTTCATCTTGTTTATATTACTTATCAATAATACTTGTTACCTGTTAGGTAGTTGTGATAAAAAAAATCTGGAGTGGCCTACACTCTACTTTAAGTAGAGTGTAACTCAATGTCAAATTTCTTGAGTATATAAAACATAACGTACCATTTAAGCATAACATAAATATCTAAATGGGATATAATTATTAGCATTGCATTCGTGAGGTAGTACAGATAGTGATTGAAGGACATATTAATTTATAAGCTTATTTTTGTACATCACAAATAATTTATTATTTGCAAATAATTTCATTAGTATAACTACAGCAGTAATAGCATTTTTGAAAAACCAAAGTGAACATTTCTTGAAACGAAATATTATCCTACAAGAGAACATGGTTATTGTTCAAATAGCCAGTAGATTACTTACATCGGTTACTTGACATCCTTCTACATTGAATATTAATGTAAAATTTTCAAAATTGAAACAGTAAAATACTCTTGTTTTCTCTGAAAAACATCATAAACAGCAAAGAAAATGTTGTTTTATGGTGATTTATAATGAAAGATGTACGATAATTACATTAATTAATCTCTAAACGACAGATTTCAATTTTGAATTATCTTTTACATTTTTCGTTTTTAACAGAATTACTATACTTTGAATTTTATGGCTTCTTAGTATTTAATAAGATCATTTTCCTTCCCCTTTGTCAAATAACATATATACGAATTTTTTTTTTTTGAGTGTTATCATTTACTTGCACAATATTATTCCTCTTACATCTCTTATAATTTAATAATATATTTTCATTTTTCCATTAGAAACATCAATTCTATCTCAGTGGATTCGCTCAAAAAATTTCTAAGTCAAGGTAAACAATGTAAAAAAATCTGGAGTGGCCTACACTCTACTTTACTATAAGTAACTTAATGTCAAATTTCTTGAGTATATAAAACATAAAGTCTTATTTAAGCATAACGTAAACATCTAAATGGAATATAATTATTAGCCTTTCATTCCTGAGGTAGTACAGATAGTGATTGAGGGACATATAATTTTATAAGCTTATTTTTGTACAACACAGATAATTTATTATTTGCAAATAATTGAATTAGTATAACTACAGCAGTAATAACATTTTTTAAAAACCGAAGTGAACATTTCTTGAAACGATTTATTCTCCTACAAGAGAATGGCTTTCGTTCAAACAGCCAGTAGATTTCTTACATCGTTTACTTGACATCCTTCTACACTGAATATTAAAGTAAATTTTAAAATTTAAAACAGGAAAATACCCTTTTTTCCTCTGAAAAACATCTTAAACTGCGAAGAAAATGTTGTTTTAAGGTGATTTGTTAATTAAAGATGTACGATAATTACATTTATTAATCTATAACGTAAGATTCAGATTATGAATTATCATTTACATTTTTGGTCTTTTATGGAATTATTATACTGGGAATTTTAATCATTAAAATAATAATAATAATAAGCTTCTTAGTATTTAATAAGATCATTTTCCTTCCCATTTATCAAATAACATATATACGAATTTTTTCTGAGTGATTGTTATCATTCTCCTGCACAATATTATTCCTCTTACATCTCATATAATTCAATAAACAATTTAAACTGTTCCTTTATAAAATCAATTTTATCTCAGTGGATTCGCTCAAAAAATTTCTAAGTCAATGTAAACAATGTAAAAAAATACAAAAAATTCGACAAGTATAGCAGGTGATCTCTTAGTCTAGGGTAAACAAAGATTTTTATATCGTTATTGCTCTTTCCCGTAATTAAAACTTCATCATTTCTTTGTGAATTGCTAATTTTTTGTTCCATTTTTGGTCAAATTTTCATTATTTTTTAACGAGCCGTTTCGCATCAAAAAAACATTTTCTGAAAACACAAATCGTACTGTAACGCCTCTTTAGCGAATGTAATTGTAGAAAAAAATATCTCAACTCATTCTCCACATAATGTTCTATTTTTAGGCATAGTTTCATTTTGATCCATCAAACAATATGGCTTGTATCGCTCTCACAAGGTTTGAGATTGAATTATAAGTAAAAATTTTTACATTTTATTGAACAAAAATTATTCCTGTTGTTTTAATATTCTGAATATATTTTTCGTTTGTTACATTTGAAACCTCAAAGACAATGTCAAAATTTCAAAACTCTGGGGTCATCAGTCTAGGAGAAATAAATGCTTTAAAAAAAACGGTTATTGGCAAAAAAAGTGACTTTCCCATCATGCATAATTCTTCCCAAACAATAGGGATCTTTGTCATTATGAGGCCCATTTTTGTGTAAAATATCAACTTAATCCATCAAGGATTCTGGACCGTAGCGTGGTAACAAGCAATGCTAACACACTCACCCACCCACACACGCACCCACCCACCCACCCACACATACACACACACACATCATCGTAAAAATCTCATAAAACTACTTCTGGGACCTCAAAACATGTAATTCCGTCAAAATCTCGAGATCTAATTTTTTCACGATCACTACACTTGACTTATAGTAAAGTAAAAATACAAAAAATTCGACAAGTATAGCAGGTGATCTCTTAGTCTAGGATAAACAAAGATTTTTTATATCGTTATTGCTTTTTCCCTTAATTGAAACTTCATAATTTTTTTTTTATGTATTGCTAATTTTTTGTTACATTTTTTGTCAAATTTTCAATATTTTTTAACGAGGCGTTTAGCGACAAAAAAACATTTTCTGAAAACACAAATCGTACTGTAACGCCCCATTACAAAATTAGCGAATGTAATGATGAAAAAAAAATATCTCAACTCATTCTCCACATAATGTTCTATTTTTAGGCATAGTTTCATTGTGATACCTCTAACAGTATGGATTGTATCGCTCTCACAAGTTTTGAGATTGAATTAAAAGTCAAAATTCTTACATTTTAGTGAAAAAAAAACATTTCGCGTTGTTTTAAAATTCTGAATATATTTTTCGTTTGTTGCGTTTGTAACCTCAAAGATAATGTCAAAATTTCAAAACTGTAGGATTACCAGTTTAGGAGAAATAAATGTTTTAAAAAAAACGGTTTTTGGCAATAAAAATGACTTTCCCATCATGAATAATTCTTCCCAAACAATAGGGATCTTCGTCTTTATGGGTCCCATTTTTGTGTAAAATATCAACTTGATCTATCAAAGATTCTGGACCGTAGCGTGGTAACAAGCAATGCTAACACACGCACCCACCCACCCACCCGCACACACACAGACATCATCGTAAAAACTTAATAAAACGACTTCTGGGACCTCAAAACATGTAATTCCGTCAAAATCTCGAGATCGAATTTTTTCACGATTACGTTAGTTTTCTTATAGTAAAGTAAAAAACTTTCGTATAAAAAAACTTATTACAGGCTACAAAGTTGCACTTTATAAAAAAAAATCTGGAGTGGCCTACACTCTACTTTACTATAAGTAACTTAATGTCAAATTTCTTGAGTATATAAAACATAACGTCTCATTTAAACATAACGTAAACATCTAAATGGGATATAATTATTAGCCTTTCATTCCTGAGGTAGTACAGATAGTGATTGAAGGACATATCAATTTATAAGCTTATTTTTGTACATCACAAATAATTTATTATTTGCAAATAATTTCATTAGTATAACTACAGCAGTAATAACATTTTTGAAAAACCAAAGTGAACATTTCTTGAAACGATTTATTCTCCTACAAGAGAATGGCTTTCGTTCAAACAGCCAGTGGATTTCTTACATCGTTTATTTAACATCCTTCTACATTAAATATTAAATTCAAATTTTAAAATTTAAAACAGGAAAATACCCTTATTTTCTCTGAAAAACAACTTAAACAGCGAAGAAAATGTTATTTTAAGGTGCTTTGTTAATTAAGGATGTACGATAATTACATTTATTAATCTCAAAACGAAAGATTTCAATTTTGAATTATCTTTTACATTTTTGGTTTTTAACAGAATTATTATACTGACAAATCATACAAATCATATTAAAAAAAATCATACAAATTTGACCAAAAATTGAAAAAAATTAGCAATTTATAAAAAAAAATTCATGAAGTTTCAATTACTGGAAAGATCAATAACGCTATAAAAACTGTTTGTTTATCCTAGACTAAGGGATCACCTGCCATACTTGTCGAATCTTTGATATTTTTTTACAGTGTTTACATTGCCTTAAAAATGTTTTCAGCCAATCCACTTAGATAAAATTAGACTATTCTAGCCTAATAGTTCATATTTATTATTTTCAAAAATTAGAAGCTCTCGACTATAAATGATTTAAATTATATTGAATAGCTGGCTTAGATTTTGAGTTGAGTATGTAAACTGGTTAATTACTAATATATTTTTTCCCAATATACATTCATAGCAAGCTTATAACAGAGTACAAGACTCTGAAAAAAGATAACTCTCACTCAGAGAAAATTGGTATATATGATTTTTGACAAATGGGAAGGAAAATGATTTTAATAAATACTAAGAAGCCATAAATTTCCAGTATAATAATTCTATAAAAGACCAAAAATGTAAAACATAATTCAAAATGGAAATCTTTCGTTTGAAGATTAATAAATGTAATTATAGTATATGCTTAGTTATAAATTATCTTAAAGAGACATTGTTTTTTCGATGTTTATGATGTTTTTCAGAGAAAATAAGAGTATTTTTCTGTTTTAAACTTGAAAATTTGACTTAAATAATCAACGTAGAAGGAGGTCAAGTAAACGATGTAAGAAATCCACTAGCTATTTGATCAAACGCCATGTTCTCTTGTAGGAGATTATTTCGTATCAAGAAATTTTCACTTTGGCTTTTCAAAATTGTTATTACTGCTGTAGTTGTAATAATGAGATTATTTGCATAGCTGTGGGATGTACAAAAATAAGCTTATATATTGATAAGTCGATCAATCACTATCTGTACTACCTCAGAAATGAAAGACTAATAAGCATCTCCCATTTAAATGTTTACATTATGCTTAAATGAAACATTATATATTATATACCCAAAAACATTGATATTATGTTTACTTATAGTATAGTTGAGTGCAGGCCACTTCAGTTTTTATTTATATGTATTGAATAAAAAGAATATTAAAATTTTAGTCTTTGTAAAGTGCTTCGTTATCATTAAAGGGATTAATTTGAATGACGTGATGAGTTAAATGTCGTTCAATAACTTGAAACTAATATTAACCAGAGGTTATGAGTTTTTTTATCTTACTGGTACATACCTTTCAGTTTGGCAGCAGAAGCTAACGAGGTTCGAGATTTTCAGTGCAATGCTGCACGTTGAGATCACGCAGTTCCAAGCCAGATGCTTTCAACTGCTTGTCTGTTTCAACTAATTTAGTTGTTCAGGTCTGTCGTGTAACTTAGTTTGGGAATCGTAGCTGCTTTACTACAGGAAGACTGTTCAATTCCACCAATGGCTAACGAAGGATGAGTGCTATGAAAACACGTTGTAGTTAACCTTAACTTAGGCAGTTTGGATGTGTGTTTTCTCATCATAGTTAGCCGCTTTTATGAGTCAGTATATTGTTTCCAGTCTCGAATCCCCCGCAGAATATTCACGTGAACAGCGTAGTCTAGATTTTAATAAATAGAATTCTGCTCTACTAAAACTGAATATTTGTATGGTAAAATATTTGAATATTTGTAAAGTCAAATCATTAAAAATCCTTAAAAAAAAACATTTTTGGATTTTAAAAATTTCTTCATCGTATGGTTTTTCATGTCTACATTATCTGAACCAATTTTATATTATTTATATTCTATAATAGATGAGCTTCTTTATTGTCTGGGGAGTTTTCACTCATTTAAGCGTTGGAAACAGTTGGCAGATTTGGGATAAAATAAACCAAATCTTCTAACCATTTTAAATGTTAGTATGCTACCCCAAGTAGCAAACTTTATTCGCTTATGGTATTCTTTCTGTAACTATTAAGACAGATGGAAGGGAGGAATGGGAGGATTACTCTTCCTGAACCTCACAAAGATACTTTTTCTCGGATTAACTTGGAGTTTCCAGTCTTAACACTAGTGGGCTAGACTATTGTTATAACTTTGTAGCTGATTGATAGCAAAATCTAAAGGAACCGCACTGACATTCAATTAAAATGTTATCTAGCTGTACGACTCAATTATTTATTCAGGTGAAGAATATTTATTATTGACGCATACAAAAAACTGATGATGTAAAAGAAAAGGCTAGATGATTTTAATAAACCAGGAGGTCAGACTGAAACACTGGAGTTTATATGTAAATTCCCTGCGCCATACTAATTCAAATAACTGGTCTAGAATTCAAGAACTCCACTGCGAATTTCCTCGAAAAGGTACTTTTAGTTGTAAGGAGCTCTAAATAGTAAAACTGAAAAACCTTTGCAGTTGTAGACTAGATTATTGTTAAGAACGAAACCAGATTTTTCAACAGAAAAGGAGAATATGACTTTTCCCTAAGCAGTGTGAGCTTCTCATAGGTCTCCGCTAGACTTGTTCTATCGTGATTGAGATGATACGACATCTCATTGATTTCCAGTTTATTACAATTTGTGCAAGTTTTATGGCTACTACGATGTAGCAAAGTCTGAAACAGAAATTGTAAAGAACTAAGTCATGTTGCACTTAAGTTCTTTAAGTTTTTATTGTTACAATAAGTAGTTTCAGGTCAGTAGGAGGAAGAAAATATATATGATGATTTGGAGGTTGTTGAGGCACTCTCTTTAAGAGTAAGAGATATGGTTAATAAATTTGTAGTTTATAGTGAAAAAGCAACCTGGGTTTTAAAATGTCATCCATAAGAAACTTATTCGTCTCCCACAATGAACTGAAATAAGATTTTTCACCCAGACGATTTTTCAAGTATCCAGGCTTTTCGTCGCTCAAGGTTTTCACATCTGATACTTAACTAGCGTTCTCTATTGACAGATATGATATATGAACTGATATATATTGATATATATGAGCTGATGTGCTCTCAAGGAGCTATCAAATGAATCTTGAAGAGTTGTCTTCTACTTAAATTATTAAATAATGCTTTTCAGCCTTTTAATATTTTTCCTTGTCTACATTTTTATATTTTAAAGAGGAAAAAAATGAGGACGTTAAAGACTGAATCGACGCTGAGTTAATATTACACTTTAGTTGATAAGAGCTTTTTACATTTTTTTCACATTAATATCAATTATTTATTACGTTTCGAAGGTCTTCTAAGGGACACTATAAATTGGGAGCAGGGTATACATATCCCCTAATTAATTATCAGTTATTACTCTGATTATCATCTGCTGATCACATTAGTAAACTTAGGGAGTAAATATAAAACAATTATCAATTTTTTACTATCAGTTAGAAAAACACAATTAATCAACTAGGATTATTATAATTAATTACAACTATTAACTATTACTTTCAGAGTGTTAGTGTTTTAGCTGATGTGATGGTTTAAGAAATTATTATCAATTATCTGGTAATATGAAATTTATTAAATTGTTATCCAAATTTTAAAAATAAATAAATTTATAATACATTGCTTACTTTTACCTGTGAGGTTTTAAATTAAAGTTTATATAAGTTAAAAATTAAATAAATATTGGTAGAACTTAATTTTTATCCTTTTTAGTAGATTTGGGATTATTAATCATTTAATAAGTTGTCAATTTCAGGGTAATAAATGGATAAGACTAATTAATATCAACTACCGATGAAGGAAAGTTATTTAAACATAGCTGGTAGTTACTAGTTGCATAATTCATTACAATGTTTACTTTGCATTACGATCTCTATAAATAAATATTTTTTTTTGTTCAGTTGATCCAAAAATAGTGCTAATAAAATTGGTCTGTCATTAAATTTGACATTATCATAAATTTGACCATTTCATTGGTCATTGGTCATTAAACACATTTAATTTACTTAAAACCTATTTTTTTGCCATAAAGTGGAAAATATTTCAAATAAAATTGCACAATACTTTGAATATCAATGAAAGTGTATAATTATCCAAAGGTGTGTGTATTAACCCAGCTAAGAAAGTAATATATTATAGTATATATATTATTATTATTATTATTATTGTGGTGGTTATTCTAACTTAATAATTTTTTTCCTGACGTATATAAAGAAATTTTATTCAGATTGATTTTGATAATCATTTCCTAAAATATTCTGGCTGCTTACTCTTCATACTTTTGTTTAACTGCATCTAGTTTTATTTTATATTTTTCTGCTATTTCTAATGCATTGAACAAATAAGGCCAACAAAAAAAAAAAAAATTAAGATAGTTGACAGGAACCGGAGCCAAAGATATCGGAATCGGAAAAAATTTAGGAGTCGTCCCAACATACCTTTTAGTATTATATTCCCTCTTACAATAATCTCTTACTCTTACTCTTACAATAAAAAAATTCATCATATTAGTGTCAAAAATTACTTCAAGTATAAAGTAATATAGAAAAAATAACTAATATTTATATAGAAAAAAAATTACTAAATACCTACAATATTTCAAGTCCCTATAATTACAATAAGTGAAGGAAAAATTTTTATTTTTTGATAGAAAGTAGGATGGTACCTTTTTCGTGATCTAGTATTCCCCAATGACAATTCAGATTATTTGTTGAGGTCTATACGTTTGACTATTTTTTTTTAGGATCTGACAAATAATACGACGTCTAGAGTTAATTCCAAAATTTCATGTACACCCGTACTCCGATCTCAAAATAAAATATGGAGATGAATTGAGGGGACTTTTAAAAAGTATATACGGTATTTCTCGGTTAATGGGAGGCACTTATTTATCAAATGTACCTGTCAGTTAAACAGAGACTTTAACAAACAAATAGCAAAATATAAACAAATATATAATGTAAAAATATAAATATATTATATGAATTTATTATAAAAAAAATGATTAAAATTTTATTTTTTTGACTCCAAGAGTGTTATTCTGTATAATAAAGTGATTTTATTTTTGCTTTAATTTAAGAAACATCTATAAAGAATGGTGTTCCGATAACCAAAAGTGTGGAATATATTCATATATGTCACAGTGAGTTGCCCTGAATTACAATATTTCAAAAACTATCAACAATTTAGGCACCTGAGAAAATAACGAATAAAGTTTTAATATAGAGTAAACATATAATTGTAGCATTTAGTGTTTGTTTCTAAAAATTTTAGAGTCCTTCTTTGAATTGTAATTGCAGTAGTTTTTAAGCATCAGTCGTAGATCTTCAATATGGTATTACGACTTATTTTGTTCCCAACTTTAATAAACTAATTATAATTTTAGAAAAAAAATTGCTTTTCGCTGGCACTATAACACGTAAAAGTGGTAAGGAAACTTACTAAGAACATATACAGCCACGATATATGGTCAATATATTCTCTAAAACATGAATAGGGTTCATCTATATTTTTAATGGAACAAATAAACCAAATTAATATTAGAAGATTTATTCTACACATATATATGCATGAAGTTATACATAAACAATGTTATATTATTACGAACATAGTCAGTGACATGACACGGCAATGATTTTATTATTAGTAACATCCAAATAAATTACAGGAAAACAAACAATGTTTCCTTACCACTTATGTGTAATGTGGTAAGGAAACTTACTAACAGGATATACAGCCACGATATATGGTCAATATATTCTCTAAAACATGAAAAGGGTTCATCTATATTTTTAATGGAACAAATAAACCAAATTAATATTAGATGATTTATTCTACACATATATATGCATGAAGTTGTACATAACCGATTTGACATTATTACGAACATAGTCAGTGACATGACACGGCAATGATTTTATTATTAGTAACATCCAAATAAAGTACAGGAAAACAAACAAAGTTTCCTTACCACTTATGTGTAATGTGGTAAGGAAACTTACTAAGAGGATATACAGCCACGATATATGGTCAATATATTCTCTAAAACATGAAAAGGGTTCATCTATATTTTTAATGGAACAAATAAACCAAATTAATATTAGATGATTTATTCTACACATATATATGTATGAAGTTGTACATAACCGATTTGAAATTATTACGAACATAGTCAGTGACATGACACGGCAATGATTTTATTATTAGTAACATCCAAATAAATTACAGGAAAACAAACAAAGTTTCCTTACCACTTATGTGTAATGTGGTAAGGAAACTTACTAAGAGGATATACAGCCACGATATATGGTCAATATATTCTCTAAAACATGAAAAGGGTTCATCTAGATTTTTAATGGAACAAATAAACCAAATAAATATTAGAAGATTTATTCTACACATATATATGCATGAAGTTGTACATAACCGATTTTACATTATTACGAACATAGTCAGTGACATGACACGGCAATGATTTTATTATTAGTAACATCCAAATAAATTACAGGAAAACAAACAAAGTTTCCTTACCATTTTCGTGAAATGTGGTAAGGAAACTTACTAAGAGGATATACAGCCACGATATATGGTCAATATATTCTCTAAAACATGAAAAGGGTTCATCTATATTTTTAATGGAACAAATAAACCAAATTAATATTAGAAGATTTATTCTACACATATATATGCATGAAGTTGTACATAACCGATTTTACATTATTACGAACATAGTCAGTGACATGACACGGCAATGATTTTATTATTAGTAACATCCAAATAAATTACAGGAAAACAAACAAAGTTTCCTTACCATTTTCGTGAAATGTGGTAAGGAAACTTACTAAGAGGATATACAGCCACGATATATGGTCAATATATTCTCTAAAACATGAAAAGGGTTCATCTATATTTTTAATGGAACAAATAAACCAAATTAATATTAGAAGATTTATTCTACACATATATATGCATGAAGTTGTACATAACCGATTTTACATTATTACGAACATAGTCAGTGACATGCACGGCAATGATTTTATTATTAGTAACATCCAAATAAATTACAGGAAAACAAACAAAGTTTCCTTACCATTTTCGTGAAATGTGGTAAGGAAACTTATTAAGAGGATATACAGCCACGATATATGGTCAATATATTCTCTAAAACATGAATAGGTTTCATCTATATTTTTAATGGAACAAATAAACCAAATTAATATTGGAAGATTTATTCTATATATATATATATATATATATATATATATATATATATATATATATATATAGCATGAAGTTGTACATAACCTATGTTGCATTATTACGAACATAGTCAGTGACATGACACGGCAATAACTTCATTAAACGGCAAATAAATTACAGGAAAACAAACACTCAAACTGACAATTGTTCACAACAAGAGATTAAAGCTCGATGCAATCTTAAATACCCATTTCTCAATAACTTCCTCAACGAAAAACGCTTTTTAAAATTTATTTTTTTTCTAGCTAACATTTACAAGACATATATACACATTAAATATTTACAATTTTTATTATATATAATTTTTGCATAATTTAATAAACATTTTTTATAGAAGAATGAAGCTATTTAAAACTTAGACAACTAGTAAACATTTATTTTTTCAAAACAAAAGAACATGTTTAAAATTTAAAAAAATTAACTTTGATTGAATCTAACTTGATTTATATATTCAAAATGAACACATTTTAACGATAGCGTAAACATTTATAGAAGGGAACAGATCAACCAATAGGAATTAAAATAATTCCTCTTTAAACATTCAATGCATGCTTGGTTGTTTTTTTGTTTTTTGTTTTTTTTTGGCACAAGTTGGATGCAAAACTAAGTACTTGAAATTATTTTTTTTAAAAGCTTATTTACAAGTCTGTATATACAATAGAATATACAATTCGATAGCATTGGGGTTGTTTTCAAAACAGACAGTTTGGGGGTGTTTCAAAACAGACAGTTTGGGGGTGTTTCAAAACAGACAGTTTGGGGGTGTTTCAAAACAGACAGTTTGGGGGTGTTTCAAAACAGACAGTTTGGGGGTGTTTCAAAACAGACAGTTTGGGGGTGTTTCAAAACAGACAGTTTGGGGGTGTTTCAAAACAGACAGTTTGGGGGTGTTTCAAACCAGACAGTTTGGGGGTGTTTCAAAACAGACAGTTTGGGGGTGTTTCAAAACAGACAGTTTGGGGTGTTTCAAAACAGACACCTTTACGGTGAAGGTGAATACTAAATATCTGCCTTGTCTATGCTGTCTGGTTGGTAGGATTGCCTGGAGGTCCTTGGTTGGTAGGCCTGGTCGTATGAGAAGGTCCTTGTTGGGGCAGGACAGAAATAAGGATGCTGAGGTGGCTCGGATGAAAGTCCTTTTCCCTGATGATAAATGTAGTTTGGCATTCGATCCAGTCTTTGACCAACATCAGGCTCTCTTCTCCTTAACCTTCTTTTTCTTCTTTCCTCTTCATTTCGCTACAATTTAATTCAAATTGGCTTTTTTTTTTGTTTAAGTTAACCCCCAAAAAAATCCATTCATAACAAATGAGAAAACAATAACACATCCTCATTCCAGTTAGAAGATGAATTCTTTTCAAGGAACAAACTTCAGTGTTTTAATTTATAGATTATAAAAAATGATCATCATACACATTTCAAAAAAAAAAGTAAAGTATTGCTTGAGGATTTTTAAGTCAATTTTAAAGAAAAAAAAATAGTATCAGTACACCTTTAGTTATGAAAGAAATTATCCTATAGTTGAAACCCGTAAACGAGTATTCTATATGCTTTTATAATGAAAAAATATATAAAAAATACATTTTAATGAAGGCAGTATAAGGTGTGTCGAGGATTCTCGTTGAATCACGCTCGCAGAGCTTTTCAAACCACCTCAACTCGGAGGAGCCGCCATGAAAACATTATTGTTTCATGTGTAGCCAAACCGGCTACACTATGCAACCAAACGTGACACTGAGAGGTTTGAAACAGTGTCGTTTAATTTATTGTGTAGTAGTTTTTTCGATATGCTTTGTTTATAAATTGTATATATGCATTTGCAAATCCAAAGTTCTGTTTTATCGACCACATATAATCTAAACGATTTCTCATTTTTCAAGGTATGGTCCAATAAGGAGCAAACTCTCATAAAGAAAACTAGTGTATTTTGCTACTTAAATCCAGCCGGTTAGAGATTCTTTAAAAAAAAGCCATCTAAATATAAATTATATTTAGAATTACATGAAATGTTAATTAATTAGTTAGATATCCAATTTTTCATTAGAAAGAGATGCAATATTACATATATATTTGTAGTTAATTACAGGTCATTTAAATTTGTCCATAATAAGAATGCATGCAAATCATGTTTTCCATAACATGTACTTTGTAGCCACATATTTGTTTGAAACACAAGTTACGTTTGTAAAATCTATATTAATTTATTATTTTAAGTACGAATCTAAATCAGTTGATAATTAGTTGGAAATAAATATAGAAGATTAGATCTATTCTAATAAATTTTTAATTTCGTATAGGATGATTTCATGTTTTTCTAAATGAATTACGCATTTATATCTTTTTTATTTCCTAATATTTTCTAGTATGGTGAACTTGATTTACAAAAGGGAAAATTTGACATGAGAAACCTATATTTAAAAAAGTTTGTTTCACGTGTTTTTAAAATGTTTTTCAAAGTAACGTTTATGATTAAACTATGCTTGCTAAGAGAGATAGCACTGTAACATAAAAAAGTAAGATGCTGAGTAAGAAGTCTAGTAAATGAAAAAAAAATTTAAAAGACAAGACCAAGCTGCAAGTAGGATATGGATTTCAGAAGAAAAAAAAGTTACGATTAATGTACAATGCTATAAATAGAATAGAAAGCAATTATTTTTAATTAAGCTCAAAGAAATAGAATTGCAAAAAAGATAGTTTGTAATTTCATAAAGAATTAGAGCATAGAGCAATAGATATTTTTGGTAAATTTATTTTCGTTAATAAGAGCATGTAGGCTTAGAATGAATATATATATATGTATGAGGGAATCAAATAAGTCATCAAGGATTGATCAATTTTGGTAGTTATATAAAAATTATAATGAGATTTGTGAGTCAATAAAGTTAAAGCAGTAAGTGGAAATCATTCTTGAAGATGAATTAAGAAACAGATATATAAGTTATATCATTTTGGTTTTTAATTACTTCTAAAAAATAAGATAAGAAAACATTAAAAGTGAACTAGAAAAATTGTTAAAAGTTAAACAAGTATTTGAAAAGAGCCTTTATAGAATTGTAATTAAATCTATTAAAACAATCTACCAGGTACTTAAACTTTAAATTATTTCAAAGTTAATACTCCCCATACAAAAATAAAAAGAGCAGAACTAAACAGATGCTATACACTTTCAATTCACTTACTTGATAATCGTTCAAAATGAACAACTGTCTATAAATTATTCCTCTACAAATCTATGATTATGCCAATTTCGATTTACGGTATTGAAATATGGGGAGCAACAAAATCTATCAATGCCCAGAGGATACAAGCTCTTCAGTCAAAACTTAGAAAAATTCTTCTAATTCTTCATTGTCTCTTTCCATACCAAATCAAACAATCTATTCAGACCTCAGGATTTCAACAGTTCATCAAGTAGCAATATCTCGCTACAAAGCCTTCCATAAAAATCTTTTTAGTAATAATAATCCCTTAGCCCTAAACATCTCCTCAACAAATATCCAAGGAAATCCCCAAAGGCGCCTGAAGAGAAAGTGGCCAAGAGACTTATTGGTGTGAATTACTCTAGTGACTTATAAATTTAATCTAAGTTTTATAACTTATTTTTCACGCCAGGAAGTATCATTACTGGATTATTTCTTCCCTCCTGCCTCCATGTGTAAATGTATAAATTTCTTTCATCATTGTCACTGGTAATGTTACATTACGTTGTGACTATGTAAAATAAAAAAAAAAGTTAATAAGATTTCACAGAAATATAATAACAGAATTTGCTTAAGGGTGAATGTCTAGTTGAAAATACTGTTCTTTACAATGCTTCATCAACTTTTTGACTGCAGTTAAGTTAGCCTGAGGTGTGGGTGTTCTCAAGATTGAAAGCTTGTGTAAGACATAAGACCATGAGACACTAAAACCAGGTGACTATGCAAAGGGAATAATACATTTCTTTCACTCAAGTTGAGATTTCAGTAGAAGTCATTAAAGAATATCTGAATTAACTCAGTGAATACACAGAGTAGGAACGATGGCGTCATTTCTGTGGTAACTACCAGATTTTTAAGTTCCCTCAAGTCGAAATTTAGACTCATACACTTAATTCGACCAATAAATAAACTTCGTAAACTATACGAATGCCTTTTTACCAATAGTTGCCAAATAAAACAACTATTGACTTAAAGGTATATCTAAACACAATTTCATATACCTTGACATATCAGATATTGACATAAACTGGCAGCAAGTCTTCTTTTAAAGAAATATTAATAAAAAGCGCTGTAGCGTCTGCATTAGCTGTAACGATTTTCTTAGAGAGGAAATCTTTTTGTCTTATAATCTTCCTCTAAGTAACTGGTAGTTCGAAAATTAATCTACCTAAGGAGATGTGGGTACATTTGAACTATTCCAAATGTGTCCACTATGTATGCCCAAAGGTAGATTAATTTTCGAACTACCAAGGAAAATTATAAGCCAAAAAGTGCATCTTTATTAATATCTGCTTAAAACATATCATATATGTATATCAAACAGAAATGAATATGCATATACATACATATTTCTTATGTATACATATACATACATATACATATTACAGAAATGAACAAGCTCTGTTTAGATATGAATTAGATATCATATGCTTGAAATCGAAACCAAATGTGATGAGATTTGAACGGGAATGAGATTTTCACAAAATAACATTGAATCTTCATTTGACGAAAAGGAAAATGATCCGAAGTGTTTTCAAATATTTTAGATTTCCAAACGATGGTGACAAAATCTATGGAGTAATAGAATATTTTTAACAGCTTGAAATGTTATATATTAGTAAACATAACTATTAAAAATCCACATTAATCAGAACCACTTGTCAAATTTAGAAGACTTAATAAAAACCAACTTTTCTAAAATGCTTTTAAAAATTTTTAAGATTTTCTGTCTACTCCACTCTGTCTTGAAGTTTGGCTTACCGCTGCAGTTTCGCTTACAAAGGTTTAAATATATCATTTAAACCAATTTTAAATGGGTTTAAAATTTGGAAAAGAAATACTGTATGAAGTCCTTATTATTATATCTATGAAAAATATATGCTCCAAAAGTTATTTGTTATGGTGGCAATTCACAAAGTTCGTCAAAATTCTACTTTACAATAGGCTATTTTTAGAAAAAGTTCGTCAAGTGGAAAACTGCACTCTTGAGCCTATGGTGTCTTAAAGGGTATGGTATTTGGTTGGGTTTATCTAGATTCTAGATATGTGAGCCAGTGATATATGATAGCTGCGGTAGATGAAATTGATATTCCATGATAGAGTAGAGGAAGAAAGAAACGCAGGAAGTTTTCAAACTCTTTTGAAAAAATTTATAACTTCCAAGTATACCAAAGTATGCTTGTAAATAATCTTACTTGAAAACCAAACTCTTTTTGATCCCAAACTGGCGAATAGTTTTCATTCTTAAAGCAAATACTCTCGTAAAAGTAAATGTGCTTAACTTACTAGTGCAAATTTACTGAACGTTTCAGAAGTATTTTTCTACAATTATTCTTTTTTTTTTTAAGTTATACTATTAAAATAACGATGTTTACTGAGTAAGAATACCTATCGATAACCAATATAAATAACTATAGTTAATACAGAGATATAATTAAAATGCCCGTTTTAGGATAATTAGTAAAATAAAACTTAAAATTAATAAACTTGATTAAAAATCCTCAGTCACATAGTATAAAAAACCCCACAAGAAAATAAATGATAAGTGCAATTTTATTGTTGATATTTTTCATTTTAAATGTTACATGCAAAGTTAAAATAAAATTAAACACTAAAAAATGTGTATGGTATAAAATAAGAGAATTTAAGGTATTGCTAAAGTAAATAATTATAATTAACATAAGAGGAACTGTAATAATAAAAGTCAGAGACCTGGTGAAGAGGCAATTTTAAAGATGTTTCCAAAGTTCATGAATCACGCTTCATTTTACTTATATATTTGTATAAACTGGTAGCAGGTCTTCATCTAAGCATGTATTGTTAAATAGCACAGCAGATTCTGCATTCAAAATTTTTTTCAGCAATTGCTCTTTTCTTCTAATCACTTTTCTGTGCTGCAAAGGCAATGAAAATAACAAAATAATAATCATATAGAAAAGTGATTAGAAAAAAAAACAACTGCTGAAAAAATCATGAATGCAAAATCTGCTCTGTTATTTAACAATATATATAATGACAATGATTTGCCAAAATATCAAAATCAGGTGTCCGATATATATATATATATATATATATATATATATATATATATATATGTTGGAAGCAGTCCTTCATTTGAACATATATTGTTAAATATAGTTAATGGGTTAACCAATAACACAAACAAATCAAACTATGCACACCACCTAAACAAATTTGGATATAACTCAGACAGTATGGAAAACACTATGGACTTACTACAGACGGGACAAAAAGGACAACGAATGAACATACGGGAAGAAATAGAAATATACAAACATAAAGTGACTGACAATATAATCAATGAACAAACAAACCACCAAACAGAGATTTTAACAAAAACTCTAGTAACATTTAAAAGGCGACAAAAAGCACTCGAAATAGATAATGAAACAAGAAATAAAAGAAAAAAAAACATAACAATAAAAAAAAATTAACCACACAGACAACACTGATTCCACAATGTAGATGAAAAGTGTAGGTAGGTTATAGGAAAATGAAATACACAGTCAGTTAGTTGCTCTTGAAGATGGGATCCGGACGGAGCCGAACCCGGTCGAGCTTTCTGACACTTTACAAGGCATGGCAGACAGTATTACTACTAATTCTAATATATTGTTAAACAACACCCCATATTTGGCTTGTATGTGTGTTTCTTTATTTTGTGTGCTACTTAACTTCAATTTTGAACTGTAATTGTGTCCAGTTTGGATCGTATTTCGTTTTATTAAGTGAAGATATATATATATATATAAAAAAGATTTCACATAAACACGTGAAATAACAATCAATCATCAAACCAGAATAAGAAATGGGAAAACAAGACTAAGATCTTTCAACCGTAACAAGCGGTCTTCGTCAGAGTCAAAAACCCAACTGAGTTGGGGTTTTGACTCTGACAAAGACCGCTTGTTAAGGTTGAAAGATCTTAGTCTTGTTTTCCCATTTCTTATTGTGGTGTGATCATATATATATATATATATATATATATATATATATATATACTTCGAATAAAATGAAAGGTCCGTGCGGACAATAAACACTTTAACACATAGAAAAAAACACAGAAAGACACTACAGAACTCACTTCGATATTTCGACATCCGTCGTCATCGGGAAGAAGTGCGAAGTACTCGCGTTGAGAAGCAAGCTGCTTCTCGTCGATATATCGAAGTGAGTTCTGTAGTGTCTTTCTGTGTTCTTTTCTATGTGTTAAAGTGTATATATATATATATATAATATATAATATATATATGCTAAAAAAACGTAATACGTACGAGGTGTGTAAATAAAGTAGTGAGACTGGCAACGTCGCTTTCGATCTGGCAACGCTGGAGACGCGTGGCCTTGAGTAGCGTCAGGTGCACGTGTGGTGCGCCTCCAGTATGAATCTGAACTCGCCACAGTCATTTGTTTGTCCGTAGCGTTGGTTTTTGTGAAATGGTTTTTTCTTGAGCGTTTTAAAAATGAGTGACCTCAAAGTTGAGCAGCGGTGTGCAATCAAATTTTGCTTCAGACTTGGACATAGAAACTTTTGAAAAACTTCAGGAGGCCTATGGAGAACGTGTTTTATCAAGGGCACAGGTTTTTCGGTGGTTTAAGGAATTTTCAGAAGGAAGAGAGTCGATTGAAGATGAACCACGAAGCGGAAGGCCTTCAAGTGCAAACACCGATGAAAATGTCAACAAAGTACGGAACCTTGTGCGTTCAGATCGACGCTTGACAGTCAGAATGATCGGGGAACAGTTGAATTTGAATCACACCTCCGTGTTGCATCACGACAACGCGCCCTGTCACACTGCCATCTCAATAAACGAGTTTTTGGCCAGTAAAAACATTCCTGTTGCTCCTCAGCCTCCTTATTCACCAGACTTGAGTCCTTGTGACTTTTTCCTCTTCCCGAGATTGAAAAATCACCTCAAGGGAACTCATTTCGGGACACTACAAAACATACAAACTGCTGTAACCGACCAGCTGAAGGCCATTCCAGAATCCGAGTTCCAGCAATGCTACAATGATTGGAAGGACCGTCTCCAGCGCTGTGTGGCTTCCGAAGGGAACTATTTTGAAGGTGACAATATCACATTGTAATTATATTTGAATAGAAAATTTAAAAAAAATCAGTCTCACTACTTTATTTACACACCTCGTAATACGAATACGTATTTAGGTAGAAAGATGTGTCACTCCGAAGACAAGTGTAAACTGAATTGAGTCTATTGAAGAGGCTCTCAGTATCAGTGGAGTCAATTTACGAAAACCAGTGTCTATACAATGAGACTTCACTCCTCGCTTGTCTTCGGAGCTACTCTAGTCTATCTTATATATGACTTTTACAAAACTATATAACAAACTTTTATACAAATATATATACAAATATATATACAAACTTTTATTTTGTATATATATATATATATATATATATATATATATATAGTTGAGAGAGAGAAGAGAGCAAGAAGGAGAGAAAGAGAGTATAAAATATTAAAAAAGGTTAGTCAGTTTCTTAGGTTTAAGATGAATTGTCAAAGCGAACGTTTCGGTTTTGTTCAAAACCTTTTTCATATCATTTCAGAAATTTCAGATATATGAAATTTCGAAACTAAAAAGAAGGACGTATTAGAATACTGATTTCGAAAATTTGTATATATTTGGGATTAGAAATTATTCTTTTTAAACCTGTAGTGTATTAGTTCATTCTGAGTTCAAAATATCATACTTTTTAGCGGAAAAATGATTTAATTATTTCTAAAATGTCAGTTGTCTATGTTTTTTTCACACATTTATTATGAAATCTTGTTATATATATAAAGTTCAATGTAGATGAAAAAACATACAGGAATTAAAAACACACACTTACAGTCTCTAATTTTTGGTTTGAAGCATCTTCAGGAGAGATAAAAGAGGAAAACCAAGCCTACTGGTACAGAGCACTCGGTTTAACTCTTTTATGTCTCTTGAAGTTGGTTCAAACAAAAACTTAGACTGTAAGTGTGAGTTTTTTTATTTTTCTATGTTTCTTATCTACATTGAACTTTATCTGTCTGTTTCAGATCGTTTTTCATCAAAAAAGTGTATATATATATATATATATATGGTATGGTGGTATGGTTCAATGCGGACGTCGTGGATGTCTAACTTGTCCTATCATCAATCCTGTTCCTTCCTTTACCTCCTTCCATAGTAAACATACCTACCCTATCTCTCACAAGACCTCTTGTACCTCTGGTAACTGCGTTTACCGTTTGGATTGCACCCAGTGTGATTCTTTTTATGTGGGTTTGGCTTCCACCAAGCTAAGCCTGCGTATGAATAATCACAGGTCATCCGTTGGCAAACGCAGTGACCTTCCCGTTGCTACTCATGCCGGCTCTCACGGACTCAGTTTTAATGACTGTTTCCGTGTACAGGTCCTGAGGCAGATTGATCAGACTAATTCGAAAGTTACTCTGAGAGCTTCAGAAGAAGCACTTATTAGTCTTCTGGGCGGTAGATCGGCTCCTGGGCTTAACCTCAATCGTTGATTTTTTTTTCCTCTTATTTTTTAGTTGTTATCAGCTTTTAATTTTATTTTAGTTAAATGTTTTATTTTTTAATTTTTATTTGGCTTGTATCTCTTTATCTACCCTGTCTACCTTTCCTCCGAAAGTTGGCTACCCTGTTTGAGTGCTTCAGTTCGAACGCCAAGTCAGTCGTTATCAGCCTTTGGAGCGATTCACTTCTTTTCCTGAAGACGAGGACATCGAAATATAGTAGTGAGTTCAGTGATTTCCTTTCTATGTGTTCTTTTTAAATTCTAGTTTATATATATATATATATATATATATATATGATTAAACCACAATAAGAATGGGAAAACAAGACTAAGATCTTTCAACCGTAACAAGCGGTCTTCGTCAGAGTCAAAAACCCAACTCAGTTGTAACTGTAAAAAACGTAATCAAAATTAACTTTTTTTAGAATTTATTTACAATTTACTGATGAGAACTAAGAATGTCAAAATATAGATGTGAGTAACTTATGCTAAATATTTTTTTGTTCATGCTCCGTTAACTGTCATTATATATATATATATATATATATATATACTTTTGTTCGTTGGAAATACGATCCAAAACGGACAAATATAGTTCAATATAAACAAAGAAACATAGAGAAATCAGAAGAACACACTTACAGTCTCTAATTTTCGGTTTGAACCGTCTTCAGGAGAGATAAGAGAGGGAAACCAAGCGCACTGGATCAGAGACGGTTGGAGACCAACAGTGTTGCCGCATGCGCGCCCGTTCACAGAAAATAAGGTAGACAGGAATCAATTTATAATTAATTTATCATTTATAATTACATTAAATTAATGGAATATGAAAACAATAAATATATAAAAAAGAAAAAGAAAAAATTGTAAAAATAAGGGAAATTGATACAGAGAAATTGATACATAAGCAAAAGTACTGACTAAGCTATGGTAAAATAAAATAAAACTAAGAATACAAATAATAATAACAAATGAAATAAATTATTAAAAAAAAAAAAAAAAGTGTGAAAAGGCAAGGAACTTTAAGACATTATCGCTTTAGATTGAGGCCAGGTGCACTGCGCGCACTTAATAGCCAAATATGGGCTTCTTCGGAGGCTCGTAGTGTGAGATCTTTGCTGTCAGGGGGTATTTGTCGCAGAATCTGTAACCTGTAGCACTCATTAAAAGGGAGACCGTGGCTATTGGCATGTATGGCAATGGGAAGATGGGAGCGGCTATTGACTGAAGCTCTGTGATTGTTCATATGGAAAGTTCCTTGCCTTTTCACACTTTTTTTTTTTTTTTAATAATTTATTTCATTTGTTATTATTATTTGTATTCTTAGTTTTATTTTATTTTACCATAGCTTAGTCAGTACTTTTGCTTATGTATCAATTTCTCTGTATCAATTTCCCTTAATTTTTCAATTTTTTCTTTTTCTTTTTATATATTTATTGTTTTCATATTCCATTAATTTAATGTAATTATAAATGATAAATTAATTATAAATTGATTCCTGTCTACCTTATTTTCTGTGAACGGGCGCGCATGCGGCAACACTGTTGGTCTCCAACCGTCTCTGATCCAGTGCGCTTGGTTTCCCTCTCTTATCTCTCCTGAAGACGGTTCAAACCGAAAATTAGAGACTGTAAGTGTGTTCTTCTGATTTCTCTATGTTTCTTTGTTTATATTGAACTATATATATATATATATATCAAAATAGAATGATCTGACGAGGCTAAAAACACAGTGGTGACGATAAGAATGCAAAGAGTTCAAACAGGACTCGCTACCCACAACTCTATGGAAATATCTACGCTCACTTAAGTCTATGGAGAATTTCAGTTCATAGTTAAGGTCTCATTATGTTACATACGAACATACTTTTCTTTACTCCAGCAAAACCTTGTTTTGAATACATAAAAAAGAGAGGCAGTGCATGTTAGGTTGTTGAATACAAGAAAGTCATGCTTACAAGGTTGGATTGCCCTCAACGCTTTGAATGCCTTTATGACGGGCCAGCTCATGCAGCTAACTGTCAACGTCTTTTTGTTTTTTTTTATTGTGTTTCCTTTTTTCTTTTTTTATCTTCATTTATGACAACAACAAAAGAAAACATACTTTGTCTTTACAAAAACAAATCACAAAGCAATTGACGCATACAAATGCAAGCTTTTTTTTTTTATTCAGTCACATTAAAAAAAAATACTCCCCAACATTCTTGTTTTCTTAACAAAAATATTTAAATGCATTTGATATTAAATATATTTTTCAATACATAAATGCATTTCGTCACATTCAAAAGATTCATACCTAATCGTTAACTATTATGTTATATTCAACGTACAAAAAGAGATACATATATTACATCCTTTTTTCTTTTTTATTATTATTGTCTTAAATTGCATGACTAGTGTCTGATAAATCTAGAGATCGTTCACAAAAAAATAGTTTTGTTTTATCTTTTTAAAAAAAGTTTGTCCATTAAAAAAATAAAATTATGAAGAAGGGTTAAAACAACATAAATATCTCGTGATTTTTTTTTTCAAACCAGGTGATTGCTGCAATCGTGAAGTAGAACAAAACTCTTGTTTTTCTTTTTGAAAAAAATAGAACTGTGGACTAAAGTAGTTTGGAAGAACACAATACCATGAAAAGAACTGCTTAGAGTGCAAAAAGGAAGTGGGCTCTGAATTTAGCAACATGTTTGTGTAATGTTATTGATTTGATATGATGAATCCACTTGATATTCTTATAGTCTTCAGCCACGATCAATGATTAGCAAGCTATAGTGGAGACAGTATATCTCAGTTTATATGTTTTTTGAATAAAGGAATTTCTAATTAAAAGTGGAACAGAAAATCCAATTTTCATTCCTGAGGTTTGCCCTGTTTTTGACACTTTTGAATTTTTGTTTCACACCAATTTTTTTATATCGCTATAAATAAATATCTGTCAACCACTACATCAGTCTCATCGGGATTGTTTTTAATTAACTCTGCATCCCTATTTAATTACACGATTTGCAAAGTATGAAACAATATGCCTATCGTTCACCGTCCTGAATCAGTAACAAACAACTTTAGACGTTTATTTTGACCGAAATATTGTTCACGCTTATCAAAAAAATCTGTGAAATTATTTTGAAAACTTTACCTAACATAAGATTTATAATGTTAGATCATAAATTAAACGTCGTCTGTATTCAGTATTCATTGTCACTTATTAGTTGTAAAGAAACCTTAAGGAAATCACAAACAAGTTTTGTTTACTTTTGTTATAATTAACATAATTAATAAATGGTGAAACATACCAGACTGGATGTTTATATTAGACACTATATCAGACACTATATTTATTATATTATTTCACAATAGGAAATAATATCATTCATGCTGATTATATATAATTTCTTCCGAACAAATATATCCTTGCCCAAATATGTTTTTATATTTTTAAAAAACCAAGTGTTTTCATTTCGCAAGCTATATCATATTGCAACAGTTTAAATAATCAACATTATTATTAATAATCAAATTAAATAATCAACTTTCTTTTATTTTTTTTAAATAGTTTTTTAACTTCTTGTTTCAATTTTAAAGTGGGATTATATTGTCTTTTTAAAAATTGGTTCTTTGATTTTTTCAGAAGTTACTAAAGGATCACTACATATGGAAGTGTGCCAGGAAATATTCAAGGTAATATAACAGTGAACACTATTTAGGCATACAACCAGCTGACACTAACTACTATCGGTATTTTTCAATAATATTGGACTTTTGAAACGTGAGCTTTTTATATTTTTATTGTGTGTACCTGTGATGTTACAAATATATAGAGGTATATTATGTATTCGGGATTCGTTCAACTCTCTAGGTTCAAAATCAAATTCCCATTGCCAACGCCTCAGTTTTATTCTAAAATCTTTTTCATAGGCCTATGGAAATAGAAACTAGACATGAAATATGAAAATAAAACTATGAAAAAGGTTTTAAAATAAAACCGAAACGTTGGCCATGGTAGTTAGATTTCGATCCTGGAAAATTACATAATATACTGGACCAAATCCAGATTACATAATATACCTACCTATTTCTTCAAACGGTTGGTATTTCATTGAATTTGTTATATATATATATATATATATAATAGCGAACATATATTTCGGATTTAATAGATTCGGTAACATCTAACATTCAATGTGAACGATTTGTTTTTATTCACACTAGTAGAAAGGTCTTCAATAAAAGGGGAAACTACTTGAGATTTGAAAGTTTGATTTTGAAAAACGATAAGTCAATAAAACCTGACATTATCGAACCATTGCATTTATTTAATTATCATATCAGATTATGTACATAATTATTAAAACTTATTTTAATTTGTAACGATTTATTAACAACTTTGGAACATAATTTTTGAACTTTTGACACAAGAATTGGCAATTAATTCATGAATAATTTCTCATAAAATACTAATTTATGGCAACGTGTTGTTAATTGGATTAAAGAATAAGCTTGCAGTTTCTATGCTATAATGAAAACATCCGGATTTTACTCCTTAAATTATTGTGTAATTGCGACTGATTATAATTGTTCAGTACCTTGGGTTTTCTTTCAGGTAATAACTGAATTCAAGCTCAGTTACATAGGGTAAGTTCGAGAATAGTGATAAATCTGTAAATACTTAATCAACATGTTGTTTTTATTGCCTGGTTGCACTGGTACAGATGCAGAGTACTTTTCATGGATAGCCCATTTCGTTCAACTAACCGTAGAACAAGAGTTTTGTCCTGGAGTGTCAAAATAAAACAAACACTGATGATGGCAAGCTGTGCTTGGAAAACAAAATAAAACACAAACCAAAATAAAAAAAACAGGGTTAAGACTAAAATAGATGTAAAGCTGCGATTCAAGACAGACTGGCAATGTCATGCTAGACTCGGGTGGGGGGCTGGAGGACCATGGCGGCAAGCCTGACCTTCATGGCGTCCGGGCTGGGGGCGGAAATGGAGTGCGGGCGGCGGTGGAAGTCAGGCCCGGAGGCAGCCATCATGCCTCCAGGAGCCTTCCTGCCCCCGACCATCACGGACTCCATGTCACTCTTCTCGCTGAAACAAGAACTATTGGTTACAAGAGGGTCTACAACTAATCATAAGACAAAAGGTATTGTGTAGCGGCTGAGACGTCAGCAAGGTAAGTATATATGTATGACCAAGGTGAAGTTTATACTTCCAAGTATGTGTGCTCTTAAATACAGGTATAGGTGACATTTAACAAATTCATTAGTTTCTAAGTTTATGTTAAACTTACTTAATATTGGGAATACATGCAAGGCACACATCTCAAGGCACAGCTTAGTTAATTCAACATGGCAAGTCCTAAGTTTTACTAAAAGACACTCTAGTTTCCCAGAGGTGGGCTCACTTACTTCTCCGAGAAACAGTATGCATTAGAGATATGGTAAGAATAGAATTTTCCACCGACCATTTGAGAAATTCAGGAGAATTACTAAATTGTAACATGAAACCTTCAAGTAAGAAACTTGTTTATACTTCCATTATGTTTTAGAAAGAATAGATTTATTTTAATTCCACTTATTGAGATCACATTTTAAAATGAAATATTTAGATTTCTGAAGGAAAAAACAACATGGGAATAAAAAATGATTACTCATTAATAGGCTATAATATTCGTGGTTTAAATTAAACATAGTTGAACAGAAGTAGTCCATATACTGATAAATTATTCAGAAATTCAGGAAGCTTTTATTACATAAGACGAAAAAATTAAAGGGTGTTGGGCCACCAAAGTACAAAGGAATCACTATCATTTGGTTAATGTAATGGAACACGAAGTGGTCTACACCAGTGTTCTCCAATAAATGACACACCTCTGCAACGTGATAGAATAACATAAACATTTTACTTTATTCAATTATATCGAATAATACCTCCTTCTTAGATGAAAATCACGCTTAATGTGCTATTTTCTGAGCCATGAAACTCTATTTTGGTATATATTTTCAATAAACTTAAGTATAGTATTCTATGATTCAACCCCACGTAAGCTTTCAAGATAAGTTTATTGTGGTCTCTGCTGAATTTTTATGAAGTTCCAGAGGCCTGATAAACAAAATTGAATTGTCTGTAAAATCTGACATTATTCTAATGATATTTTTTATCAGTGGATTAGAAACTCATATTTGAATAAATTGAGTCCTACTGCACACACACACACACACACATATATATATATATATATGTATATTATATATATATATATATATATATATATATACTATATTGTTTGGGTCTCCAACCCTCTCTTCGCAAGGGCTTTTGGTGTCACTATCTCAACTCTCTTAATGATGGTTCAACCAAAAATTAGAGACAGTTAGTGTGTTTGTTCCTTTGTTCTGTGTCTGTGATTAACCGGGAAACATTTGTTGTCCTTTTGGATCGTTTTCCTGTTTACAATATATATATATATCAATGATCAAAACAAAATAATATGAAATGGAAAAACAAGACTAAGATCTTTCAACCGTAACAAGCGGTCTTCGTCAGAGTCAAAAACCCAACTGAGTCCGCTTGTTACGGTTGAAAGATCTTAGTCTTGTTTTTCCATTTCACATTGTGTTCTGATCATTGATTGTTACTTCATGTATTTATGTGAAATCTTTATATATATACTCGTATATATATATATGTAAATTCTAATTTACACCTTCGCTGGTGGGTGACTCTTTTTCCCAGGTGGAAAAAGAGTCACCCACCAGCGAAGGTGTAAATTAGAATTTATGTTTTGTTTATTTAGTTTATTTAGTGTTGTTTATTTTTATTGATTTTATACTGTGTGACGGCAGGTTTCATTATGTCTGAAGTTATGATTTATGATGGTTTCCAAAAGTAAAGAAAGGACTTTTATTCAATTTGTAATTCTATTATTTTAGCAATCGAATAAATGTCCAGTTTATTGAAGAATAACAAATTACAGAATTACATATATATATATAATTGAACTAGTAGAAGAATTACAATAATTGTGTAAAGTTTACTTTTATACAATATCACTCGTTAACAATCAATCCGGGTTTAATGTTGATTCGAGTAGACATAATATTAATGGAAATAACACCCATAACCATATAGTTTTCATAGTTAATATTAGTTTTAAATAAGATGCTTCGTGTTATTTTATACCTCCTTTAAAGGTCGAAGTAAGGAATTTTTCATAAATTTTATACGATTACTCTCTGATCAGTAATATTACCGTAAGTTCTAGATTATCTTAGCTTTATATAAACATAAATAATTTAAAATATATAAAAGCTTTAGCTATCTAGAAAAATAACATCTTAAAATCGATACTCAAATCAATTTTTCTTTTTTAGATAAAAGCAATTACGTCCAACATTACCGATGATTTTTCCTTTCAATGAATATTTTAAAGTACGGCTTAATTATTTGCAGAATGTATGAAATTTTCTTCCGATAATTAAGAAATCATAAAATAAAACTGAAACTTTGGAAGTAAAAATTGAACTAGAGAAATTAACCGATTTCCGATGTTATCCTATTCTATCAGATGGTGATATGCTTTATTAATTCTAATATTGTTACATATTTGAAGATCAGTACTCATAACTTTCTCCATTATTTTTAAATCTTTAATTTCAATAATTAATGAAAAGCCATTGTGGTACTTCAGTGTTCTATGTTTTTTTTCCAAAGTATGGTCACAATCAATACTGTTCCCCTTAACCTGTAACATTATTGAAGCACATGTTACAGCTAAATATTACGATATGAACTCATGTTCATCTAAACAAAAGAAATGCTAAAACAACACTTTTTATTGAGTTCTTTGAGGGCATTGAAGACAGGTCCGTGAAAATAAGTGACTACTGCATTAAGGCCACTGTATAAGGTATGAGTGCAAAATAACTATAGTGCATAGTGATGCCTGTGCCTTGAAGACATTCTAACTAGAGAAGCAGGAGGAATGGAGAAACAGATATCCAGAACAGCATCATTCGGAGAGAAGTGGAGCTTGATGTTCGTTTATACCTTGTTGAACAATTTCTTTGATCAGTCTACAATAAAGTATCAGTTCAGTGGTCTAAGTATAGCACTGAAGTCATTGTTATTCAAGATGAATCGACTCGGAAATTTCTTACATCAGTGAATGAATCTGTTAGAAGAGATGCCTTCTATATAGAAATACTTGAATATATATCATCCATTTAATTGGTTTCCACTGATGAACTAGGTTACAGAACTATAAACCCATATATATATATATATATAATATATAAAAAGATTTCACATAAACACGTGAAATAACAATCAATGATCAAACCACAATGAGAAAATGGGAAGGCAAGACTAAGCAACTGACTTCAGTCAGTTGGAGTTTTGACTCTGACGAAGACCGCTTGTTACGGTTGAAAGATCTTAGTCTTGCTTTCCCATTTTCTTATTGTGGTTTGATCATTGATCATAAATATAATATATATATATATATATATATGTTGTTTGTTTCTTGATCACTCTTTATTCTCAGGTTTTGAGATTTTTTTGGGGATTTTGGTCTGGATATTAAGAAACGCTTCTTCGCCAACGTTTCGACATATATTTATATCCTCCTCAGGGTTAAAACATTAATACTTTGAGCACAAATATTACGACTACATTAGGTCTATTGTTTGCTAATATGAAACAAAAAAGATAAACTATGGATTTACGTATTCCGGTCCTGTTTTGTATTATATTGATAAGAATTTCCAGAGATTTAAATTTGTTTACCTGAGAAGTCTGTTGTGTATCCTTGTTTTTTTCCATTTGTATAAACTTCTCTACATATTAAATAAATAACAGACTGTTGCTAGGGCTCCACATTGTCCTGGAGGTTGCATTTTTGTTATGTTACTTGCTGTGTGCTGGAAGACCCAGTGTTTAATTGTTTTATGTGGTTTCGCAAAATTAAGTGCTGTGTCCTTACGCTTGTAAATGTTTGTGAATATTTTACTGAATTTTTCTATATCTGTTCTTGAGTTGCATGTGTTTGTGGTTCTTTCTATATGGATTATTTCTTTTACTAATCTTATCCGCAATTGTTTTTCCTTATCTATTATAACGGGGTTTTGAAAATCGAAATTGTGTTTTTGGGTGATTGCGTGTTTTGCTAAAGCGAATGTTATTTTTTGTCCTGCGATGTCTGTTTTATGTTGTTATATCCTACTTGATAAATACTGGCTGGTTTGCACTGTATAATTTAAACAGCCATTTAATTAAATTAAGCTTGATAAATACTGGCTGCTTAAATTATATAGGGAAAACCAGTCAGTATTTATCAAGTAAGATATCACAACATAAAACAGACATCACAGGACAAAAAATAACATGCGCTATAGCAAAACCCTCAAAAAAATCTCAAAACCTATATATATATATATAATACTAATGATTGCTTCATTCGCGATCCGTTCTTCAACGTGGAGAGATCTCTCTCACTTCGTCCTCTCTTCTAGTCTACTCCTGATGATGAACAACAGTTCAAAACATTGAATTCTGTAAGTGTTCTTTTTATTCTTTATTCTGTGTCGTGCTTTATGCAATTTAAAGTTGTATATGTATATATCGATGACGACGGATGTAGAAATATCGAAGTGGGTTCTATTGTGACTTTCTGTGTTCTTTCCTATGTGTTAGTCTTTTTTTTTCATATATATATATATATATATATATATATAATATATATATATATATATATAATAAATCAGAGATAAATGAAGCCTTGAATTTGTTATGAGTCCTCATGAGGAGGTAAAATAACTTGCACCAAAATAAACAAAACTTAAGAGTGGTCAGATCGTATCTGTCTTATTATATTATTTCTATTCCATTATTAAAATACATAACTACTTTCCGTATTGATGTCCATGAAACAGCCTCACGTGTGTTTCAATATACAGAAATCGCAGCTACTGTTCCGTGATATCTATCGGTCTGATGTATATCTTGTTTGTTATACAGCCTTGATGATTATATACAAACTAGAATACCCGTGATCCTTTGTATCACTCAGAAATTATAACAATAGGTATAAAATTAATTCACTGAACATGATTGACAGGGATAATTTTAATTGTTATTTGTTCTTATTAAGGCACTGAAACAGATCTTATTTGGTTTGTGGGGACAACACTGTGACTTAGGTAACCTGGAGGAACAGCTGATCGAGGTTGAGGAAATGTTGCAATTATTTTGGTATCCTAGGTTTCATTGTGTGTTTTGACAAGTGCCATTAAAACAAAAACTGATATAAAAATGTACTTTGTTATTCAATTAACCACGCTCTTCTACCAAATTGGTCATCCCGACGTGATAAATTTCCTATCCTATTCATAGTTGAAGCATACACAGCTGTAGGAACTTCTCTACAACAAGTTTCCGGTAATGTTCTTCAACCTCTAGCATTCTTTTCAAAAAAAAAAAAATTATCCAATGCTCAACAGTTCGTCTACTATTTCATTTGATCCCATCGCAGATCTTGAACAACTGGATGAGGATTTAAATGCTTTCAAGAAGTCTAAGGCATGATCTCACAAATTTGAATCCATCCGACTTAAGAAAGACAAGGAACTTATTTGTGACAACTCAACACCTGGGAATACACCTCCAGAACAACTAAGCACCTGGGAATTCACCGCCAGACCAATTCAGCATCTGGCTGAGGACAACTCAACATCTGGTAACTCAACTCCAGAACAACTCAACAAACTGGTAACTCAACTCCAGAACAACTCAACAAACTGGTAACTCAAATCCAGGACAACTCAACATCTGGTAACTCAACTCCAGGACAACTCAACATCTGGTAACTCAACTCCAGAACAACTCAACAAACTGGTAACTCAGATCCAGGACAACTCAACATCTGGTAACTCAACTCCAGAACAACTCAACAAACTCGTAACTCAGATCCAGGACAACTCAACATCTGGTAACTCAACTCCAGAACAACTCAACAAACTGGTAACTCAAATCCAGGACAAATCAACTAAAATTTTCAACTGAAATCTTGTAACTTCAACACCACGGTAATTCTACACCTGGTTATTCAAGCCCAAGACATCTTAACTCCTCAGAATTACTAACTAATAACCCAATTTTAATACAACTGGACATCTGATGACTCCACTCCAGAAAAGCCTCAGGTATCCGACCCAATAGTTTCTCCTGCCAAGACACAGCCACCACCTGATACAGCTCTGCCATCATCACCGGCTTCATCCGACCATGTCAGACGTACTCGCAGTGGCCGCGTGGTTCATTTTCCACGGAAATATTTGAGCGTTGTCACTGGGAGGGGAGTCTGTGGGGACAACACTGTGACTTAGGTAACCTGGAGGAACAGCTGATCGAGGTTGAAGAAATGTTGCAATTATTTTGGTATCCTAGGTTTCATTGTGTGTTTTGACAAGTGCCATTAAAACAAAAACTGATATAAAAATGTACTTTGTTATTCAATTAACCACGCTCTTCTACCAAAGGTTCAAGCTATTGATATAGTATTCTTAACATGCTTCATGATATATACACAGTAAGTATATTTAGCAAAATAAAAATCATTCAAAAGTAAAAAAAAGTATTTTTTTTATTACATAAGTAAATAAAACATCAATTTAAATTATATACACAATCAAATATATTTAAAACAAACAACTCTTGTAAATGGTGATATTCAATTTATTTACCCAACATAAAATAATATTAATAAAAGGAATGTGTCTTTATAATATTACCTTAGAACATTCATATTTTATCTGACAGTTGTGTTTAAGTTTGTTTCTAAAATTATCCATTTCTAACCTCTAATGTAGTGGTTTATTATATATTTGTTACATTTAATTATACTACATTTGCAGTACTGTCATCAGCAAGCACGCAAGCGGCTGGCTACCCTGGATCCATGCCTTTACTTTATTACTATTGTTTATATTATTCAAATTTTAAATTCAAAAGTTTCTTTTTGTTAGATTTGTTATTAATATACGAGTATTTGTGCTACTGTCATCGGCGAGCACGCAAGCCAGTGGGATACCCTGGTTCCATGCCTTTAGTTTATCACCGGGGTTTATATTACGTAAATATTAAATAAAAAAAAATTGTTCCATTTATGTATAATACATTTGCACTACTATCATCGGCAAGCACGCAAGACACTTGCTACCCTGGCTCCAATTTTGGGAATGTAGTGGTCATTTTCTTTTATGTAACATTATTCAGGTAATAAATAATATATATTTAATTTCAGGTCTCTATCTCCACGGGAAATGGGTGACCAAACAAACAAACAAACTCACGAACTTTATATGGAGATATAGCAAAACGTTGGCCTAAGTGAAATGTTTGTTGTGTAGACAAACGCTACTGTTTGCTATATATATACCTTGATAAGAGAAAGTACCTTGAATGAAAACTAGACAGCAGGACCCAATTTCAATATTTCGACACTTTTTACGATCATTCTCAGAAAATGAAGAGATATGAAGAAGGCGAAAAACAACTAAAAACTTTCACAGATATGTGCAGGTCCACCACAATAGAAATGGAAGAAGTACTAGAAATATCCAAAAAGAAAGAACTGAAAAAATATAATACTAACGATTTTTTGTAAAAAATAAAATTTAATCCAAAAGAAAATTGAATACATTTATAAAATAAAAAAATTAGTAACTAAATTAAGATATATTGAAATGATGATTAAAATTCGAT
This sequence comes from Hermatobates lingyangjiaoensis, assembly GCA_026182355.1. Taxonomy (NCBI): domain Eukaryota; kingdom Metazoa; phylum Arthropoda; class Insecta; order Hemiptera; family Hermatobatidae; genus Hermatobates; species Hermatobates lingyangjiaoensis. Next base: position 601,081 of record JAPFBL010001927.1, read on the forward strand.
AAGTTAAAATAAGAAATAAAAGATGTGGGAACGATTCATCATGGGACAGAAAAAACAGCCTCATGTTTACATCGGAAGATCAAAAATTACTTTCTTTTCTCGTAGACTGATAATGTGCTTCCATATAATGAAGAATAAATGCCAAAATATTTTAAATCGCCGTTCAAAATTTCCGTTGACCCGTTCGTAGCAGATTTCATTTAAAACATGCTTCGTTCATATTCACCACAGTTATGGAAATCTCGATCTTCTTTCTGATGTTTCCCGCATTTATTTATTATTCCACTGATCTTCCCGTAATGCCTCATAGAAAAGTTGTAAGAACGGTGTAAAATTTCAGCAAGAATGATTTGATTTAAAATCGTGAATACCATTGACTGGAAACTTTTACGAAATATTATAATGATGAGATACCTCAAAGGGCATTAAATCCTTTTTTCGACATTGTTTCCTTAGAGTTACTTTATTTGCATAGACATGTATTTAACAGTGATATTTCTGCATAGATTTTATATAACTATAGTTTTTTTAAGGAAAAGTTCAATACTGAATGTATATTAGAACATTTGAGTTTGAAGACGAAGGAATGCTATTTATGATTTGATTCCGCCAGACAAACACGAAGGTAATAAAAAGCGTAATAATAAAGGAATAATCAGAGAAAATGAACCAAAGAAAAGATAAACAATATTATCTCTATTGTAATAATAGTTACAATGATCTAGATAATGCCCAGTTACATTAATAATGTGATACAATGAATGCAATAAAAACCTAAAGAGTGCAGATAAGATAGAAGGTTTAAATTGTGGTAGCTTGGGCTCAATAAGTCATCCAATGGCCTGCAAAAAAAGCTTGCATAATCACTTTCAGAGCAAATATAGCATCTTTATTAAAAACAAGACAATTATCAAGGTTTTTTTAAAATAATTTATAAACAAGGTTCAGACCGTTAGCCAAGTTTGTGAAAGGGTGATAAAAATGAATGATAGAGTTGTTTGCGCTATTTCACAACATATGTCTTAGAAAGAAGATTGTTTTTATTTTTAAATCATCTTAATTTTGAAAACAAGCATATTCTATTTCAAAGAAGCAAATATATTCCTTTTGATCAGAGAAATTTGAAGCAACAGATATATTATAACGTTTTACAATATATTCAGATCAACGTACAAAACAAATTTAAATTTGGGAGAAACAAAAGCTTTTACCCATAATTGGCTCCATTATACATTCAAAGAAGATGAAAGGAGATCACGATAAGTCTGAGAGCAGATACGGTTTTGCTCTTGCATAAATGCCGAACTGGAACACCCTGATTTTTATCTGATTTATTTTTAACATTCTTATAATAAGTCTTTTTATTCTTTCATTCATTCTTTTTCCATAGAATATGCTACTCTAAGCTCAATGCCCATAGTCAGACACTATAACTGAAAAAGAATGCTTCTTCCAACAAAAGAAGAATAAAAACGTGTCTAACTAAACACTATGATTATTGAAGACTAAAAGAGAAGATAACTGTCTTTTAGCACAAGTTATGCAAAAAAATTGATATTATTTTTCCTATAGTGTTTTTAGATATATTTTTCATGTATTCATATATGATGTATTTCTTGGTTACGTGTATATACAAATTTACTGTTATTTTTATTTTTTTCCCATAGAAATGGAACATCAGAATGATAATATCTGAAGGTAATGCTCACAATCAATTGTACTAACATTATATTATTATAATTATAAGCCAGATGCCGACAGCAACTTAGCACTTTGATAAGAAGCTCAATAAGTTATTCAAAACTTCGTTCCTAATACGTACAGTCTCGCTTCATGAACCTTTTCCCACGATCTACTAAGGGCATTGGGTACAGCAGGTGTTACAGCATTGTTAGATGCCAAAGCGCTGTTCACCAATGAGCCACTTTACAAGACTATAGAATATATTTTAGACGATATCTAACCTACAAAGGGCAAACCAAAGATTGCTGTTTTCAAAGCAGTTCTTAAGTTTCTTCTGGAGCTCTGTACAAATTTCACCTCAATGTAAAATGTACCAGCAGGTTAACGGGATAGCAATAAGCTCACTATTAGGTGTCCTCTTTGCTAATTTCTTCATATGGTGAGTTGAAAGAGACGTTTTCACTAAACGGAATAAACTACTATTATGCTAGGTATATTGATGACATCTTCAAATTCAAGAGTGAAAGTACTACAGAAGGGAAATTACTTTTTCTCGACGCGCTATTCAACGAACACCCAATAGACTCAATACCGTAAACCATCGAACCCAGGCGTTTGTCTCAATGGCCACAGTCTAGACAGGATAAAAAGGCCACCATTGATGCGTACGTAATGAGGACATTATGACATTGCAGTGACTGGACCCTCCTCTACAAAGAGATGGACACTGTGAAACAGGTTTTGGTCAATAGCGGGTTTTCAAACCTTGAAGTCACGAAGGCCATAAAATCACAGTTCGAGAAATGGTTCGATGAGAAACCGAACATGATAGACATTACATGACAATTACATGATAGACAAGGCAATAAAAACGTAGGTATTGACATTTTGAGACCAATTTCAAACACTGACCAAGATTCAAACATTTCTCCGATCAACCAAACCCATGAAAATTGCAAATATGCTAGCCTCACATATGTTAAAGGTTTATCAGAACAACTAAACAGAACAATAAAAGCTAATACAAACTGCAAAATAGCGTACAAAAATACAAAAACACTCAATAATACAGTTTTTTCAAAACTAAAATCCATCATACCTAACCATAACAAAAGCAATATAGTATACCAATTTAACTGCACAAATTGCAACATGACATACATAGGACAAACCAGTCAGTACTTAGGAAATAGATTGGCACAACACAAAACGGACCTTAAGAAAAAGAATATTACATGTGCCTTAGCAAAACATGCCCTCTCTTTAAATCACACTTTTGACCTTACAAATTCCAAAATCATTGACATGGAAGCAGGACCTGGGAAAAGAATAATAAAAGAAATGATACACATACAGAAAACTCGTAACACTTGTAATTCGAGGTCTGATATTGAAAAGTTTAGCCATATTTATACAAACATTCTTTCCCATCACCAGTCACAATAACAATAGTAAACCATTGTAACATGGATGATAACCTTAAGTCATAAACTAACCTTTCTTTATGTAACCTTCACATGTTCACCCGCCCTGTTTTGTTGAAATGATAGATGAATATAACAAAGTAGTGTTTTTTGTACTTATAACCAATTAATTCTCATGTAACTTAAATAACCATTAGCACACTTTCCAAGGTAAAACTAATTTCCTTTTGTCTGATACTTTGAAATAGATGTGTACTCAACAACTCTGATTATAAAATAACCTTTTGTATGTATCTGTTGGTCTGAAAAATTGGTATTAGTTGTATATGTGAGTTGTAGATTGTTTTGGTAAATGTATAATAGTTCTTACTCTAATTTTACCCCTGAAGATGATGTACAAATACATCGAAACGTCGGCCTAAGAAGGAGTTTATTTTCTTTTATTTGACCTAGCCCTCAATAACAAAACATAGAATAGAATAGAAGAGGTCAAGAACAATTTTTGGAGTTTATATATATATATATATATATATATATATACAAGAAGATCTCTCAATAAACGTTTAAAATAACCTTTATATATATAAAATAGTGAGAAGCAAAAGATTTTTTTATTTCGTATTGATTTGGAAAGGGTTTAGTATTGAATAATACCAAGCAGTGAGTAATACTGACAATCATTTAAAATATTTGTTATTGGATGGTTTGCAATTTATTGAACATAATTTTTTTATTTCGAATTTAAAAGGAAGTTTAGCAAGTTATTGAATGAGTCGGAAAATTAATGGCGGAGGGACTTGTTTTCGGAGGTAATATACGGAAAGTGAATGACTCGCATTAGAAAATGATTGCGGACACAATAGGGATGTATACGAGGATTTACTGCCTTTTACTTATATGCTCGAAACAAAAAAAAAAGTTTTGCCTGAAAAAAGAGATACAGTGCAAGATACATGACTGTAATGATTTCCGCCGCCCTATAGAGGGCCACCAATGGGGAGAAGGGGTTTAAAAAAAAATTTTTGTGGAATACATTAGAGCTGGTTTGGTTTGGGTTAATATCCGGTAGGTGAGAGAGTTGGAGGTTGGGAGGGGGTAGAAAAAGGTAATTCGAGGCATAATCCCCAGGCAATAACTCTAGAGAAGGAAATCTACGTGGAAAACGTTAAATCTCATCTGAGCCGATATTAGGGTCTTCCCTGCTTTGAGTGAGCAACCACCAACTGGAGCCTAATTTAACTCTATCTTGCACCACCAACACTGCCGAACTCCATTCTCATAATCACTTTACTGCTTTGCGTATCAATAAGTAATGCAAGCATTGATTTCAGAGTTATTTACAGCGTGCAAGCAAGAACCATGCATGATGTCAATCATTTCATTTTACAAATCGAAAAATCCATTTTAACCAATTAAGACTAGCTTACTTTTAAATAATCGCTCTTACATATAAAATTGGTACATATATAGTTTTCGACTTACAACCCTTGTAGGTTTTATGGATTGGTAGCCAGTAGAGGAATACCTTTACTTCATCAATAGTTGTCAATAAACTCCTACTGTTGTTTCAATAGTGGCTCAGTTATCTTCTGAGTTGTTCTGAAACCTTCCGCCCCTAGTGGGGCCATGCAGCCCTACCACATGCTGCATTGGCCTTATATTCATAGGTTCTTTGTATATATAGTGACAAAGGCCACTGACCTCACCTGCAGTTGAGGAGGTTCAGTAGGATCATTCGTCCGGAGTTCCATCTGAAACTCTTAAAATAAGACGGTACTACGGGCGGCTTAGGTTCTCACCCAAGTTGGTAGACCATTGTGGTCGCTGTGTGAGAAGCAATAACTTCTCGAGAAAGTGCCTGCTTAGCATACCGGGGAGTTAGAGACCTCAAACCCCTACCAGTGGGAACGGGCCATGAACTCAGCTGAATGGTCTGGACAACTGGTACTTGCCTTGTAGGGGTTCTGGCTTTTAACGGGATCTCAGAGTGAGAACGATTAGATACCATCTCCTTCGAGCCCTTTTATATTACGAATAGAGAGACCTCTAGGATTTATTTGCACATACCAGGTGGCGTTTAGCCAACGAGAGATTTGCAATCTCTCTATGAGTCGCTCACTTTGGTACTAAAGAGTCCCCATAATGAGGCCCTGATGAGGTCTGAAGAACTATCAGTAACAAGCCCTGGTCCCGGGATAACGGAAATTGCCTGTCTCGGAGAGGGACGACTGAATTCTCTTGATTCTGTGGTAGTCCTTAAACTGTAAGGTATAAGTAGGAAGCCGGGCCAGTTGTTCTGAAACTAGATAAATAATGCAAAGAAATGGATTAATTACTTTGGCTACATTATCAACTCTACTTAGTTATATATCCTTAAATAGTGTGCGTACATTATACAATGGAACTTAATTTATCTCAAAAAAGTTATAATCGGACGTTGTGCTTAATGCAAGAATGGAAATTAATTATATATGAATAATGATGTCAGGTAATTTTGTTCTGAAATATTTAGCTGAGAAACAGTAACAACTAATACAAGATGCAAAAGAAGAAGTACGTATAGTGTTTAACACCTATATTGAAACTATGATGTTTCACAGTAAAAGCGAATGTGGGTGTTAGTGAGTGAGTGAGTGAGACACCGAGCGGTTTGTGTGTGATAGAGAAAGCGAGAGAGATTCCTTGTGATATAGTAAGAGGATTTTCAGTTTGACAAACTAGTAAAGGGAAGTCTGGCCCGTTGCGACGAGGCATCCCTGAGATGAGGGGAATCAGCGCGTGCTGATGCATCCAAGGTGAGATGCCAAGCCTCGCCCCATTGACAGGCCTAGGCCTTTACCCTGAATCACTCCTGCCAGTATAACCTCACCCTCCGCCTGCTTCAACATCCGCACTGCTTCCTCACAAAACCATCCTTCCTACCCAGAACAGCTAATCATATTCATACCACACTCAATATTTACTTAATATCTATCAAAGCTTATTAGTTCAATTTTTTCATGTTGTTCCTGTACTGTTTCCATTTACTGTTATTGTGGAAATTAGTACACTTTGAGATCAATTAGTTTAAAAGTGTTCTATCTAAATATGAATCTTTTAGTTCGGTCATAGTATATATAAACTATATAACACCCATATTCGCTTTTACTGTGAAACATCATAGTTTCAATATAGGTGTTAAACACTATACATGCTTCTTCTTTTGCATCTTGTATTAGTTGTCACTGTTTCTCAGCTAAATATTTCAGAACAAAATTACCTGACGTCATTATTCATATATTATTAATTTCCATTGTTGCATTATACACTTAAAGAACACACATAAAAAAGATCACAAAAACTCACATCTATAATTCGATTTAATTAATATCTTTCTACATGATGACGAGGCAGTCGAAATATAGTAGTGAATTTTTGTGGTTTCTTTTATATGAGTTTTTTTTTCTGTACATTTGCTTCATATATTTCGTGGAATCATTTCATTTAAATGATTATTTATATATTCTCAAATTGTTCTTGGTCTCTTCATTAACACAATATTTGGTATCTTTTATTTTTTTTTTAACGACTAGGTCATAGTTCATATTGAATATTGTATACAGTTGTTAAACATACTATTATCCTTATCTTGTTTTGTAGCCCTGATGATGATGTATATATACATCAAAAAGTAGGCATAAGAAGGAGAAGTTCATTTCCCAGACCTAGCCTTCAAAACAACTTACCAAATATATATTGGTACAAATGGGCGGAAAATCTTTTTAAACACAATTATTGTTTAAAACCAGAGCGGTTTTCCCATTACCGGTTTTTTTTTAAGAAGTGTTCTTTTTCCCTAAAGTCTTTTAGACAGTTGTACTGTCAACTGATAGACTAAATCACCCAGGGATATAGAAAACACTTTTAACTGTGAAACACATTTGCTAAATTCAAACAAGCTTTCGACCTCTCTGATCATCTGCAGAATCATAAAAGTTAAAGTTTACTATTAACTATAATAAAAGCACTTAATAGTACAAAGAATTACAGTTAAGAAAACAAAACTACAACTACACAGTGATAACAGGTAAAGAAGATGAAACAACACAGTTCTACAAGTACCATACTAATGATATAATTTCTAATTCAGTTTGGATCCTTTTTAATATCTAACTTAATTAAAATTACAGCAGCTTCTTTAATTAGGAAAGGACAGCAGCAAATGTCAAACTGCAGGTGTATTTGTGTTACTCCAAGGTTTTTGTGGTCTACTTGTTTTTGCTGCTCTGAATAGAAAATTTTACCCTAAACTAACTTATTTTTTTCATAAACATTTTAATAATATATATAGTTGAACTAAAATTACAGGATTTATTCAATTCCATGGCTATCTTTATTTTTGTTACTGAATAACACTAACGAGAAACTATGGATGATTTGTTATTTTTATTTAACATTTAGGCAAAAGTGTAGTTTCTAACTTTTCATATCATCAACATTTCATCATATTCTTTTCTTTTCATTAATAATTATGGAAGTTGTTATAGAAATGAAATCCTTTAATTTTTGTTGCATTAGAAAGAGAAGGAAGATCTATTGGGACTAGCTTAGGTGCAGCGAATTGATTCATACCAATTAAAAGGGTGGAGCTGTTTAAGATGAAAGAGGGTTTCAGATACACGACCACCCTGTGGTTTAGGGTAAATAAAACAAGCCAAGAGACAGCTGAGCAACATTCTTCAATCTGATTTATTGCCTGGATTCATCAAGTTGGTTGGCAGAGTCCGCTTTTCCAGCAACACAGTTGCTCTACGTCAAATAGTCTCTCTTACCTTCTTTCACTCTCTCATCCAATATCCAATTCACAGATTGAAAATAAACATTATTATTTTTATCTATAGTTGGACATATCTTTTCAATCTATTAGAGTTTGCTCTTCATTTCTTTTCCTAAAATAAATGATATTTTCAGTTGCATGAAATATATAACTGCGCACCTTTTGACAATAGTTTTAAATTTGAGTGGAACTTCATTTCACTTTGATGTTAAATCACAAACAAAAGTCTGCAGGACCGACGTTCAACTGTAAATAACAACTCAATTTGACTTGATTCTGTCAAAAAAAAAATTAAGTCAATGTAAATGTAAGCAAATCCAGCAAGTGCAGCAGATTGTCTATTATCCAAGTTAAGTTTCTAGTTAGTTACAGCTATTTATACTATGGCTTCTGCTGGAGTCAGTTTTTCAGGTATTTCTTTTTAATTGTTGGTTGATTTCATTCACAAAAAATTATTTCTCTATAGTTAGTCGTATAGCCTGAAAATAAAAGCTATTTTCTGAAATCATAAAATGTGCCGAGACATCCCTTGTTGTCCTTCGATTTTAATGAAAAAGTTTTCAGCTCATAACATTAAAATGTGTTATTTTTGTAACTTCTCTTCAATCCTTCAAAAGGTATAACCTATCATTTTATCAAAAGGTGTGACCACGAACTTTCAAAATCAATTAGAAGTCAAAAATATTAAATTTTATCCAAACTCACGTTTTCAGGTGTTTTTTTTTTTGAAAAATTCTGATTTTTTCCCTTTATTTCTGTTCTTAGCTTTATAATAACCTAATTTTTTTTAACACTATTAATAGTAGTTTAGGAAAAAAATGTAATCTCAAGTGACATTTTCGTCTAAAAAATTACTCTTTTCTATGAGGTACTGTTACCCAAAAACAATTGGTCACATCTAAACTATTGGGTGTTATATTCTTGAGTATAATATAAATGATAATCAAGCCGTGTGGCCTGTAGCATACCCACAAACTTTGGATACACAACCATTCACACAGACATCGAAAAATCATGAAAAACGGGCTGTGGAGATCTCAAAAGGGACAGCTGTCAAATATCATAATCGAATTTTTTCACGATAATTATATATTACTTATAGTCAAGTAATAAGCATTCATTTAGTCAGTTCTGTGTCTTTTCGTTAGATTTCAAAAAAATTTTACCTAATACTTTAAAACAAGAGTAACAATCCTTTATGTTTATTGAACCAATATTTTCGTCGCTTATAAACACCACTAACTGGTCTTAAAACAATTATTTATAATAATAGAAATAAAATATAGATGGTAGTACTCAATTTACAATGTTTATTAAAGATATGTATTTTTTTAAATTGTGATAATTAAATAGGCTTTCGTCTTTCTATTTAAATTAAAATTTTCAATCCTCAAGTTTTTGTTTGTTAATTTAGCTATATACCATAAAAGTTAAACACAACTTAAAATACTCTATAGAAGACGAGTTAAAAGATGAATAAAATATACGAGAAAACACTTGAAGCCTCTGACAACTATTACCGAGTGGCAACACTGTAAACAATGTAAAGTTTGTTGCTCTAAATTGGGCTCTTCTGTGCCCTAAGGACGCCTACCTCAGTCACACAGGAGGATTGGGGTGCACCAACCTTTAACCCTTGGCTATTTGTTTTTTCTACATTTTAAATCTAAGATCGCTTTAATAACAGTATATGGAGGCAAGCCTAATAAGAAAAAACAGCCTACAAAATTATGTATATGTAATCTCAAACATACGTTATAAATTGTTCAATAATTTTTTCCAAAACATGATAATGCCTTACTAGAAAGCATATATCACCATGAGATCTACAATTCAACAGTGTTTATATTTGCAGCCTATAATATGCTAAATTTTTTATGTTAATAGAACCAATTTTTATATAATTAAGTTATATAACCATGGTTTTTTTTAAGACGCAGTGCTATAGCCACCCTCAAATAATAATAATAATAATAATAATAATAATAATAATAATAATAATAATAATAATAGTAATAAAATAATAATAATAACCATATTTCAGTAATAAATTAGAAAAGTTTTCAATTTAAATAAATATGTAATTTATTGTGATTAGAAATGTTAATGATTTAAGATGTTATAAAGTCGGAAGGTGAGAATTAATAGAGCATGTTAAAACAATTCAGCGGATTAAATAGATTGCAATGTATGCACATTTTCGAACAAAAACATATAAGTATTCAAATACTGGAAAGTACTTCATATTTGGTTTTCTCATAGAATTTTCACTAAATAACTAGTGAATAATTTCCAATAACATGCAGAAAATAATCAATAGGTTGGTAAGCGCCAAGAAAGTGTTTAAAGGAATGAACAGTAAGTTAAATCAGTTCTGACTGTTATTGCGATATCTATGATTATAATGCGTGCTGAGATAAAACTTCAGGTTATCCCATAACCTCAGTCCATTGTATTCTTTATAGAGGCATGAGTGGTTGTGCTTTGGATAAAGTCGCTTTCGATATTATCACATTGTAAAATTACGTTTATTTACATGTCTATAAGGCTTTTTCATACTTTCTCTAAACTAATCCGTACTTAAACCAAAAAAAAAAAAAAAAAAAATACGGCCACTCTCCAATATGACAAATTTGCATACACTACTCATTTCATAATGCCAAGTAATCATTAATAAAAGTTATTTTTTTATCAACATTTTCAAAGTTCACCTAAGTCGGACCGGAAAAAAAATGCAAAAAATTAAACTTCTTCCAATGAAATTGTACGTAATTTGGCTATTTTTATATCGCAATGAGCCAAACAAACCAAAAAATAGACATTGAAGACATTTGTCTTTTTATAAGTATAGATATGTATGTAATTTAAATTTAAAACATGGAAAGTTAATTTACAAATTCAAAGAAATACTGTTACTCTTGAATAAGTGAACGTCTAAATCAAAGGTTTGAACGAAATGTTTTTGGCTGTATGAATGACCATAAGCTATATGCAATTGAACAGCTTATATAAATCATTCAGACATTTTGAACTTACATAGCATAAACAAATTTTTTTAAAAATCTCCCATCCTTCTAAAACTAAACTTAGATATCATTATCTGAATGAAAAAACAATCAATTTTAAGTAAGTTAATGCAATTTTTAAGAGATTCCTTTTAACTAAGTTAAATCTGAAACTTGTTTTGTTAAAAATAGGACGTTCGGTGGTTGTGTTAGTTAATCAATAGATAAGAGAAATTATTACTGAAATTCCTACCCCTATGACGTTACTCATGTTTAATATTACAAATAAATCTTAAACCCTTTTCAGGTATTGTATAGGTTTTAATCATCGAAAAGCATTAGCAAGGTAAAAAAGTTGTATTTATCTATTGTTGCTTTGCCTCGTACATGCGTTAACGAGAATTGAGTGTTGCAAGGAATCTCGATTCAAACTGAAGGTAGAGGGAACAATAGAGAAGACATGAAGGTGGAGGCTTTGATTGTTTGTCATTTGACGTCAATCTGGGGCTAGGTCTGAGGCAGAAGAGGGAAAGCACAATAGTCCTCCTGCTTTTGCCACCATCAAACAAGGCCCCACAAAGCTCTAGACGGTGCCCTCAATTATCACGCAAGGCATGACACTTCTCTAAACTTAATTGTTCACATCCCTTCTGAGAAACATTTCACTTCCAATCAAATTTAATTACGCTATTGACAACTATTCGACAAGGACAAACGGCTCTCTGTAAGTTTTCAAAAGGGAACACCAGAAAAGCAAGCATCTTTGACGAAACGACGCGCTTTGCTTTTATCTTCTGCTTTCTTGCATTTTCTAGCAAATTTCATTACATAATAAGCTAACATTGCTATTGCCAACCTTATTTATGGAACAATTGCTACAGAAATATATATTTAATACATTTTTAATAAACACACTCACAAAAAAAACTTTAATGAAGATTTATAATAAATGTAATAATTCACTCGATATATTAGAGAATTATTGAGAACTGAAGGTCCGATTTCTTATGAAAAATGAACCATCACAACCTTTATTCTTATGCACATATTTTATTTAGCTCCTTACATCTTTCTGTATTTTCTACATGGATTTCATGTTTATTTAAACATTTGTCATAATGTTCTACAAGTATTTCTATGTCAAAGTCATATATGTCTACTCATTGGAAAAATAAATAATCTTCCACGGCTTCTTTTTTTTTTGTAATCTGTGGAGAAGCTTTTGCATCTAAAATAATTCTCTAGGCAACGAAACAAGTAAAATATTACTGCAAGGTCTGGACTGTACGGAGGGTGATCAATCTGTTCCAATCTAAAAGATCTGATTAGATCTTTGGTTTAAAGAACAGATTGGGGTTTGAAATGGTAATTCAGTAAATAAACTCCAGACGTCAGGGAGCCATGACAGTTATTCTGTGTTACAAGTCAAAGTAGTTAGTCAGGGTACTTCCAAAGGTGGCTACATTTATTTTTGTTCTTACTGGCTAACAGGAATCAATGTCTATCTCAAATCAAGGTTAATGCGAATATTTAGCCTCAGTATCATGTGGGGAATCCATGATCATACTCTGAGACAATGTTCTCTACAAGTTGCTCACATTCTTTATAATGACAGAAAAAACTGTTGTTTTTTTAACAAAAAAAAAACAACTTCACCGGCTGTTTGTTGCATTTAATGTTCTGCAGTATGCAGCCTAGGAACCCAACATAATTTTTGCGTAATATATTATTACGTAAATATTATTATTCTGATAGTTAAGTATATATTATGATGATAATATATATATACATATGAGATTGAATTTACGGCCTACTGTTTTTTTAATTAATTTCTAGGATAACTTTTCCAAATCACTTAAGAGTCTTTTAAATTCACGAGGAACTAGGTAAATCATCTCACCATACGTCTTGTTTTCAATGCTTTTATTTCTTCTGAATTTTCGGTCGTCTTCAACCATCTTCAGGGTGTAAAACTATATACAAGATGTTAAAAACTATTGAACATTTTTTAAACACTTATATATAACACTCAAAGTTCATAATGAACTACTAAATTACATTTAATTTAGTAGTTGAAAACAAAACGTATGGTGAGTTGATGTACCTAGTTCCTGGTGAATTTAAAAGACTCTTAAGGGATTTAGAAAAGCTATCGAAGAAATTAATTAAAAAAACAATAGGCCGTAAATTCAATCTCACATGTATTAACGAAGGACTTTTCCCTAAATATTCGAATATATATATATATATATATATATATATATATGTAAACGTCTAACCATTGTAGAAATATCAGAACAATGGCAAAGATCTTGTGGTCAAAGCAATACAAGTGGTCTTCGGCAGAGTCTCACTGTTATACTTTTATATCAAGTACTTATTATGAAATATATATATATAGTTTAATGTACATAAAGAACCATAGAGAGATTAAAAGCACACACTTATAGTTTCTAATTTTCGGTTGGACCGTCTTTAGGACAGATAAGAGAGGGAAACCGTACAGAGACGGTTGGAGACCCAAACAGTACATTGAACTGTATTTCTCCATTTCTGATCGTATTTTCATCGAAAAAGTGTATATATATATATATATGGAAAAAGACGAGCCAATCCCTGTTACGTATTACTTTGGGCACTTCTTATTGGTTGTGGGTGTTTTTTCGTTAAACACGTTTCTCCTTAGCACACTCCGTCTGCTCGGCCGCCTCAGCCTTCACTCCAGGAGAGGGCTCGCATGATATTGTATTAAATAATGTTTAATAATATAAGAACGAAATAACTCAAAGACAGTAGTTCTTTAGTTTTAAACTGAAATCAAACTTCCACTGATGACGTTTAGATTTCATTGAAAATCTATTAGACACTTATAGAGGCAAAAGGAAGAAAAAAATTATAAAAATGATCATCTAGCAAATAAACTATCTGATTATTTAGTTGAGATCAAATAAATAAAGGAAGAATATTGTAAGGAAGAATGAAACATGCAGAAATAATATCATTTGGAAATGAGGATATATTGATTCAGCATTAGAGTGGAATAAAGATGGATATGAATGAACAATGTTGACACAATTATTTGTTTAGGGAAAAATGTTGTGATCTGCGAAAGATACCGTTGCAAAACCCTCAAAAGTGAGAAATGTAAGGAATTGAAAGGAGAAAAGAAATAAATTCAAAATATGAAACTGTCCGTTGGGGCAACATTTCAAACTATTAAAAAAAAACCAGGAAAATGATAAACATATATGATGAATATATGCAATAATCTTATGGTACAAACACCAGCTAATAATGACTAATTAAGAAATACGAGCAAAATTGGAGTTAATATTAAATATCTTGAGCGTACAAAGCGTCAATAACAGAGAGTATACATTATCTTTTGGGGAATTACTGGTGGTAAAGGAGTATTGTTAGGTATCAAAAGAGGATCCTTTTGATATATCATTATTTTAACAAAGTATCTATCTTAATGCGACTTGTTAATTGAGCAATAATAGTTATTTCACCATTGCTCTACTTTGCAGACTCCAATTGGTGAAGCTCATTTTATGGTGATTGGAACTATTATCTACAAACTGGTGTGCTTTTGAAGGCTGTTAAAGAGTTGGAGGTAAGATGGAGTATTATATCTTTGTGCCATTAGATTGTGCTACCACTGAGCTAGTATTGCTACTTACAACTTGCCGAGAACTTGGCAAAACTTGCCCTCATCTTCTGTTATGAGTCCAATTGTATGGATAAAGAGCAACTCCATATCAACTGCTATTCTCTGTTAAATATAGTTCCTATTAAGTGATCCATTTTCCTTCACAGCATTACCTCCCTTTATACATACATGGACTGTGTTTATAAAGATTTCACAGTAAATGCGTCAAAACGTACAGAATATATAAAAACAAATTAAGTTTTTAATAATAACAGTTATCATCAGGGTCTCAAATAGAATGACCACAGTCCCTATTTATACTTGTAAAAAAGATTTATGCATTAATACGTGTGACATTAATGACATATGTTATACACGTATCTTACAAATGCGTAATTTAATGGAAGATTAGCATATTATTAATTTCACTGCTTGTTGAAATTAAAGGAAAAACTAAGTGTATATATTTTTATATAATAATTTTTCATATATATATATATATATATATTTATACTCAATGATCAAACCACAATAAGAAATAGGAAAAACAAGATTAATTGTGGTGGTTTGATCATTGATTGTTATTTCACGTGTTTATGTGAAATCTTTATATATATATATATATATATATATATATATATGTATTCTACTTCTGCCCGATGACGACGACTGTCGAAATATCGTTGTGAGTCTTTTGTGTGTGTCTTTATTTGTTTTTCTCTTTCCTGTGTAAAAACTTACCTAGGGCGGCCGGCAGAGTGCGTGCGTGTTCGTCGCATTCAGCCTACCACTCAGTTAGCTTAGCTACTCAAAGGGACTACTTCTGCTCGATGACGACGACTGTCCAAATATCGTTGTGAGTCTTTTGTGTGTGTCTTTATTTGTTTTTCTCTTTCCTGTGTAAACTATATATATATATACTCATGGACAATCATGGTCTTTGGTAAGTCAAAATAGTACACTACTCGATATTTTCCACGCCAATTCTCATAGACTCAGTTTTAATGGATGCTTGAAAGTTAATATATGTCAATATATGGCTCCTAGGAGATCGTTTTCATCCAGGTATTCAATCTGAAGTTTTACGTCGTATTCAAGATTTTCAAATTATTTTTTAAATATTTATTTCTATATATTTGTTAATTAATTTATTTTTTTTAAATTTATTTCAATTTAGCTTATCATTATATAGTTAATTAATTTATTAATATTTTATTAGGTAAAAGTTATATTTCTTAAATTCTGTTATTTATGTTTTATTTTTAGTTGGCTCTTCTGCTATTGATTGTACTTTTTCACTTTTGCTGTAGCATTACTTAATTTCCTGAGAACGACGGTTAAAGAGG
Organism: Hermatobates lingyangjiaoensis; assembly: GCA_026182355.1. Classification (NCBI taxonomy): domain Eukaryota; kingdom Metazoa; phylum Arthropoda; class Insecta; order Hemiptera; family Hermatobatidae; genus Hermatobates; species Hermatobates lingyangjiaoensis. The sequence goes on from JAPFBL010001927.1 coordinate 617,007, forward strand.
TTCGAAATTTTGAAAATGAGTCCTAGTGTTTAGTTTTCATTATGTTTCTTTCTGCTTTGAAGTACATACATATTTTATATCGTTTTTAAACGATATAATAATACATATAAGTATATAAACGATGCTATATCATTTTTTTTTATATTATGGTTCATAAAGTGAAAAAACATACCAAAAATATGACTGAAAAGTATTAATAGCCAATCGCCGAAACTTTCTATAAAATTCCTTGAAATCTTATTCAAGTTGTTGTTTCCTTGAAAATCAAGTTTGTTTCTAAGATATATAAATTTCAGGTCCATCTGACATTAATGCACTTTAATTTAATTTCTTTGAAAATACATGAATGCTTTGTTTTCACTGCCTCTAAAGAGGTTACATGAAAACAAACTAATTTATACGAGGCATTGTTTTAAATCTGATGGTGGTTACAATTGGCTGAATTGCACTATCAATTTTGTTTTTTTTTTTGTGAAACAACTGATATATTTAATTTTTCCATATAAAAAATTGATGACTTACCTTTCTAGATCAGCCGGATGAAAATCACGCCTTCCTAAAAAAGAAAAACAAATTAATCAAATTTTTGTGTTTGGATGTACTAACAGACAATAAAGTAATTTTCATCAGAGGGAAGAATTTTTCTCTTTCTTCTGGGATATTTTATGGAGATTTTATTGAAGGTTGCAGTTCTAATTTCTGCCCCAAAATCAGATTTGCACGTCTTGTAATATCAATCAGTAATTTTTGAAACTACAAGAATGCAAATACTATAAATCTGTGATAAAGTACATTAAATTTACAAAATGGACCATAAAAATCTTAACTGTTCTGACATTATTTATAATATAATAAATATTTGGAAACAGCAACATAAAAAAGTACATGAAAATCTGGAAAAGTAACTAAAGGGGACAACTAACAAATTTCTTTATTCCAAAGTTGTTCAATCATTAACATGTGATATTTATTAGTGCTATGAAACATAATTTTTTCATTTCCAAAAGGTTTTTGATCATTTTACTATATCACTTATTGTTTGATTTCTCCATAAACCATAATTATTAGTCTTCCCTTTTAGCTGCTCTTTAAAAGGTATCCTATAATTTTTTAAAAATTTTCCTATTCAGTTATTATTAGTAATCAAGGTTAATCACCTACCAGAGTGGTCAAGAATTGACAGGGAAACGAAAAGAACATTGCACATATAAAATTCAGGGTGAGGAATGTAGTCACTAAATGTTCGACTAATTGGAAATACCCAACTTCCAAGAGGAATGGGATTAAATATATTTGTTCCAAAGACAAGAGGAGTCCAATGCATTATATCAGAATCACTCGATAAAATGAGAAGAAGATAAAAAAAATGATTTTTATTGCTTCAGGTATGGAAAATAACATGCATAGAATACCATAATTAAGAATAATTTTGAAACTCTGAATAATAATAGCACAGGGCTTTTAGATTAAACGAAATTTTAATTCAGCAAATAGGGAGCAGATTTGCTCCGTTGGAAACATGCAACAGATTAATACTAACATCCACTCTAATCATTCTACTAAATTTTCCCGTTTATTTTAGCGTTTTGTTATAATTATTTATTTTTTCATCCGTATTGTTGAATTAAAATACAAATAAAACAAAATTATCTTTATTTTTTAGATTCTTTTAGTTCCTTTATATATTTCTTACATTTATTTGTTTTAAGTAAGCCAATTTTTTCAGCTGTTTACCGATTAAAAATCATTCTCAAATCTATATATTCAGTTTTATTTTTCTTTAATTACGTAAAAAGCCACTAAGCATTTATCTCACTAAGAATTATCCTGGCTTATTTTCCGGGCGGATCACTTCTCCTCCTGATGACAACGGATGTCAGTATATCATATTGAGTTCTTGTTTATTTTCTGTTTTTGAGTAAAATTTGTTTAGTTTGTTACAATGCTTTTGATAATTGGTTTATATATATATATATATAAGATTTCACATAAACATGTGAAATAAGAATCAATAATCAAACCACAATATCAAATGAGAAAAAAAAGACTAAGATCTTTCAACCACAACAAACGGTATTTGTCAGTTGGGTTTTTGACTCTGACGAAGAACGCTTGTTATGGTTGAAAGATCTTAGTCTTTTTTTCCCATTTCATATTGTTGTTTGATCATATATATATATATATATATATATATATGATCAAACAACAATAATATATATAATATATATATATATGGATTAATTTACCACAATGAAACTAATTTGGGAACAATGCTCTAAGGCCTTTCGTCAACACATTGTCAGAGAGCAAGTGAATTAAAAAATAATGAATACTTGTTAACCTGGTTGATTTAAGTTTCTAGAATTGTTGGTAACCCTGAATGTGTTTAATGATGAAGAAGTCTTCATCTGTTTGATTATTCCGCTAATCAAAACTTCATCCAATTTATAGAGTCCTAGGCTATTGTTCATTAATTTCTCATAAAAGTTCTTCCTGAGTGAACTTTTCACAATATTTCTTCTTCTTTCTGAAAAGACTGAGTGAAAAGACTGAATAGCCTAGGACTCTATAAATTGGATGAAGTTTGATTAGCGGAATTATTAAATAGATGAAGACTTGTTCATCATTAAACACATTCAGGGTTACGAACAATTCTAGAAACTTCAATCAACCAGGTTAACAAGTATTTATTATTTTTTTGTTCACTTGCTCTCTGACAATGCTTTGACGAAAGGCCTTAGAGCATTGTTTCCAAATTAGTTTCATTGTGGTGAATTAATCTATCTATTACATCAAGTGTTATTTTGATTATTATTCATATATATATATATATATACTTTTTTTCGTTGGAAATACGATCCAAAACGGACAAATATAGTTCAATATAAACAAAGAAACATAGAGAAATCAAAAGAACACACTTACAGTCTCTAATTTTCGGTTTGAACCGTCTTCAGGAGAGATAAGAGAGGGAAACCAAGCGCACTGGTTCAGAGACGGTTGGAGACCGACAGTGTTGCCGCATGCGCACCCGTTCACAGAAAATAAGGTAGACAGGTATCAATTTACAATTACATTAAATAAATGGAATATGAGAACAATAAATAAATAAAAGAAAAAGATAAAATAAAAGATCTCACACTACGAGCCTCCGAAGAAGCCCATATTTGGCTATTAAGTGCGCGCAGTGCACCTGGCCTCAATCTAAAGCGATAATGTTTAAAAGTTCCTTGCCTTTTCATATTTTATCAGCAATTTTTTAATATTATTATTTCATTCATTATTATTACTTGTATTCTTAGTTTTATTTTATTCCATCATAGCTTAGTCAGTACTTTTGTTTATGTATCAATTTCTCTGTTCGTTAATATGTATCAATTCCCCTTATTTTTTTCAATTTTTTCTTTTATTTATTTATTGTTCTCATATTCCATTAATTTAATGTAATTATAAATTGATTCCTGTCTACCTTATTTTCTGTGAACGGGCGCGCATGCGGCAACACTGTTGGTCTCCAACCGTCTCTGAACCAGTGCGCTTGGTTTCCCTCTCTTATCTCTCCTGAAGACGGTTCAAACCGAAAATTAGAGACTGTAAGTGTGTTCTTTTGATTTCTCTATGTTTCTTTGTTTATATTGAACTATATATATATATATATATATATATATATATATATATATATATATATATATATATATATAATATATATGAAAAGTGAGTCTTTGTTGTGTTTCTGTTTATGTGTCACTGCTTATTTTAATTGTTATGTCCTGCCGGACCGTTTTTCGTTTATCATGGTATATATATATATATATATATATATCAAAAGCAATATAATCTCAACCACAATAATAACATGCATTTACTGGTTATAAATAACAAACCCTGAGGATGTATTCATAAAACATCTGAAGTGATTTTTGTTTTAGTTTCTCGGTATTTATTTGATATATCACTTCTCATCCATATTAGTGAAAAATTCTTGACTACATGTAAGAAATTTAATGCCAATTTCACGATTAATGATTTGTTTTTTAATTTTTCCAACTTTCTGAAGATTATTTTAATGTTTTTCTGAAATAGGCGTATTAATACTCGATAATTATTGGTGTTATAATTATTTTTGATCATTTTAACGTTTTATCATAACATATATAACTATTAGTAGACTAATTCACTATTTGTATTTCTTGGCTAATATGGGCGAACTCCAGGATATTGTTATAAACGGTAAACTTTCTTTCTATTAAAATTGTTTATTGTATAAATCTAAAGGTGCTCTACATTTGTATAAACCATTTGACTGCACTGGTTTTTGGGGAAATAATACCTGCTCCTGAAAATATTTAAACAAAAACCTTCTTAAAATTGCAAATTTGAAAAAAATAAATAATTAAGATCGTGCTATTAAATGTTTACATTATATATATATATATATATATATATATATATATACCATGATAAACGAAAAACGGTCCGGCAGGACAAATAACAATTAAAATAAGCAGTGACACATAAACAGAAACACAACATTCTCATGAATTACGACGACTATTGTCGTGAGGCTGTGAGACAACTCAATGACCAGCTTTATTACCTTCCTTTATCATCTGACCCCACTCCTTCTTATAAACACTCCTTAACCCAACTTCTGGAGAGCTCTTCTTTCCGTGAGGGGCTCTCCAAAGAAGATGTAGCCGTTCTTGTCCCTTCTAATCCACGTTGTCCTAAATTTTACTTACTCCCTAAAATTCACAAATCTTTTGAGATGCCTTTTACTCCGCCCCCCGGGAGGCCAATAGTTTCTAGCTATGGTTCTCTCACGGAAAGGGTTTCTGCGTTCGTTGATGCCTTCTTGCAGCCTATTGTAAGAATGCAGCCTTCTTACTGCAGAGACTCCTTTCATTTCCTTGATTTACTGAAAAACCTGTCCATTCCTGAGACGCTTGACTTCCCCCTTGTCATGGTCACGATGGATGTGAAGTCGTTATACACTGTCATTGACCATGATGAGGGTTTGGAGGCTTTACGCTATTTTCTTAATCACAGACCCCTACCTCATTCTCCCTCTACCGATTTCCTTGTCAAACTGGCTGACTTTGTTTTAGGGCATAATTACTTTCAATTCGAAGGTAAGTTTTATCTTCAAACCAGAGGTACCGCCATGGGGACGAGGATGGCTCCTTCTTTTGCCAATTTATTTATGGCGAAGCTGGAACAAATGTTCCTTGCTTCTTGCCCTCTTTCTCCACTATTCTATGTTAGATTTATTGATGACATCTTCCTTGTTTGGCAGCACGGCCAACATCTTTTGGATTCTTTCATCACTTCCTTCGAAGCTTTTTCCACCTCTATCTCTTTCACACACCATTCCTCCCCCTACAACATAACTTTCTTAGATGTTGACATCACTCTTAACAGTGGGACCTTCACGACGTCTGTTCACGTTAAGCCCACCAACGCCCAAAACTACCTCCATTACAAAAGTTGTCATCCTCCTCATATTAAAAAATCTATCCCGCGGTCTCTTTCAATCCGTCTTCATCGCCTCTGTAATAATATCCAAGATCGGGAAACCAATCTTCAAAAACTTAAATGCAAATTCACTCAGCGTGGTTATCCCCCCAATTTAATCAATAGCCGAATCATCCCTGCCAATGTCAACTTTTCCACTAATAACAGAAGAGAACCCACTACTACTGCTTCGCTTCTTACAAATTATTTCCCTGGTGTCCATAAATTAAGAAAATTTATTAAAGAACTTTACCCTATCCTTTCCTCTTCCCCCTCTACCGTTTCAGTTTTTAACCAGTTGCCCCGCATTTCCTTTAGAAGAGCCCCCAATCTCTCAAATATTTTTTCCCACCGGGCCGGCAAACTTATTCAGAATCCCCAAAGCAGCGGTGGCCTACAACGTTGTGGACGTCGGAGATGTCTTACCTGTCCCATTGTTGATTCTGGGTCTTCATTTGAGTCTCTAACTAATCTTAATTCTTACCCTATTCACAGTCCTTCCTCCTGTATCTCCACTGACTGCGTTTACCTCTTGAAATGCACCCAATGTGATGCTTTTTACGTTGGTTTAGCATCTACGATGCTGAACCTTCGGATGAATAATCACAGGCTTTCGGTTGGTAAACGCAGCAGTCTCCCTGTCGCCACTCACGCTAATTCCCACCATCTCAGTTTCAATGATTGTTTCACAGTCCAAGTTCTTAAACAAGTCCCCAGTGATAACAGACAAGTTACTTTAAAAGCTTCTGAGGAAGCCCACATTTGGCTCCTGGGGGCACGCTCGAAACCTGGCTTGAATTTAAATCGTTAGTTTTTTATTTATTTATTTATTTATTTTTTTTTAATTTTTTTTTTTTATTTTTTATTTTTAATTGTTCTATATATTTTCTTTACTTTTTCTTTTCTTAACCTTTTTCTACCTTTCAAAAACATTTTTTTTTTTATTTTTGCTCTCGACTTCCTAGTTCCTTTTTTATTTGTCTCCTTTGCGGCAGCACTGCTTTAGCCCTCACCCAGTGAGTTCTTCAGTTGACTGTCGTCCCTCCGTCAATTCACTTCTTCTCCTGAGGACGACCGCCATTACGGTCGAAATATTGAAAAGTGAGTCTTTGTTGTGTTTCTGTTTATGTGTCACTGCTTATTTTAATTGTTATATATATATATATATATATATATATATATATATATATATATATATATAGTTAAATAACGCCCAATATTTGGCTTGTATCTGTTTTTTACACAATTTCTCCAGTTTCCGGAATTCTTTCATCGTCTCTTCATTTCAGCTATTGTTATAAATTATTTATTGTTATAAACTATTGTTCATTTAAACTTATATGTTTAAATGAAGGGCTGCTTCCAACTTTTACAAATATATATATACATATATATATATTCGCGCTCCGTTCTTCGACGTGGGGAGATCTCTCTCACTTCGTCCTCCCTTCTAGTCTACTCTCCTGATGACGAACAACAGTTCGAAATACTGAATTCTGTAAGTGTTCTTTTTATTCTCTTTTCTGTGTCGTGCTTTGTGTAATTTAAAGTTATATATATATATATATATATATATAACTTTATATATATATATATATATATATATATATATATAATATATATATATTATATATATATTAATATATATATAATATAATGAGTTTACATCGGCCAGTGGACGCATTTACGTCTCCGTTCCTTCATTCTTTCTCCTTTTATTTTATTTTCTTTCTTTCTACTCTCCTGAAGACGGCAAGACGCCGAAATAATCGAGATTCGTGAGTGTTCGTCCTTTTTCTTGTGTTTTCTAGCTGTAACTTTAATTATATATATATATATATATATATATATATATATATATATATATATATACATATCAGTTCACAAACGAAGAAAAGCAACACACAGAGAAAGAGACACACTTACAAACTCAAATTTTCGGATGATCCGTCTTCAGGAGAAAAGAGACAATGGGCGACCAAGCAGCCGGAAACACAACGGCAGGAATACAGGAAACCTGCCGTTGTGTTTCCGGCGTGCTTGGTCGCCCATTCTCTCTTTTCTCCTGAAGACGGATCATCCGAAAATTTGAGTTTGTAAGTGTGTCTCTTTCTCTGTGTGTTGCTTTTCTTCGTTTGTGAACTGATTTGCGTCCAGTTTGTATCGTTTTTTCGAATTTTAAGTGGATATATATATGTATATATATATATATAACAAGATTTTATATAAACACGTGAAATATCAGTTGGGTTTTTAACTCTGACGGAGACCGCTTGTTACGGTTGAAAGATTGTTAGTCTCTTTTTTTTTCTCTATTCCATATTGTGGTTTGATAATCTATATATATATATATAGTTAAAAGTAGTAGCAGCTTCTGATCTCACGATTTTTGAGCTGGTGGCCTCGATCTTACGGGCGATTCTTCTATCTTTTGGTTGGAGCTTCCACATCAATTGTCCAAGGGACATCAATTCATACGAGCTTTCGACCATAATTACGTGTCTTCTTCTGGAAGGATGCTTATATAAACTTTCTTAGTGGATGTGATTTTTGATTGGTCCAATAAACTTGCCTTATTGGTCAATCAGAGTACAGGTTTCAGTTTTTGTATATATTTATATATATAACAAAATTAAGGACTTGGTCAGTTCTTTGGTTCAAATTAAACTCTCGTTGCCTACGTTTTAGTTTTGATTTAAAACCTTTTTCATAGACCTACAAAACAGAAGAAATATAAGAAGTAATTCAATCATCAAAAAATAAAAAATACATATTAAAAGAGCAACAAGTTAAAAATTGAAAAAATGCAATAGATATTTTGACAATAGGTTAGTGAGAGAACTTACAGAAGTATAACTTTTTAAAATAGAAAACTAAATCTTTCATTAGATATTTTTTTTACAAAGAAAACCCTTTGCGGTTTTCAGCAATAAATAACTACTTTATAAAAATACAAGCCACTGAACTGAAAACAATCAAAGCAACCAAATTTCACCGGACAACGAAAAAGTCTCTAAAACAATTTTGTAACGATCAACACTGTTAAACTTAACACGCCCGAATAAATAATATTTAAATTTGAAATGTCACTTCTATAATATCGTTATGTTTTATTTCTTATATTTTCTCTGTTTTGTGGACCTACAAAATAGGTTTTAAATAAAAACCGAAACATTGACAATGAGAGTTTAATTTAAATCTGAAGAACTGACTGAGTTCTGATAAACTTTTATTTTTTTTCCATTTCATTTGCAGTTACTTTTATCAATATAAAAGTATTTTTAATTACGAAAAAGCTACTAAGTATTTAATTAATAGGAGGTAAATAAAACACATTATCTCAATAGAAATTATCTTGGCTTATCTTCTGAGAGGATCACTTCTCCTCCTATATATATATATATATATATATATATATATATTTATTTATTTATTTACTCTTCTTTATATAATCTAGGAGGTCTCAGAGCTTATTTTTCTTCATTCTGATTCTTCCTACGACATTTTGTCTCATATACATATCTTAGGTGTTGCTGGTCTGAATACTGGGCGGTGACTGAGTGTCGGCTTGGCGAGTAGCTGGTGGTTGGTCACCTAGTAGCTGCAGTGTGCGTGAAACCCCCATGTGTTGACGATTAATTAATGGATTGTGCTTCATGATTTTCGTGGCTTCATATATTTGCAGTCTGGCTGGATCATTAATTTTCTTTAAAATGATGGTGTTTTGAACAAGGTCCTGGCGGGTGAGTTTTCTTCCATGTTCCTCGGAGGTGTGTCTAGCGATGGCTCCTGCTTGCAAGTGCATTGTCAGTCGTCGTGAGAGTGTGGTCGATGTCATACCGATATATTTTGAATTGTCTAGGAGCTCACAATCTCCAATATTGCAGTTATATTCGTATATGACATTGGCCTTTTGCATCTCCGAGATGACTGCATCAGGGCTATTTTTCATTATCAGGTTAGCGGTGGTTCTACTTTTATAATAAATATGGATTTGAAGACGTTCATTTTCGTTATTACATTTAATATTACATTTAAACTCACCCGCCAGGACCTTGTTCAAAACACCATAATTTTAAAGAAAATTAATGATCCAGCCAGACTGCAAATATATGAAGCCATGAAAATCATGAAGCACAACCCATTAATTAATCGTCAACACACGGGGGTTTCACGCACACTGCAGCTACTAGGTGACCAACCACCAGCTACTCGCCAAGCCGACACTCAGTCACCGCCCAGTATTCAGACCAGCAACACCTAAGATATGTATATGAGACAAAATGTCGTAGGAAGAATCAGAATGAAGAAAAATAAGCTCTGAGACCTCCTAGATTATATATATATGTATATACTCACTTTAAAATTAGACATATTGAACCAAACTGGACATAAATGTTTCAAATTGTAGAAGTGTAACACAAAAAGTAGAGGAACGCACTTACTAACTCAAATTTTTTGATGAACCGTCTTCAGGGGAAAAGAGAGGGAGACTAAGCAACAGAAGACGCAACGGTAGGTAACCCGAGTCTCCCTCTCGCCTGAGTACGGATTGTCCGAAAATTTGAGTTGGTTAAGTATCAGTTTACCAAGGACAATTCCTATGATGCTAACTACGTCAAGATAAACTACTATACTTATAGATAGATAGAGAGCAACTCATCACAAGTAACCCTGACTCAATTTATATACGAGTATTAAAGCACTCAATCTTTAATGAACAAAGTTATGGTGGGTGGTGATTTCCCTGATATAGATATGGACTTGTAGTCATCCTGCTGAAACGATAATATTTGTATATGATGCTCATGGTAAGAAATTGCATACTTAAGACACCTGTATCTTCGGGTAAACAAACATTATTCTTTAAACTTTGAAGTAGGGAAGCAGTTGCGAAGTCCAATCTACTGGGTAGGTACTGGGTTGAGACAAGTGGGCTAGTTGATTAAAGTTGAAGCTCAAGTTGGGTGCGTTTTGTTGGAAAGTAGCGTGCGGTTGTGGAGCATGTCGGAGGGGTAACAGTGCATAACTGCAACTTAAACTATTTCTACCTAACTAACTCCTACCGCCTGGGGCAAACTCAGCTCCATCTCTGTAACTCAGGCATTTATCGGTCTTGAAGCACCGTCTTTCCACAACTAAGTTCACAGATCTACAGATTATCTTATAGCTACAATCATTTATTTGCTTTTCATTGTAGTTGCAGTCATAATATTCTGGTAACTTTGAAAAATTGAAAACATATTTTTTGTTTACCTTTTTCTAAACTGAAAATATTTTTTTAACAGCTGTGCAGTCAGTCACACAATATCATTTACTCATTGTTAGAAATTATAGGAGTAGTCTCTACCACATAAAGCAGTTTTATTAAAAAAAAACAAGGTGTTTTGAACTCGTAGTGTTCATCAGGTTCATCTTTTATAGATAAAAAAGCAAAAACGGAAATTCCCATCATCTTCATGTAATACTAGTCAATGTGGAAATTTTTCCTTCATATTAGAGGTTTTCACACAAAACCGTTCCCATGAAACGTTTATCCCTCATCTTTCGTTTATGTCACCTTCCAACAATGAACTATATTCCAAACTGTTGATTAAGGTATTTTGTGCTTTTCTATCAACTTGAAAAAGAACAACATGTTCATTTGGATTACCAGTTTTAGATTTTGACTGTTTATTGATGTATAACATTTCACAATAAAAACGTGAAATAAAAACCAACGTCAAATGATATAACATAAAATTTCATTAAGAAAGTATTTTATATTATTAGAATAACAAATGTTAGTCTACTTACTATTTACTTTAAAAACAAATATAAGAACCATATTTTCTAAAAATTAGAAAACCATGAATAGTTAAGGATTTATTAAATGATTGGCGGTCAAGATTTCATCTGAGGTCCCGAGAGGTAAAAGAATTTGAAAAAGTGTCTCATATTAAATCAATATAGAACTGGATCAATCAAACCACAGTAAGAAATCAGAAAAAAAGACTAACATCTTTCAACCGAAAGAGGTGGTCTTCTCCAGAGTCAAATCTCATCTCTGATATTTATATTTTTGACTTCAGTCGAGATTTGACTCTGATTAAGATAGGTTGTTATGGTTGGAAGATCTTAGTTTTTTTTTCTGATTTCTTACTGTGGGATGGAGGTTTATTTTCGTGCCCATATCCATTAAATAAAATGGTTCCTAAGAACATTAATGAAGCACATCTGTCATCATTATGAAGAAATGTTTATAAGTTGAGGGGAAAATGAAGATTCTATCAAGCTCTGCTGTCGTTTCTCCTTCAAGCCATGATCGTCTCATCATCTCTTCCTAATTATAAATGTCAAAATTTTTAATTAAGCTTTTTTTGAATTTTCTTGAGCTTTATTATATATATATATATATATATATATATATATATGTTCCAAATATTTTTCAAAAACACAAATGTTTTCTTCTCTTAATGACGGCAGATGTCAAAATATCAATGCGAGTTTATTGATGACTTTCTGTATTCTTTTCTCTATCCTACTCTGCTTATTTCCTTGTTAAACAAGATTTAAATTTGATCTTGATACATAGATTTTGGAATACGTTGTTATACTTAGTTTATTTTTCTTTCTGGTTTAAATAATACATTGAAATCTAATGGTTCGGTTTCATTTAAAGTCATCTTGATAGAATTTTAAGAATGTTATTTGGAACAAGAACTTAGAAAAGGTTGGAGATTGTAGGTGATCATTAGAGCTGAAGAATCAATTTAAGTCACATGGCTATGCTTAATAATTTTAACCTAATCAGAGCAGAAGTTACAAGGATAAGGGCTTCTACTTTTGATTATTTAGCATAATTGACTTTATATAACATCAAATTTCATTAAGTATGTATTCTCTATTATTAGAGTAATAAATGTTGTCTACTTATTATATAATTTAAAAAGAGATATAAAAACTAAAAATTAGAAAACCGATAAATGCTTAAGGATTTACTAAATGATTGGCGTCCAAGATTTCGTCTGAGGCCCCGAGGGACAAAAAGAGTTTGAAAAAGCCTCTCATATTAAATCAATATAGAACTGGATGAAAAAAGTAGCACTGGAGGTAGTCGATATAGACATGGGTGCTTAAGAAAAGAAATAGTCGGGCATTATGTGTAATGCCCCGCAAAATCGCCTATTGGCCTGCTCTCAAATCAGACACCCCCAATACTCTGTCAGGGCTGACTGGGGCCATTACTCTGCAGCTGTCGTAAACACACTCTGCTTATGGGCCTACGACAGATTTCCTTGTTCACTGGCTCGTTTTATTTTTATGAACTAACAACTGAAAGTCAATAGATTGATTTTAACTTCTTAGAAAAATTATTTAACCACTGGGATAGTATCACAGGGGATTATTAAGAAGAAGTAGAATAAATTTGAATGAAACAGCTATAGAAGGAATAAAAAGTTTGCATGGAACATCAAGAGGACAGGTCAACGTTATTTACAGATGGGTCTGATTAAAGAAATGTTCATTCTGCAGAAGGGAGGTCATGTGTAGTTCTGGCCAGAGGTTATACATCGAGCACTGTAAATTTGGAGTTCTAATCCAGCAATGCAAATATACAGCTTCAAACACTAGTGTGTTTGATTTCCTCTTGAGCTACATACGTATACAAATGTCTATTTGAACATGTTGCCATCTCGGAATCTGTGATGTTTAAAACGGGAGCTATAAAATAATTAACTTTTCATTTTAGAGAAACATCGTTTTTACCATATCTGTTACTAACACCTCTTGAAAAAATTTGGTATACCATACTTGTAAGAAATGTAACAATAATTATATTTATTCTTATTTATGTTTGGTTCACATAAAACAATTTTTTGTTTCAATTTTTATTTTAATATTTATGAACACTACTATTTTTGTTATGAGTTTTAATGTATTCAGAATATACGTGTTTCATTTACATTTTTTTCTATTTCGTTCTACAATAATTGCATATTTGAATTACTCGATAATTATTATGATTTTCAAATTTACAGGATTTACAAGGTTTACAAAATTCTGAATTACTTCAAAAGTAAAATTTTAAAACAAAAAACTGGGGCTTTAAAACAATATCCACATTTATACAACAAAACTGTTTTTGACTATGTTTCAACTTATCTCTATGCAATATTACAGTATTCCCAATATACTAGTAGGTATAGAGTTTCAAGAAAGGATCCTTCCAGGCACAGCATCTTAAATCAAAACGTGCTTCCTTGAAAATGTTACCTGACTGGAAAGTAGGTTGATGTCATTCTTTTTTATTAGTAACGAAGGTCATAAAATAATAATAAAAGGTGATAAAGCCTTACTTTAACTAAGTCAAAAAGTCTGCCGAATACCACTCATTATGTTATATTCTAACACTTAATAATTATATTATAACAACAATACTTTGCTTGGTAAACACCTATTCCACTATTGAGAAGTTAATGTGGTATCACGAATTAACAATGTTTGGATCATGTGTGTTTTCTCGTGGGATGGCCACTGCAACCTAACCTAACGCTAGTGGACAACCTTGTGTCGCCTTCTGTAAGAGAGTAGTTCTAAAATTTAATATTTAGATATTATTCAAAATAAAAAACTTGTCTTTAAGAAGGAAATTAGCTTGAATAAATTAAATATATTACTTTTTCTGTGATGTGTCTAAGTTTGTAATAATATTTTAATTATTTATTTATCAAAGCGATTTTAGAACCGGGAGTTCTGTCTATATTTGCAATATATTAGTTGGGTATTTAATTTATCTGCTCTTTGTTACATTAACTTTAAATTAACTTATATAGAGCTTATTGAAATTTTGTTCTTGAAAAAATTTAATATAAAATATAAGTTTGCAGTAAAAAATATTATGTTTTTTAATACCTTTTGATAGGGTTATATGAAGAACAGTTTGGTGATCTCTTTTCAAATTTTGCAAGAAAAAGTTGAAAAGAGAACTGATCCGAAAAAAAATTTAATACAAACAACTCAATCCTTTATTCTCAAAGTCTCTTAAAGAGCTTTCACATAGAAATGTCTTATTGAAAATAATTTTCTTAAGGCTGGACAAAGGTACCCACTGGGATTGAAAGGGCTTGGCCTTTCTCTTCAACTTGAGTGCGCATTACCTTGTGATTAATAAGAGTCTCTCAGCCTTTTCTAAACTCCCTAATAAATAACGTATTGGTAAATAAAGACTCTATATTTTACAACAATTAATTTATTTATATACTTGATTATCTCAACTATTTTTTTTTATTTAGTCATCAGAAAAATGTAAGGATGCAAAAGAAAACTTTAATTTGTCAAACTTGTTTAATAAACAACTATTTTTTTTGGTTAGGGTCGATCCTATTAAGTAATAATGGAAAGAGGTGATAGGAATGTATTTTTTTAAGAGAGTAATGTATTAGCAGGTTTCATTAGGCTTAGTCACAAGTACAAAGACGTGCAGTGTAGCCTCTTCCCTTCATTTGCTATCTTTCTCATGTCTATAATTTCCTGTCCATAATTCTCATTTGGGTAGTAAGATTTTTTTTGTTTTGCCTGAAGATGTATAATTTTTTTTCTTTGAAGAGCAACAAAAGATAGAAAACTGTAAAAAAAAGAATGCAGCTATGAATCTTTTTAATAAACAGAGATTTTTGCATGTTTTAAGTGTTAAAAAGGCATCCGGGAAGACATTTACCCTTATGTACACCCAAGAATCAGTATGAGATCAGCATTTGCTTGATTACTAACCCAGTAGACATTGATGAATAATGTGTCAGATATATTTTACATCGTAATTTGAATGCAAACAAAGTGTGCAAATATGGTGTTTAAAATTAAAAAAAAAAATTGGTGAAATCCTTTCTACTGAACTTTTAACTGTTGTTGAAAATGATGGAATCTCCTTCGGTGAATAATAACATGACAGGAATATAGTTTTTCACTTATTATCTAGAAACTGTTCAAATCTAAGAGTTACCCAGATTAAAGGTTGTTTGAATAGGCGAAATGAGCAAATCAAAACATAAGATAGTGGTGATTTGTACTTTATTGTAATATCTTTTAAATCTTCACTAGGTTCCTAAAGTTTAAATCATAAATCGACATTACAATCATTAAATTTCTGGCACAACTACTTGAAAAAATGAAAAAAACCCAGAATTTTTGAAAGTTTAGTGATGAGTCAATGGTTTTGTATCAGTACGATACACCGGCTCACACTTCAGTACTTATTTAGACGTTTCTAGGCATATATACCATTCAAGTGTAAGACCATCTGTATCTTATTTCCCTGACTTGGCACAATGTGGCTTTTATCTGACTAATTTATGTTAAATGAACTACATTTAAGACCGTTAAAACTGTGAAAGAGAAGGATGCACGAGTGGTAAAAGGGGTCACAGTAGAGGACTTCTTGAGAGAACCTTACTTTAAATCAACAGCTATCATTGAGCCAACTCATTTGATCATTATTGAGAATACCAACTTATTAACTTCTTAAAGCAGGACCAGTCATGACCTTCCCTTTGGGTATATTTTGATTAAATTCTACACAAATATTTGTTTCATAAAAACAAAAACTAGACTTCCATAAAAACAAAAACTTTATAGAGCTAATATTTTTTGTGACAAGAGCATAAAGAAACCTAACGGCCTTTGTCTAAGTCCTGGCAACGGACTTAGGTGAAGACCAGGTACTGCCTGAGTTGCCAATTATTGGTCTGAAAACATATTTCTTTCTTAATCATTGAGCTCATTGTAATTTTTCCTCAAAAAAAAATATTAATTCAAAGTTTACAGTGAAAAAAACTTTTTATAAAGATACAAGATCATTAATCAAATATTTAAGGAATAATTGAAAATAATCTTTGGGTTATATATCTAGTCAAAATCTCAGATTCTCAACAACACTGGTTCTGGTAGGTAACTATAATTTAAAGACAGTCTGCAGAAACAGAACTTCGCTCAACCAATATGGCTTTCCGTACTGATCAATACGATCTCATCTCATCAAAATTACATATGAATTTATTTTCATTAAATAATATATTATTGTTTTTCATATTTTCAAGTTACTATGTTATAATTTTTCTTTTGTCAATATTTTTATTGTACAATAAAACACATTAGATAAATTTTCATTATTATTACATGGGTTGTTAGTCATATAGTCATAAAAATCAACTCATAAAAATGCCTTAAATAGTAATTTTTCTAAGAATGGAAAATAATTGTAATATCTGTAATTATAGATTTGTCTTATATATTTTTATGAGATTATAGAATATTTATATTTAGTAATATATGCGTTTATGAATAAAAAAAAGTAAAATACTAAATAAAGAACGAATACAAATATATGAATGATGTGAATTTTATAGCTATTTGACATATGGGAAAATCAGATTTAAACTAGAATCAGTAAATGCTGGATTCCTATTGCCACTGTTCTTGCTTTACAGAGGATTGTGTGCTTTCCATATACTGCCCAAGCCAATGATAGGCATGGATTCCACTCCAGTTTGTTGAAATCCGTTGTGGAAGACGAGGATTTCAAGGGTGTCACTGATACGCGCTGTCGAAGCGGAATGACTTTCTCTGCCTACATTGGGTCCATGTCTGACAAGAGGTGTCCCTCTGTCACAAACCCATTAATCTCCCGCATTGTGCTCCCTCTATAGTTTATATATTGTCTCTCTCCAAATATTCCACCCCCTAAATCCCAACCCTTAGCCCATTATTTCCACCTACAAACAATGCAGCCAAGTATTAATTTCCCTTCTCCCTCTCACTCATGCCATTTTTTACGTCAACCCTGTCTCCCTCTTTCACTACTCATCCTCCAAATAAATTTCTCCATACACCGACCGAGTTAACACTGCGACACGTTTTACGCATTAATACTCCTATATAATAAATCCACTCTATCACTGGCTGGTAAATTTGAATTAGCTGCCGTGAATTATTCCCTCCTTTCTCTCAGTAATTCTTGCAATTTTCGCATCATTGAATATTCATTTATTTATCAATAGTCTTGAGTCCCTAAAATCTACAATTTATGAAATCTTAGCAAAGGAACTTATATAAATATTTTTTTTGAAGTGACCAGATAACATTGTGACACATACTGGTTTCAGATTTTCTTCTTTTATTTGTTTGACATTGCACTAAAATTCAGACTTTATAATTATCATGAATATAAAATATGAAAAATAAACTATGGCAATATATTATATATATACTCTATAATATATGATCAAACCACAATATGAAAATGAGAAAAAGACTAAGATCCTTGAACCACAACAAGCAGTCTTCGTCAGAGTCAAGAACCGAACTGATATAATATGATACTGATGCCCTATAATATATGACCCAATGTCATTAGTAGGTTCGACGACATTATAGCCATTGGAAACTTCAAATTTTAATGCAATCGGTAATTTAAGTACAAGTAAGAAAATAAAACAAAGTAAGAAAAAATGTAAGGGGAAATTAAAAATGTAGAAAAGTAGGAATTTGGATTCAAATAAATATAAAATAATTTAATAATAGTAAACGAAAAATAAATAAATGATTGAAAAAATACTGAAAAGTATACCATTATACGCATTGATTGCAAAAGATAGATTATAATTGTTGTTTAATGGTTAAGCTGGAGTTGGTTTGGAAGATAAGCAGGGATAAGACAGAGCTATGTAAAGCGTATGTATGTAAAGCGTATTTAGAACACTCCAAACGGTAGATCTTAGTTTCTGAAAGCTAAGAGACATCGGTGCAATAGAATAGTTTGTTATAAGGAGAAAAAAGTGAAATGAGGTTGGACAACACAACTAAAGCAAACCCCCTTTCACACAGTTTTGATCTTGAAAGTAAGTCGATATAACTTGTAGGAGATTTACAATGTAATTATTGATTACACTAGGGTGGTTTGGTGAAAGGAACGCTTCTACAATGAGCTTTCGGGTTTCGTTAAGGGACTATTGTGGGAGCAATAACTGCAAGAAATGAGAATACAGTTTTTAACAGGTATTAAGTATTTTAGTGTAAGGGAACCATTTTAACTTGAAAGAGTAAAAGAAAGAGTAAGAACTTGTGCTGTTACTGGAAACAGTAACTTTAGGGAAAAGTGGGAGAGAAATCTCTCTATGCAAGTTTGTTCATAAAGGAAGAGTCAAAGATTAGAACTGCCATGGACCCAGGTAGATAAAATATTGATTACAAAAGGGACATATACAGTAGAAAGAGGACGAATATTGCAGAGGAATTCTGCTTTCAACAAGAAACTAAGATAAGAATATCTCTTGATGTGCTAAACAAATAATGATATGAATCAGCCTAAACTGTCAATATCACCTTTGTTCTTAGGTGATAAAGGCAACAAAGAAAGAACTTCAAACTGAAAATAAAGTCAGTAGAAGAAATCATTACAGAACAACTAAACCCTGATTACTATCAAAAGCACTCTAGAGCGAAGTTACATCCATAATGATCTGAAGAATGTGTTGCACAATGGACGATTTAGGAATGTATACGTTGTTAATTAGTTTAAAGGAATGAAATTAATCTTTACTACAGACTGCAACACAAGGACTCATAGACCGCTAAATTTCCTTTAGTAAGGTAATCATGTCTGAAAACTACGGGTCTTCAGAAAAAAGGCTTGTTGCGTATTTTAAATGACCAATGAATTTTATGGTGTATCCATAAACAATATCAATAATTTTCATTAATTCTCATGGAGCACCAATAGTTTACACTTATAGATTCTTATCTTAACATCACTTTAGAATTAGAAACTGCGTTTTATATAGAAATACATTTCACATGTATTTTAAAGAGTATAAAAGAAGTGGAAGGACACAAAAGGTCAGTTCAGCCAGAGTCAACAAAAGCATTCAGCAGAAAATAAGTGAAACTGATATTATCTGCTAGTTCTCATCCCTAGAGGACTAATCTATTAGTGTTGTTAATGCTACGTCTAATTTAGATGAACTATTACTAATATTTGTAGTATTTGATTAAAGAGGACTTCATTATATTCCTTAAGAACATCAATCTTTGAAGAGTAAATTTTACCTTCTGCCTAGTTTATACCATGACTCTCATTTTTACATGCAAAATAAGATAATACTTTATTCAGCTCCTACTACGTTGTACTAATAATTTTGACATGAATTTTTAATGATTTATCAGTTTGACATGTGTGTGGTTGTGATATACTCTATACTCTAGTTCTCCAGGAGTGGTTCAAATTAATAAGTTATTTGAACTATTTAATATTTAAAGTATATGTAACTATACTTTAATAGAATTAGAAAACAAACTATTTTAAAGTCACGATGACGGTTATGCCTTTGAGGTGGTCCCCATGGCTCATGACATTCTAAACCTTTGAGATTTATCGGGTTACTTTTACTATGTTAGAGGAGTATTTTTTGTTTTTATTCCAATATAAAACATTTTTTGAATAGGAAGAATAAACGTGAGCATAAACACACGTACATGGGGGTTTCCTAGCCAATATCGACCTGCTCTGTTTTATTCCGTGGTATAGCCGAAAGGCATATTCACACGGCAATAAACCAAAACAGGTTTCCTAGCCATTTTAAACAGAGTTATTTAAGGTATCTATGATAAGGAAATTAAGAATTGCAAGGATCAATTTCCATCTTATTCCTTGGTGAATTGAAATGTTGGTTACTATTAAATTTAATTTTGTTAGGAAAGTACCTTTTCCTCGTAGATTTGGAATAGAGGCAAAAGTTATCGTGAATGAATCGGGAGACTATTTAATTTGATTACATCAAATTGAATTTATTATAGTTTCACATAGTTCCACAAATAAATTACTCAGGGAAGTGAATAAGCAATTATCCATCACAGGATAAATTTATTGCCTCTGAAAATCGTTTTCATATTGAAAATGAGAACTACACATAATTTAAGTCATTGTAGTTGTAGGTATGAGGAGAGAGCAATCAACCAGCTCCTCTGGCAACAACTTAAATGATCAGGTAGAGATACATTAGTAAGAAGAGACTATACATCAGAACTAATCAACCTACATTATACCTTGATATTGGTGCTCTTTAATTTACTAATCAAATTGATGTTATTTTTAATATATTTCATTCATTTTTTACTAATTAATGGGCTCAAACACTCTAGCAAGCAACCGAACTCACAATTAATCCTAAGGGAAAGATATATTTATGAGTCTTAATCAACCATTCAGATATGGTAATGAACGGTTGAAAAAAATAAACTGGGGTTGTTTTCTTTTCGGAATAATACTTTTTTATTAAAGAACTGTTTGTCTTCTGCTATAAAAATTAACGTAACGTGGAATAAATCTTTTTCTCACTATAAATTGTTTAGAGTTTTTCATTGTATTCTCATCTATTTCAGCTTAAAATTTATCATCTGTTTATTTATCATCTTTACTTAATTCTATAGTATTGTCTTTTTACTTTTTGAGTAAGAATTTTATTACCTCAAGGGTTGTAAAACATTTTAACAACTTTGCTATTTTATACAAATCTGTAGTCTATTCTTAGTCCAATAATCAATTTTAATTTTAGTTTTTATTTTGTTAGTTGAGAAAACCAATTTTATTGTACTTAATTTCAGGGATAACTATTAAAACCATATATTACAGGGTATAACAAACGGCTTGACAGATCGTAAGAACTTAGAGAAATATCAGTATCAGAAATACTTTTTTTTAAAAAAGTATTTAACGCAGCACATGCTTTTAATTTCAAGAGAATATATAACATAGGATCTCTGTGCAGAGGTGTAAGAATATATATATATATATACGTCATGAAATCACTAGAATGATGAAAAATACAACACGTTAGAGCAATTTCTTTATCTTATTACTCTGTTGAATCTGGTAATATATATATAAGTTTTACATAAACACGTGAAATAACAGTCAATGATCAAACCGCAATATGAAATGAAAAAAAAAAACTAAGAACTAGGGATTTTTGATTTTGAAGAAGACTGCTTGTTACGGTTGAAAGATCTTACTCTTTTTTTTTTCTCCCATTTCATATTGTGGTTTGATCATTATATTACTTAAATACTTAAAAGTAGTTAAAATATTTATAGTATATTGAACTTACTGGAGAAGCAGCACTTCTCAGTCCTAGCGCAGTAGATGCCACACAGAACGAAGACTAAGAAGAGGGTGAGGCAGCCTCCGACTAGGGAGACCACTGTCAACATGCCCAGCGGCTCTGCAACAAACAGCGCAGTCGAATCACTTTGAGGACAAGGTATGCCTTCACTGACATCTCCACAACCACTACAGTGGGGTATGTGTAGTCGATGTGGGGATGTGGGAAATCTCTCACACACGCCAAATCTCAGTCACACAATAATTCTGCGGTATAACTTAAAAAAAAAAACACTTAAAAATGCAACCACAACAGTAAGTTCAATTAAAAGAAGAAGAGTCTATTGTCTTATTCTCAATTCTTGTTTTGAAGAATTTCATTTATTTGATTTCGCAGTCTCAAAAGAAATGCAAATATGTCCATACTAATAGGTAAAGAGAGGTCGTTCACGACTAACATATGCCGCATACAGTTGTGTATTAGTGATACAAAAATTTGAACAATAGATTGAATAACAGATTTTATTGCCTAGGCAATGTAAGAACTTTTGAAAATTTTAGTCTCTAAGTATAAAAATTTACTAATAACCTTGTGAGTTTAAAATCCATATAAAACTTGTCATTTGTTTACTATTAGACTATCACTCGTTCATGTTTCAGATATTCTGACCAAGCAGTTTTACATTATTTTTTGTTCACTAAATTTTTGGTATAATTTAATTACAGTAATATATATTTAGTTCGACTAAGCTGTTATCAGATTTTTAAATTGCCTCTAGAAAATTTCAATCAAAGTTTTAATTGTATTAGACACCCTTCAATCAACCAAAACACATTATTACAGCTTAAGCTCAATACTACGATACCATTAGTACACTTAATAACCTGCAACATTTTCTTTGAATCCCCCCCCCCCCCTGGGTATTTAAACAACATAATAATGGGTACATAAATTGTCAAAGGAGTATGTGTTTTTAGGAAAATGAAAAATGCAACTATGAAATAATTTCATTACATTTACAACGTGTTTCGAAGTACAAACATCTATTTAAAACAGTAACAAAATATTCTTTTGTTAACATTTTATCAAGTATACTGAAATAAGTTGTAAGAGAATCAGTTTTTACAACTGATTGTAAAAAATATATACAGAAAAAAATGTAATAGAAAATTTAAAACATTGGAACATTATAACAAACTGACTAGAATATTGGATCTAATATTTGAATATAATGGTCAGATCACTATGCTTTAATGTATTTTTAGTTATTTATCCAGATATATGCATAGAACATGGAAGGCTAACCACTTGTTGGACCTTAAAATAGTTGTTTTCCCCTTTGGAAGCCACTGATTTAGATCACTTTAATCTAATTATTGCGTTTCATTGAAAAACTTTAAAATAAAACTGAATCATTTCTTTCAATTGCCTGAAAAATTCTGTTTATGATAGACTGTGTTAATTTTGTTTATTATAGTTTTAATCGCAGTCAAATTAACTGTAATATTAGTATGACATACTTCTTAATGACTGTTTTAAACTGTATTAAGTTCAATTTTGTCACATAACAAACTTGATGTACCGTTGAATAGATTAGAACATTACGGTTAGTTAACATACTTCAATCAAAGAACAATGACATATACATTTAATACGCTTTAATCAGATTACAATATCATCTCAAAATACCTTTTAATTAGATTGTAAACTAAATTTATAGTTTCAGACAGATTGCACTACTACCTTAAAATACCTTTCAAGAGTCAATTAAAGTTTTTCATACATTTGAACTAGACTACAACATTATCTGATGTTATGTGGTTGTGCTATTTCACGAACGCATTCGTTTAGTAGTTATAATAAGTCGAAAATAGTACCAACATTTTAAACAACTTTAATTCTCATCAAGGGCATCCAGAAATTCTGACAGGTAGTAACTGTTGCGAGGTCACTCACCCCAAGGAATTAACGATCAGGTTATTTTAAAGTTGAAGAAAAAGACTCACTGTTGAAGAGACCCACTGTCTTCACTTTGCTTATATAATAAACCAAAAAATTCACCCAAGAAGTTATTCACGTCCTGAAGATGAAGGTTGACCATTCAAAATATGTCGACTATAGGAGATATGCCTTACTGTTTAGACAAAGAATTGAGGGTGTTATTAAGAAAAATTGAGAGGCATGTTAAGAAACAGGTATCAGCTAAGTTTGGTGCCATTTTCAATAACCAAGTTATAAGACTATACAAATTTTACTTTCTTCAGACTTGCTTTATGATATTAAATATATTTGCTTTGTTTGGCTGCATCATTATGTCATAAGAAATCTTCAAATAAGATAGATTTAATTGTAAATATATCAGCTAAGTACCTCTTCACTACTAACTGTTTGAGTTCCAGATGTCTGTGTGAAGAACTTCGTTGATTGTGACATTAGTTTTGTCTGCAGCCTCGATAAATGTTTGTTTAACGGTCCCTAAAAAACTTTCAAGATAACAGAAGTCGATGGTGGTGAGATTTGGGTTATCGGACAGCGGTGAGACACTTAGCTCCCTAAAAGAGGGAACGCTATTGATTTCGTATTATCGCCTGTAAGAGACGCCGAGTATATTCACGCTATACTGCTTTCACATATACTCTGATATTTATCCTTTTTCGTCTTCGTATCAAATGCACCCATTTAAAATGTCATCAATCATACAAACAAATTCCTTAAAATTCCTCTCAGAGTATTTCCTACTTTAAAATACCCACTTTATCAAAGTCAATATTATTTCTATTTCATACAGTAAAGAAATCAACTTCAATTTCATTGCTGGTTCTTAGTCGGTTTGAGATTGATCACATTAATGTAACTCCTAATAAAGAAAAAATAATTTTAATGCAACACACTGCAATATTTATCTTCAATTCAAACGTGAATAAATATATTTTGGTGTAATTTATTTAATTTAAAGTAGGGTTAACTTTAGAAAACATGTTGGTATTTCATGACTATGGGCCTTCACGTTAGAGGTTGTAAGTTTTGATTATTAACAAGCATTTGAATAAAGAACGACTTAAATATAATTTCAAGCAATACAATTAAGATAAAGCATTACACTGATTTTATATTTTCTTGGAAAGTGATTCAAGTAACCCCAACACAGCCTTAAGTTAGAGCAGAGAGTTTGGAGTGTTCAGTTGTGAAGCCAATGACAGCACACGTATATTATTCCGTGCTCCACCCCTTGCATACAATGTGAACTGAGATTTTATGCAAGACAGAGTCAGTTTTATTTTCTTCTTCAGAACGAACAAGCTAACCAGCTTAAATTTTAATGATATTTCTTTTTTTGGGTGTACATTTTTTGGATCAATCTTTAATACTCGTCTTTTCTCCTGGTTTCAACATAAATCCGGTCCCTTAATTAATTAATTCTTTGACTGTTATAAAATCCTTAGAACTTTCCTTATTATTTAAAATGTAGTTGATAAATATTTTGTTGATAAATTTCTTCTTTTAAAATTTTAAAACAAATGTGTTATTAAGTACTCTATATATAAAAAACAGAAAAACATTGACAATATTCCTTCACTATTTTGACATCCAACAAGTGAAAAACACACAGTTAAAGACAGTCAGACACACGTCACTTAACGACACACACAAACATACACACACACACACACACACACACACACACACACACACACACACACACACACACACACACACACAACTACTATATATATATATATATATATATATATATATATATATATGTTCGTATATTTTGGGAGCAGGCCTTCATTGATACATGTTCTATTAAAACCTATGCCTATTTCAATTTTGACGCATTTTCGAATTAATTTTTCAAATTTCCTTACCTCTGGCTTCCATAAGTTTGGGACAAGATAAATCAGTTCTCCAAAGTTTTTATTCTTGTATATCATCGACATGTTTCGGTCTTCGTCGACCATTATCAAGAAAGCAGTCGTCAACATATCTGCAATATATATGGGGCTTCCAGGCTGGATTTTGAGCCATGATCAAATTTTCCAGTTTACACATATAAAAATTAGCGAATGTGACTCCAAGTGGGGAACCCATGGCCACGCCATCGATTTGGTAATATAGACTCCCATCTATATGGCTGAATGGATTTTTGGTTGTGCAAGCAATAAGTAAATGTTTCAAAGTTTGTCGCTTAAATGGTGGAGGGGGTAGAGTAGCGTGGTTATAGGCTTCATTACAAATAATCTCTATTGTTTCCAACACGGGCACATTTGTAAATAATGATTCTACATCTAAAGAGGCCATAGTTCCTTTTGGTTGTGTGGCTTTTAAAATTTTCAGAAATTCATCGCTTGACTTCAGAAGATATCTTGCTGGAAGGTAAACGGATATGATTTTATTCAGTGTTTTTGCCGTTTCATAAGTGGGCGTTGTCACTTGTGATATTATGGGTCTCAAGGGATAACTTCTGGTTTGTCTATCATCAAGAAGCAGTCGTCAACATATCTGCAATATATATGGGGCTTCCAGGCTGGATTTTGAGCCATGATCAAATTTTCCAGTTTGCACATATAAAAATTAGCGAATGTGACTCCAAGTGGGGAACCCATGGAACACATATACATGAAAACAATGATCACGGAGAGTGCATGTCGTGCATCTCATACGAAAGGCAGCATCAATTTTAAATTAATATGAATGAGAATCAGCCCTGACCAGGAGAAATTTAATAGAACATATATATATATATATATATAACAAGATTTTACAATGAACTCATGAAAAAACAATCAATGTTCAAACCACAATAAGAAATGGGAAAACAACTAAGATCTTTCAACCGTAACAAGCGGTCTTAGTCTTTTTTCCATTATTTATTGTGGTTTTGAATATATATATATATATATGCAATTAAATAAAAGAATTCCAAGAATTAGACAAAATAATTTTACAGGAGAAACACAAAAAAGACCACGAAAACTCACTACTCTATATCTAATGTCTGTTTCTTCGCCGGTCTTTGAAGCGGCTCACATCTTTTTACCTGTTGACGAGACAGTAGAAATATATTTTTTCTATGATTATATTATATTATCACAGACATTATATTTTCTATGATGTATTTTATACATAATTTTTTTATACATTATTTTATGTATGTATATAATCTTTTTTATCTGTATTAAAAACAAAAATGCTTTCTTATAATAGAGTACATGATAAAAGCGTGTATCATGCTCATATCAAGATGGTTCCGCTGTATCCTGTGTACAGGATATTGCGTATATATTGCAACCCCAATAATACTTAGAACGATGAGTTCCAAAAACAGTTTTAGAAGTCCCATTTGTGGAAGAGAATAGTCCCAAATCAAGCTACATCCACCAGATAAGAGGCAACCTTTTGAACCATGGAAGTATTGATATAATATATGGTAATAAAATTATTAATTGCATATACCATATTAAATTATACCACATATATAAATATATACACCATATATATATATTTCACATACAATATATAGTAATACCATATATATATATAAAATCTTTTTCCAAGGTGGCATATATGTTGTCTAGCATGGAATAGACGATGCTATTTCCTCATTTGGTTGTCTGACTGAAAAAAATGTTTGCTTTTGTAGACTCTGTTCTGCAACCTAAAGAGAGATTCCAATCTTTTTTTGTACGCAACACCACCGCTCCTTAAACTCATTTATTAGCTACCTTTTCATCAACCTGAATAAGTAATTTATAATATATATTTCATAAATATATATATCATTCAATAAATATTTCGGTATTTTACCACTTTTTTCCGAAGGATGTTAATATGAAACATCTCATACAACATCACTGAACGATCTGTTTAAATCTGCTACTATTATCAATGCTAATCTCAGTAAGCCAATTTATGGGCAATTTTCGTGAATAAAATAACCTCATCCATGAAACAGTGTCATCAAAGACTAAATATACACATAGAGTATGAAATACCCATCTAAGTTCAGCATGTTACAAAATTAATTACATTTTTTACGCTAGAATAATATATTAGATATAAACAAATCATGATATATAAAAGCACATATACATGAAAACAATGATCACGGGGAGTGCATGTCGTACATCTCATACGAAAGGCAGCATCAATTTTAAATTAATATGAATGAGAATCGTTAGTAATCTTTCAGTTGTGATTATAGTGACGATTCAAATATCAGCTTCTCTTGAAATGAGAGAAACCGCACAATACACTGGGGCTGAGGACCAAATCAGTCGGTATCCATGAAAATAGCCAGACACAAGAGCAAGATGAAAGGAATATGGTGCCCTTGGGGACAGTTATACAGACTACTTCTAACTGGATTGTCATTCTGAGTCTTCAGAAGCCCTGACCTTACCCTCCTCCCTGCCCTCACCCCTCACAGTCACACACACACCATTAGACTATTATGTATAGCCCTCGCAATAATTATGAGATACTAAATGGCATGTAATATGTATGTGGAATTAAATATGCTGAAGAAATGGAATTAAACATGTATATGAGGCCCTCATAATAGAAGATATGTAGAATTAGTTTCCTCTAATTCTTTTTACAATTTTACAGATGTGTAAAAAGTGTATTATGAGTAATTTTGAGTGAGACCAAGTTTTTCTCACATGAGCAACTGTAGTTTGCTTGCCCAAGAGTCAGAGGTTTCAACTCTTTGTTCTTCCATGAACCTGAAAGACAGACAGATAATGTGGTGTATACAGAGTCATTTACTTAAAACTAAACGAATAATGATATTTTCTACTATTCTATGATTTCTAATGATAATTTGGAATACCATGTATCATCTCAGAATTTTTGAAAAAGTACTCGTCTAAATACTGGTACAAGTATAAAAATACGTGTTTAAAAGTGAATGGATTTTTCCAGGTTTACAAATGACTAATATATCATATAATATTTAATATAATAATATTGTATCATATATTATAATTTAATATAATAATATAATGTCATAATATTTAAGAGCAAACAATAATATATAGTCTTCAATCTCTTTAACGTGAAAAATTATATTTTTTAAATGTATATGTTGATTATGGTTGCCATCTTTACAGAATAAGGTGTGAAATATATTATTACTCTATATGTTCGTACAGGAGTAATTCTGGAGTGACCTATACTCAACTTTACTATAAACAAACGTGTTACCATTAAGGATATTATGTCTGGATATTTTGGACAGTTTTTGATATTAATCATAAAATACAGAATTATGCTGTGTATTTAGCATTGTGCTTATTAATGCTTGACGTTGATTATTATCTACTTCCTTAGTTCAGATGAGACCCTTACAATGCAACTTGGGCTCCTCAGACGATGGCCAAGTCAATTATGTTCTTCCCTGCCTCTCAGAGAGCAAAATCAACAGCAAAGCCAAGAAAATCCTAATATTTTACAACTATCCATTATTCACCCAGCCTGATCCATTACATTCGTACTAACAGTTCCACTAACCTGCTCTTTCCTTATACTGTATCCTTCTGTACCATTGAAATAAATTAAGAATAACATTAATATCATATTGCAATAAAAATACGTCACACACAGTGAATGTTTTGTAGATATTCAACAGGTTTCGGTAAAATTGCATCTTCAAGTAGGACCATACACAATATTATCTTTTAAGATGTGGTTATATTTTCCATTTCAACTAAATTCTATGGTTACTCCAGTTCAACCTAAAACGGCCGTGAAGTTTAGTTTAAAAGTTTATTATTATTACCTTTAATGTGTAATAGTGATGATAAATTCGTTAAAAATATATATAAAAAAGAGTTGGCAATACTATTAATTATATAACCCATGTACCTATGTATTTACGAATAGAAGGGGTTTATAGAATTCGTATACAATTATTACTACTTCAGGCAAGAAAATTGTTTGAAGGAAACAATAAAATAAGCATATATACATGCAAAAATAAATATGTTTTGGGTTCGGTTGGGTTTTTGACTCTGACGAAGACCGCTTGTTACGGTTGAAAGATCTTTAGTCTTGTTTTCCCATTTTCATATTGTGGTTTGATCGCTTGGTTGTGATTGTGCGCTTGGTTTCCCTCTTTTATCTCTCTGAAGACGGTTCAAACCGAAAGTTGGAGACTGTAAGTGTGTGCTTTTGATTTCTCTATGTTTCTTTTTCTGAATTATTTGTCCGTTTCACAACGGACTTATTTACAATTTATCGTAACACAACCAAAACTAAAGTTTATCGGGACTCGATCAGTTCTTCGGGTTCAAATTAAACTCTCATTGCCAACGTTTCGGTTTTTATTTAAAACCTTTTTCATAGGCAGAAGTATACATTTTGAAATAGAAAAACTAAGTATTACATTAAAATTATTTTACAAAGAAAAATAGTCTTTTGGGATAATAAATATGGGTTTCTATGAGGATATAAGAAGAACATATGAGACTTTTATCATATATTTATCATATACTTTTTCGATGAAAATACGATCCGAAATGGACAAATACAGTTCAATGTACATAAAGAAACATAGAGAAATTAAAAAGCATTTCAACCGGGTCTCCAACCGTCTCTGTACCAGTGCGCTTGGTTTCCCTCTCTTATCTCTCCTGAAGACGGTCCAACCGAAAATTAGAGACTGTAAGAGTGTGTTTTTAATTTCTCTGTTTCTTTATGTACATTCAAGTATATATATATATAAACTATATTCACAAAAAGGATACACAGAAATGAAACAGAAACTATATATATATATATATATATATATATATATATAGGTTGAAAGAAGACAGTTGGATGAAAGAGTGAGGTCTGAGGTAGTTAAAATGCGTGAAGGAGGGAATAATGACCGTGTTGGCCAGATAACAGGGTTTATCTCAAATTGATGTTTCCTACCAGTGGGGATTTCAACGAAAACTGATAAGGAAGGTTTGAATTAAACTTATCTCAAATATCAAATGGTTAGTGGGATATAAGAGGTATTTAATTGGGATTATTTAAAAAATTCAATTTATCGATTTTGATTATGCGCATGTTCATATTTGATGTATCAATAGGTGCATATACCATATCAATTATTGCGGGGGTGATAGAAAACTGGCTCATTTTGGAAATTGAAGAAAAATATTTTCCTGTTTTTTTATTACTTTTATGTCCATTTCAATCCTTTTATAAAATTAAGCTTTTAATACTTATAAAAGAAAATTTCATCCTTTTATGGTGGCGAGTGCTGCAAAAATTCTCATTTATAGCAGTAAGGTATTTTCTGATAAAAAAAAACTGATTCTACTATATATGCTAAGCTGCTGAAACATGATACAGACAAGTTTAAATCCAGAAATGTAATAAATAGATTTATAATGTTATAAATAGATAAATAGTGGTATGGATAAGTGGGAAAAACAGTGTGACAACCACAGGTAATAGATTAGTTTAGGTAAGGTTGCTGTGATAGTTCTAAGACACATAGGTAGAACATTAGCCCTTTGTAATACCACAAAGAAGATTGTATCTACATTGAGAGTCGTAAATTTTGCTTAAATCAAGTGTATTTAGAATAAGGATCTTTAACGAGTACCTGGCATCGTACAGGCTCGGGGCCGACTCTATAAAGTCTTCTCTCAGGGATGACATTATAATTCTGGTCCATCACCAGAAGTAGAAAAACATTCACTGTCCTGGTAGATTATTCTTTTTAATAAATTAAAGAATGAAGTTATTTCAGTCTGATGACCAAATAAAATATCAGATAATACGTTATCTGTTTAGTTTCAATTATTATAAATGTGAAAGTTTCCCATTTGCCTGGTTAAATTAAAATCTGAATTGTATTCCAGTTCCAATCATATTTCTTGGGTTACATTTGTTAATGAGCCATTTTCTAGATCCTATAAAGTTTTCTCAACAGTCATGTTTAATCCGCCTCCCAACTTATGGTTTTTACAGTAGTGCTTCTAAAAAAGGAAAAAAAAACAAGTACGATTTAAATAAGCAAGTCGTCATCAGAGAACGATGACGAAGATATTTCAACAATATCAATGACAATCAGGACCTGAGCAGATAGTTATTCTAACTGTGAGGCCACTCACTCGACAGTATTAGCAGATAGCTCATTTTAAACTTAAGGAAAACAACCCCCACTGTTCTAACTTTGCTTACATAAACGAGAAAATCCTCGCAAATCGTTATTCATTTCCACAAGATGTTGATTATTTGAAATATGTCGACTATAAGAAATATACTTCACTGTGTGGACTAAATATCGAGTTGCGTGCCGTCAGTCGTCGAGCGCGGAACTGGTCCGGGAATCGGCGACTCCTGGATCTTCGGTGCTTGTTGAGAGCACCCCCGCTGCGCAACTTTTTGTCTATTTTGTGAGTTTCGTGCCAAGTGGTGCGCAAAGTGCTTTAACTTGTGCATTTGCACTGTACTTTTTTAGTTTTTGACGTGTAGTGCCCTTCTGACCCCTCTTACCCTATCCTTAGTTTCGCCCATTTTTG
The DNA here is from genome assembly GCA_026182355.1 of Hermatobates lingyangjiaoensis. Taxonomy (NCBI): domain Eukaryota; kingdom Metazoa; phylum Arthropoda; class Insecta; order Hemiptera; family Hermatobatidae; genus Hermatobates; species Hermatobates lingyangjiaoensis. Next base: position 649,180 of record JAPFBL010001927.1, read on the forward strand.
GTCCCACACCCTTCCTGATAGTTTCCCGTTGTTCCTGGCCCCTGGGGCCGTACCTCTATCCTAAAAAATTTCCACTTTAACCTTTGGACTTACAGTTAACAGCAAATATCTCCGCCCCCAGTGGGGCTACAGAGTTGGAACAAACGCCATTTTGACCAGAAGATTGGGGCGCATCTTTTGCAATGAGTTCTAGGTCCCCAAGGAAGCCAGAAGGATCCTCAAGTGGAGAAGGTAGTTCCAAGAAGGCGACTGCCAGTGGCAATACGGACCTTGGGCATGTGAAGCCCTCTATTTCTGGAAACCTTGAAAGGAAAATGCCGCTACCGAGACCCAAGGGGCCAGACGGGAGGTTCACTAAGTATATCGAAAAGAAGCCATCCTCTGCCCCTTCTAATAGGAGAGTCTCGGCAGATAAAGGTATCATGCTTGGAGGCAAAGAGTCTCCCGTCCTCACTCCCGGAGGTCCGAGTCGCTCTCGGGTGAGCTGTCGGTTGACCTCTCTAGCTCCCCCGAGGAGATCGCGGATGATGAGGTAAGTGACAAACTTTTTAAAGATTTATTAAGGACGGTACAGACCTCGGAAACAAAAAAGCGACCAAGGGAGAGCCTCACCAAGGTAAGTGTCGCGAAGAAGGGCAAGTGTCAATCTTCGATGTCTATGGAGGGGGAAACTTCAACTGGTCTAGGCAAGACTGGCTCCCTAGGCAACGAAGAGAACCCGTTGGATGAAAATACTGAATCCCCAAGTAGACACATTGTTGATGAGGATGCCCTGACGCATGTGGTCGACTTCGATATCAACGTGGGCCGTATTTACGGCAAACTTGATAGCATGATGGGCACCATATGTAAACTGAATAAGGGTCTAAAGGCACTAGAAGAGGCAAACCCATCTCAGGCACAAGTCATGGCAGGCTTGAAGGAGGCAAGTCTGGCCTATGCTGTGACGGCAGATGAAATAAGGGCCCTCACAGGGACAATCAAGGCCAACTTCGAAAGCTACAGAGGGGGAAGTACCCCGATCGATTATGAGCTGAGGCTCCTCAATAAGGTAAGGGGAGAAATGGCCGAAACTTTGGCAGATTTTAAACAGGAGATGCTTACCGCAGTTAGGCAGGAATTGGTCGCTGCTGCGAACCCCCTCATAGAGAGGGTTGAAAATAATGTTCGCAGCACTGTTGAGAGCCATAATAAGACTATCCTAGCCGCGGTTAGGGAGAATAAGGTAGCGAGATTGAGCACCCTACAAGCACACCCCAAAGAGCCTACCCCGGAAGCTGCTCCACCTTCCAGCAGACCCAGGGCCCCTGAGACAAGGGGTAAATCCTTTGCACAGGTTGCCGCCAATGGAATCAGTTTGCTGGAAGGAATACCTCAGGCTGGACCTGCCCCAAAATACCTGGGTACAATTCCAGCTGGAGAGGAGCCGCCAGAGTGGACTCAAGTTCCCAAAAAACGCAGAAAGAAGGTTAAGCAGGCTAACGCCCCCACTAAGCCAGCTGAAGGGCAAAAGTCCCTGAAGGACATCTATTTGGCGCCAAGGGATAACATCGTTATAGCTAAATATGGCAGCGTAGATGGATCCGCAAAGGAGTTAACCAGCCTACTTAAATCAAAGCTTAACCCCTCTGAATTTGGGGTAAAGGTAAATACCATGAGGAGTCTCAGTTCTGGTGAGGTTATGATCGTTACTAACACCCCTGAAGAAGCCTCTAAGTTGAGGAGTGGCATATTACAACTTGGATGCGGAGTCGAAGTGAGGAACATTAAACCTCTGGAACCTAGAATCCAAGTTAGAGCGGTTCCAAGTGATGTAGCTTTCGAAGATTTGGCCAAACAAATCATAGCCAACAACGGTGACCTGAGCCTAGAGGCAGGCGATGTCAAGCCCCTCTTCAGGATAGGAGACAAAAACAGGGAGAAGTCGACGGTTATCTGTTCCGTAAGCAGGCCAAAAGTTAAGTTGCTTTTAGAACAAGCAAAAATAAGGATTGACTGGCAAATATGTCCAGTGAGCATCTATAATGAGATAAGCCAGTGTTTCAGGTGTTTGGCATTCGGACATGTGGCCACGAAGTGCCTTAGCAAAGAACCTTCATGCGGTCACTGCGCAGGGGCACACGAATCAAGAGACTGCCCGGATAAATCATCCACCTCCTGCTTCAATTGTAAGAGGCTCAGGTTGCCAAGCCAGGACCACGGGGCATTGGCCAAATCCTGTCCAGTCAGGAAAAGGGAGTTGAGGGCGATGAAAAATAAACTTGATGAATAGGCTGCTACTTGTTCAAAATAATGTTTGTAAATCTCGTTTGGTCACCGAGCAGTTGATGGCACTTAGCAGCCGCGTAGGTGCATCTGTCGTCGCCCTTCAAGAGCCCTGGAATTTTGGTAAGGACAAAGGTACAGGATTGAGAGGTAAACTGGCTGCTCCTAGTGAAGACCGCACTATGTCAGCCATCAAATTCTTGGGTCCTGACTTGGATGTGTGCCTAGTTAGCCAGTGCTGCGATAGGTATATCACATCCTGTACTGTGGCTGGTCCTGGCTTTAAGTTTGCTATAATCTCCTTTTATAAGCAGTATGGTGCTCCCATGGCCAGCTCCCTTCTGGCCCTGGATAAGGCCCTTCTTCACCTTAAGGGCATGGAGATTATAGTAATGGGCGATTTCAACTGCCGTCACTCGGCTTGGGGCCCTGACAGGCCCACCGCGGATGGGAATCTAGTGCTGGACCTCTTCCGGAGATACGGCTTATTGGTTGTCAATGACCCCGGCTCGGGGCCTACCTTCGAAGGTCCCAATGGATCTTCGTGTATAGATCTAACGGCCACTACACCAGGGATTTTTAGCAAAATAGCAAGCTGGAAAATCGTCAATAACCTGCCCTTGGGGGACCACAATCCCATCGTGCTCACTCTTTCATTGACTAGGCCCCAGTGCGAAAAGACTAGACTGAGAGTCAGAGGAGTAGACTGGAGCTACTTCATTAATGTCCTTGGGGAGGAGTTCAGTTCCATAGAGGACATTATGTTAATCAATGCAGTAAACCCACGCGAGCTCGATCTCAAGGTCAGAATCATCACGGAATTAATGTATAATACAGTAGCCAGGGTCCATGGCTTCACGGGCATACGGTCGAAGAGAGTCCCTTGGTGGACCGAAGCCCTCTCCAGTCTGAAGAAAGAAACTGTAAAGCTAAGAAGATCTTACCAAAAGTGTAGAGACCCCTCCCTAAGAGAGGCTAGATATCGGCAATTTACAAAGTCCAGGAAACTTTTCAGGAGGGAATGCAAACAAGGCAAACGTGAGTCCTGGAAAAAGTTTGTTTCTGACCTTGAGTCTGACTTGTGGGGCTTACCATACAAAGTTGCGTTTGGCAAATTGTCCGTGGAGAGAGCTGCGACTGACCTCATGGACGGGTCTTCTTTCACCAAGGATATGGCCGAAAGAGTGAGTATGTTAGTGGATGGCTGCTTTCCACCTGACTGCCGGGAAGACGAGATCCTCTGCCACCGCGTGACTAGATCTGTCTGTGAGGAGGATTTAGGAACATTTAATCCCTGTGGGTGGGATCTACAAGATGTTAAGATGGCACTTAACAGGCAGGGAAACTACAAGGCACCCGGGCCAGACGAAATAGTGCCAATAGTGATCAAGAAGGCGTTCCCTGTAATCGGTATGGCTCTCACACAGATTTACAGGGAATGCTACGAACTGGGTTACTTCCCGGCAGAATGGAGAACGGGCAACGTCGTCATGCTGGTCAAGGGCGGAGATAGAGACCCTACCAGGGCGTCCTCCTATAGACCCATATGTCTGCTTCCTGCATTGGGCAAGTGCTTAGAGGCACTTATGCTGGAGCCACTAACAAGTAGACTGGAGGCCGTAGCTAGCGGATGCCAGTACGGCTCGATACGTGGAAAGTCCACTGAGGATGCCCTGTGGAGACTAAGATCACTCGTGGTCAGTTCGACCAGCAAGTATGTGGTAGGGCTCTTTTTGGACATACGTGGCGCTTTTGACCATGCATGGCGACCAGCCATCCTGAGGCAGGTTATGGACGCCGGGGTTTCACCAAACTTACTGGGCCTACTAAGAACTTACTTCGATGCAAGACTTGTGTTCGCCAGGACGAATACGTGCACCTATTCCAAAGTCGTGGAAAGGGGCTGCCCTCAAGGCTCCGTTTTAGGGCCAACCTTGTGGGCATTTCTATTCGAAAGCCTATTACTTGAACTCCTGGGCTCTGACCACACTCCAATCGGTTTTGTGGATGATCTGGTTGTGGTGATTAACGCCGAGTCCAGGACAGAGATTGAGGCAAAAGCCAATGACGCCCTTACAATCATTAAACGCTGGTGCACGTACGCGAAGGTCCAGCTTTCCTTGGATAAGTGTTCTGCGCTGATGCTAAAGGGTAAGCTGAACAGATGCAGTATGCCTCGCATTTTCTACGATGGAACAAGAATAACATTTGGTCACGAGGCAAAGTACCTTGGGGTTCTTATCGGCGAGGGTTTCAGGTTCTACAGGCACATAAGCGACATGGCAGGGAGAGCACTAGCCAAATTTATGAGTGTATATAAGCTCTCCGGGCCGACGTGGGGCATCAGTGCTAAGTCACGGGGCACGTTGTATGCCACCATTTGTGAATCATCAATGCTATATGGTGCACCTATGTGGGGCTTGAGCCTGAATTCCGCGCAGCGAAGAACCCTGATATCACATCAGCGCAGAGCCTTATTGGCCGTGACCAAGGGTTATAGGACGACTTCAGCTCTGGCAACACAAGTCCTTGCAGGTCGTATGCCTATCGACATTAAGATCATGGCCAAAGTGGAGAGGTTCTTATTAAAGAGAGACCTAGGCCCAAAATGGATCGTTTACTCTCCGGAAGGGGTCGAGTCCAAGGAGGCCCAAATTGTAAGGTGGGCAATGAACCAGTGGCAACTGAGATGGGACCAAGGGGACGTCGGTAGATGGACTCACCGCTTTTTCCCCAACGTTTCTACGAGGTTGTGGCTGAGGGATCTCCAAGTCAATCACTGGCTAGCCCAGTTTCTTACGGGACACGGTGATTTCGGGGCATACCTCTACAGGTTTAAGAAAAGAGAGGATGAAAGATGTGCATGTGGGGCTCCATCGGAAAGCGTATGTCACATCCTGGAGGTATGCCCCAGATATGCCAGTGTAAGATTTGAATATGAAGTGAGGACGGGAGAATTTGTAGCGGCTACGTATAGAACTGCCTTCACAAGCCATAGAGATGACTTCTTTAATTTTATCAAGGGTATAAGAAGAATAAGAAGGAGCCCAGGCGATATTGTCACTGGATATCCTTAATCAGAAGAAGAGGATTGATTTTTTGTTTTTAATCTCCTATAAAGTGTTTTCATTTGATCAAGAACTGAGTTTTATGTTTTGTTTCCCTTTTTGACTTTTTTGACTTTGTGATGTAGCGTCGTGGAAGCTCGCCTCCGCGTGGTCCACCTCGGGCGTATCTCGGAGGCTATGATAGCCCTATCTTTGGCTAGAGCTTGGTGCTCCCGAGATGCGGCGAAAGAGCTTTCACGTTAAAAAGGCATCAATCTGAGTTGCTATTATACGTGATATGGCCGAAAGGCTGGGTACACGCTCTAATATCAAAACAGGACTAAATATCGAGAGTATTTAGGAAAATTGAGATACTTGTCAATATTCAGGTATCATCCAACTATGGTTTTATAAAGTCAGCCAAAATTTATAAAATATTGAAAAACACTTTAGCTAATATTTAATAATTGTGTTTAATTAATTATGATTTAATAATTATTGATTCTATAAAAATAAGAACAAACTTTTTGTGTAAAGAAATTACTTTCTCAATTCACTGTAGGCTACAAAGCATCTGAAAAGTTTACAAAAATATTTCATTCCCTGAAGCTCATTTCACTTCGGGAAGTGGTCTCTTCATTATTAATCTTAATTAATTTTTTTTCCGTCATAACCAGTGAAACCCAGTTTGGATTAAAAGTGACCACAACAAAAAAATAAGAGGCAAAGAAAAGTTAATAATTAAGTCATTAGGCTACAATCAAAAAGTTATACGTGAATGGTGCAACTAAATCATTCAACTCTAAATTTTTAAAAATAATAATTTTTATTCCATAAAATCTAAAGAACTAATTGAAGTAGAGCTTTACTTAATACGGTTATATAAGTAAGAAGACCATTTTAATTGTTAGATGACAGTTGCTAATATTATTTGTCTCTGATGTTCAGGTGTATCAGCTGACATGGTTTATAAGGGTTCAGGGTTTCTTGATTCTATACCTTAATTTTATTTTCTAAATTCCTCTGGAACCCATATGACACTCAATGGGTTCCGAACTTATGCCTTAACGTCCATTGAGGGGATGGCTTGCTCTAAGTATTCCTACTTACACACAAAATCATCAAAGAGCATCCACACCACATTTATCATTATGACTGTACGCTAAACACAAAAACAGATTAGAACCTCAATAATATTAAATATTATGAATAGAATGGATAATTCAGAAATACTTTTGGAATATTGTTTTTCTAAGGAACAACAATAAATTAAGATCATAGATGGATACATTAATTGGCAGATAACTAAAATTACCTGAGTTATCGAATTTCTGTAACTTATGGAAATTGAATTTGTAAAGATGTTACACTATCTGTGAAACAACTAAATACACTTGAGGTTAGGCAAAATTTAGGACTCCCAATGAAGAATCAATCTTCTTTTGTCTGGTATCACTAAGGGCTAGTGTTTGGCCTTTGTGTTACCTAGTGGGACTACCACTGCAAGCCCTACTTAACATTTCTGTTTGCAGAATACCAATTAGTGCGACCACGGACAATTCTAAAAATCTTTTGTATCCAACTTAGTGAGTTATTTAAAAACTCAGAACTGTACCACCAAGAAGACCATTGTAAAAGGATAATATTTCAACAGTTGAAAGGAAACTTGCGCAATTGGAAAGGCTTTCAAAGAAGAATTCTGTAAGTTACTAATATTTAATTATTGATGGTTCTCCACTTCTAATTTTAATTTTTAACTGTTTTTTAATTGTATAATACTTTCACTTTTATTTGCATTTATTGCTTACTGTTAATTTTTGTTTTTGTTCTTTTCATTATAAATGTGTATGTTTTTGTTTTCAACACTTGTACCGAAATTTTACTTTTTCGTTAGCCAAAGAGAGATAATTGCATGATATGACAGATTCAACTTTTAAACAATGGGCTGACGTTTTAATAATTGATTTACTATTCATGAACTTCCAGACTTAACTGTTGCGTAATTCAAAATCAAAATAAAGTACTTTTAATGCTTTTTGTACCTAATTGTATGTTTTTATTAAAACATTATATAAGTAATGTAAATATACCAAAATAGACTATAAATATATCTATTTTATTTATTAATTAGCAAAAACACCTGGTGTTACTCAGGAATTAGAAAGGAATGATGTGGTTGTGATATGCCGCTTTTTTTTAAATAAGAATTTCCCATAATTCAGAATAATAATACATGTTTATATTTCAATTATAAGATATCAAACTATTATAAAGAAAAAAAAAATTTCGTTTAAAGTTTCTTTGTAGATAATACTTCGTGTTTTTGTTTCTGGTTCGAAGACAAAGAGATTTTTACAATTGTCAGCTCTAGAACAACCAACATGATGAAAAGCACGATTCATTAAAGTCAAGTCCTGCTTCTTTCAATGTTTGTCCTTGTGACTTATATATGGACAAGGCAAACTTAAGCGAATTGGGAAGCCTTACATTCTTTTGAATTGGAAGGGCAAGTCTATAGGAATTATAAGGATTCTTGGTATGAAAACATTTCCTTCTGTGTCATATCCAGTGAGTATACTTGCTTCTATGACATGTGGCAAGAACTTCTTTGTCACTAATCTTGTTCCATTGCAAAGCTTTGGTAGATCCAGGTTTCGAAACAACATGATGGGAGCTCCTACTTTTATCGCCAGTTGGTGTGGAGGCATCTCTGTTGACTGAAGAGAGTTTAGAAACTCTAAAGATTACTGTACGACATTGTTTTAACCTTGATCAGGATCTACAGATTTGTAAATAGTAGCAGTGCCAGGCATTAGCTAAAGTAACTGTGAGTTGATGTTTACAACAGTAATATTTTTTGGTGTTAAGATAGACTTTACAAATCCATTTTTGTTTATGAAAATTGTGAGATATGTTTGAGAATACTTTATTCTTTAATTCTTCAACTGATAAAAACTGTTGTAAGTGAGCTAATTTTAATAGTACCTTCTTCATTAGAGACCCTTTCATCACCCAGTTAAAGAAGTCTTTGAGCAAATAAATGTATTTGCTCAAATATATAAAAGAGGAGCAGTTTCATCTCCTAAGAAATAAGGTCTCATATTAGTAGAAACGCTTAATTTGTTTACATGCTTTCACAGGTAAGATGACTTAAGGCTTGCTTTTATCAAAAAAGCACGACTTTCTCTTGGGATCACAAGCACAGTTTGAGAAAAGTCACCTGATATAACCAGACTGATTCCTAGCTGTAATTTAATTGAAGCTCATTAGTAAGTACCATTTAAGATGTACAGACAGAAGTACAAGCATATAGCGTGCAAGAAGACATTCTCTTTTATATAATAGCACGAGCAAGAAACTCATCAATTTCTCTGAATTACATCCAAAGTTCTAGTTATATGTATAGATGAAAGCCATAATTTTGTTTTTAATGAAATAAGCATAATAACCAGAGAAATAGATGAACAGAGAAGGAAAATTCTGGAAATGTTATATACTATAAAGGATCAGTCATCCGTCTGGTGTTTTTTGAACAAAACAGCAAGAAAAGTAGTGTCCCAATTGGATGATTGTGATGGCAAATATAGTCAGCTTCGCACTAATAATTTTGCATACAGTTTTACTAAGTTAGCATATATCTGGTTAGCTTCGAAAACCCGTGCACGCTCGTCCGAGCAAACCGACGTGACTATAGACGTCTTAAGGAAAACCCCAGCATCGCTGGGTATAATACATACATTACATGCATTTGTTTGTAGTAGTAGCCGTTGTTGTAATAATGATTTATTTTTGCTCATTACGAACTGATGTGCAAAATAAATAAATGCTAATTCACACTCAACAATTTCATTTGTAAATGAATTAAGAATGTTATTAGTAAGGAATTAACGGTATCAGTTGAAATGGATATTGACTCAAACCGGGATGGGACAGTGAATAATTGAGCCTGAATATTTCTTTAATGCAAACAGTTTGATATTTACAGTGGAGAAGTTAGGAGGGGAGAGGCAATCTCCAAGTTCAATTATAGAAATGAAAAGCTTTCCCACTCGGGCAGGGGAATGTCTTCGCATCACCACACAACCCTTCCTCCTCCCACCACACTAGTGCTCCTTGCCCATTTCATTTTTTAACAATATTATTTTATTAAAAACTCAACTTAGTGCATGAATTTAAAATAAACTTGAAGAGGCAAATTTAAACCAGAAAATTGAACGATCTCTATTTATTGTGCACGGGGATTACAAGGTCCTAAGCTAAAACTCCACTCCTGTATACGAAGTATCTTTTATAAGGTTTGGGCAAGTTCAAGGTACGGCCAAATCGGTCTATCACGTTGGGCATCATGATCAAGAAAACAGCATACTGCAGGGCTAAGCCTAATTTAGACATATCTTTTCAGTGTCTTTGTAACTACTAAATTATGCCTTATTAAACTTTGTACATATATTAATTAAATCTTGTACATGTATATATTTACCACTTTTTTCCCTAGGGTCATATGTTGGGCTGTGCTATTAATGAGTTTTTTCCTATCCTCTCCTCTTTCTCTTCTACTTCTTCAATCTTTGGTGAACCGCCATTCACTTCTTATAGAAAACTCCGAAATGACGCCCCTAGTGGGGCCATGCAGCCCTACCACAGGCTGCATCGGCTTTATTTACGCAGGTTCATTGAACCAGGGGCTATAAAGGCCACTGACCTTACCTGCAGCTGAGTAGGTTCAGTGGGACCATTGGTCCGGAGTTTGATCAGAAACTCTTAAAACAAGTCGCTACTACGGGTGGCGGAAGATTTCTCTCCATCTCGCCTCAGAGGTCGGACTCGTAATGACTGTTGGTTCTCACCCAAGTTGGGTAGACCTTTGTGGTCGCTGTGTGAGAAGCAGTAACTTCTCGGGAGGATGCCTGCTTAGCATACCGGGAGCTAGAGGCCCCAAACCCCTACCAGTGGGAACGGGCCATTAACTGAATGAACTGGACAACTGGTACTTGCTTTACAGACCCTTTCGCTTTTGATGGGATCTCAGAGTGCTGACGATTTTGATAAACCCCTCTCGAGCCCTTAATATTAGGAATAGAGAGACCTTAAAGCCTCTCTAACCTTTTTTTTGACACGAACCATGTGGCGTTTAGCCAATGAGATATTTTTAATCTCTCCACGAGGCGTTCTCTATGTACTAATGACTCTCCATAATGAGGCCCTGATGGGTCAAATCAACAATCATTCCACAATGTTAAGACTTCTTACATTTCTCAAAACTGTGTCTACCTACTGGACTGTACCCAGTGTAGGCACTCTTTATGTACGTTTGGCTTCTACTAAGCTGAGCCTGCGTATGAATAATAATATGTTCCGTTGGTATGTGCAGCATCCTTCCTATTTCCATCCACGTAAAATCAACACAAGCTTAATTCAATAACTCTTTCCGAATAGAAATTCTTAAACAGTCTCCAATTCCAATATCATGGTAACCTAGAGGTCTTCTGAAGAGGAACATATCAGTCATCTTGGGGCTAGAATAACTCATGGACTAAATCTCAAACGTTAATCTACTTTCTTTATTCTGTTTTAATAAATTTATTTTTATAATAAATTTATAACAATTGCTGCATGGTTTTAAAATCAGAAGCTTCTCATCGTAATACAAAGTCTATGATTTACTTTAATATAAATACAGAAGATATTGTAAATTGCTTATAAATCCAAACTGAATAACTCATGTAGATATTAAAAATAAAAGCGATTGAAATGAGGATTAAAAATTCAATGAACTAATTAATAAACTCATTTAAATAATGTAATAAATGATTTTACATTGAATTTTGAACATTGGACCCTTTGTGATAATACATAATGAAGATTGATTCTCAGTTGGGAGTCCTAAATTTTTACTAACTTTAGCTTATTTAGAGTAAGGATCTTTGAGAAGTACCTGACATTGTACAGGCTCAGGACCGACGGCTTAACGTACGTGCTTAGATTTATTCACCTCCCACGTGAACAAATCGAAGACCAAAGTGGGTATAGAACCCGGGACCCACCAGTTCAGAGGCGAGCTCGTTAACCATTGAGCTAACTTGGTCCCCTTACTCTGTGCGTAAATCAGTTCGTAATCAGTAACACATAACATTTAATATTGTCAATGGTTTGAATAGTAACAGACAGTTATTCAACTTCCATCTAGGAAGGCAAACTAAAAATTATCCCTATGAAAGAATATGGCAGTTATTTATTATTACCATCAACGATTATTTATTACGTTTTGGCAACTGTCTGAAATGATAAAATTAGAAATGTAATACATAGAGAGTCTACAGGTCCATATTAATTGTTTGATTTATATTATATTTCAATGAATTTTAAGTGTATTTGTTATTTTTATGTCTCTACTTGTTTGATTTTGTGATTGCCAATGTAATTGGCTAAACATTCTATTTAAATTGATGCAAACGTTCTTTTATTTACTGAATATCATGCAGAGTGTATATATACGAGGTGTGTAAATAAAGTAGTGAGACTGGCAACGTCGCTTTCGATCTGGCAACGCTGGAGACGCGTGGCCTTGAGTAGCGTCAGGTGCACGTGTGATGCGCCTCCAGTATGATTCTGAACTCGCCACAGTCATTTGTTTGTCCGTAGCGTTGGTTTTCGTGAAATGGTTTTTTCTTGAGCGTTTTAAAAATGAGTGACCTCAAAGTTGAGCAGCGGTGTGCAATCAAATTTTGCTTCAGACTTGGACATAATGCAACCGAAACTTTTGAAAAACTTCAGGAGGCCTATGGAGAACGTGTTTTATCAAGGGCACAGGTTTTTCGGTGGTTTAAGGAATTTTCAGAAGGAAGAGAGTCGATTGAAGATGAACCACGAAGCGGAAGGCCTTCAAGTGCAAACACCGATGAAAATGTCAACAGAGTACGGAACCTTGTGCGTTCAGATCGACGCTTGACAGTCAGAATGATCAGGGAACAGTTGAATTTGAATCACACCTCCGTTCATCACATTTTGACCAATGAATTGGAGATTGCAAGTGGGTGATGCAAGTGGGTGTTGCATCACGACAACGCGCCCTGTCACACTGCCATCTCAATAAACGAGTTTTTGGCCAGTAAAAACATTCCTGTTGCTCCTCAGCCTCCTTATTCACCAGACTTGAGTCCTTGTGACTTTTTCCTCTTCCCGAGGTTGAAAAATCACCTCAAGGGAACTCATTTCGGGACACTACAAAACATACAAACTGCTGTAACCGACCAGCTGAAGGCCATTCCAGAATCCGAGTTCCAGCAATGCTACAATGATTGGAAGGACCGTCTCCAGCGCTGTGTGGCTTCCGAAGGGAACTATTTTGAAGGTGACAATATCACATTGTAATTATATTTGAATAAAAAATTTAAAAATATCAGTCTCACTACTTTATTTACACACCTCGTATCTTGTAATCGTTACCACACTGTTTAAACAAATAAAAAGCACTTACTCCTAAGTTCCCAAATATAGTCGCCAACACATAATGAAATAGATTAATTATAATTCAAATATTTGATTCGATTAATGAAATGTTAAAGTTGATTGTATACACGAAATACTGCAATTCAATAACTTCATATTATCTTAAAAGTTAGCCGTGTTGTTGAATTGCAGATCTAACGCACAATTCACTATAATATAGCTGCTAAAAATCTTCTCATAGTATAACCAAAAGATCGTATAAATGGTATATGAACTGTTCATTTGCTGGAATATATGGAATTTATTCACATTTAAAATTAATTACGCGTATAATTATGAATAAATGACTATTGATTAATTAAAATGGAAGGGAGACATTTTAGTTAATGACTGGTCCAGCCCACTCCTGTTTATGAGCAGCATAATTAGTCTAGCTGTTCATTTCATGACACTGTTTATAAATTTTTAATTTGACTGTATTATAGGTGGTTTGCGACAAGTGATGCACGGTGCGGGAGGAATATAAAATAAGTTGTCACCCATAAAGCAGGTTGAATTTGTCGAAGGGAGAGTGTTTTGGGTGTGGACCATGATTAAAGGGTTTAAATTTGATAGAGGTGGTGCAAGTTGTGACCAGAACAGGCAGCCTCTAAAGTCGGCATCTTTATTTTCTTCACACAAAACTTTATAATCCCGTTGCTTGTCTTATCTCGTCTTTCTTAGAGAAATAGCTCCCATCCCAAACTCTTCAACGGTTTGGCACTGGTCTTACTTTTTACTTTCAACTGGTATAAAACTAACTACAAAGGAGTCACTCAACTTACTTCCATCGTGTTCTACACAACTATATCAAAGAAACTGCCATCACAGTCATGAAAAAGCTCCAACTTTAAAGATTATATTGCTTAGAAACACTAAATTCCAAACAATAAATAAAATAGTATTATATAATTCTAAATGTCAATATGAAAAATAAATCATTTGGAGAATTGATTTATATGCTACCAAAGAAATGGAAGACACTTGTAAGACAATTAGAGAAGGTATGTAGGAGACAAAGAAGATTGAAATAAGCAAGCCTTTTAACGAAAAGTGTTTAAAAGAAAATCTGGTTTCATAGTACTAATATATATATATATATATATATATATATATATATATATATATATATACAAAACTATAGTTTATCGGGACTAGGTCAGTTCTTCAGGTTCAAATTAAACTCTCATTGCCAACGTTTCGGTTTTTATTTAAAACCTTTTTCATAGGCAGAAGTATAAATTTTGAAACAGAAAAACTAAGTATTACATTACAATTTATTTTACAAAGAAAAATAGTATGTGGATTTTAACAACAACTGTAGTCTGAATAAACACGCGACACTGAACTGCTTAGTTCAATATAATTGTTTATATTATTTCCTTTATTTTCTGTATTCTTCTCTTTTATTCTCCTTTAAAAATTTTCTTCTTTGATCTTGACTCCTTTTTTATTTTTCTCCGTCGCGGCAGCACTGCTTTAGCCCTCACCCAGTGAGGTCTATAGTTGACTGTCGTCCCTCTGTGAATTCACTTCTTCTCTTGAGGACGACCGCCATAATGGTGGAAATATTGAAAAGTGGATCTTTGTTATGTTTCATTCTATATGTCACAGTTTGTTTATTTTAAGTGTAATCTGTCTTGCCGGACCGTTTTTCGTATAAAAGGTATATATGTATATATCTTTTTTTATAAATATGTATACATAAATACATACACAAAAAAGATACAGAAAACATATGGTTCTGTCATCAAAGACTCAAATCTATAATATTGTAGGCAAGTATGCAATTATTGAAACATTCAATTAATTCAATACATTTATTTTAATTTAATAGAAACTTAAGCAGCATTTATCACTACCAAAAAAATATATATATATTTCCCCATATATAGAGGAATATAGGACTTGGAGAAGAGTGAGAGCTAGTGAGGCATGACGTTATGGCTGTGTGTAAAATAGACCTTAAAAGAAAAGAAGGGTAGCATGTTGAATGGGTCTTCGGACAATACAGACAGTGCGTAGTTTTCGTTTAGACAAAGGCGAAGGGCCTGATTGGGCCTGCTGTTTTCATATTGCCTCCAGAAAACATTTCTCATAGTCTTCCAAATCACAACACCTATATGTTACTCATTTCTTTGTTTCTTAATTACCTCTATTTTCAATTTTAATTACTATCTTTTATTGAAAAAAGAGTATATGTAAATATAAAAATTAATGCAAACAATATTTAGCAATAGCAAATATGAATGATCTAAAACAAGGTAAAAACCCGATATACCCCAATTCATAAAAGACTAGACCTCTTGACTTAGTCATATAAATATTTTTTATATGACTAAGTTTTGTGTATTTTTTTCCTCAGAAAATGACTCATTTGCAGATAAATCCACCCTCGAAGTTACAAAAACATTACAAATTTTCACTTAGTATATAAATTGGTATATTGAACTTTTAAATCATTATAATAAAATTTTTGGGGGAGGTTTCAAAAAGTAATGAATTAGTCAAAGAAGAGAAACATTACAATGAAGTCATACTCTGGACTTCTAAAAACGATTAATGCTATAAATTTGACTTTACTTGGCTTTTTTGCCCATGTAACTGTGAAATTTATGCAAATGAGGGTATATTTGGTTTGACTGGACTGGTATACGTATTAAAGCTGCAATAGCTTCAAATTTATTCTAAATTATAAGTTTTGCATAAACAGTATCTCATAACTTCAATTTTGTAACATATTTTTCATTAACAACATTCATTAGACAAAAAGAAAAGAGGCAAACAAAAGCAGGTTACTGAAGCAAAACATGATGTTTGTTTTTCTAAAAAACATGAAGAAGAGACATTGACATCGGGCTTGAGAGCCTTGAACAAGACTGCGAAGAGCCTGACAAGGTCTACAAAAAAATCAGGAAATGATAACACAAGCCGAAAAGACCTCGCCCTACAAACATCCCCTAATCCTTCCTCTCGCCAACTACCCCGTGTCTTTTTTTATTTCAATTCATCTCTTAATGCTCGTATACTTATAAATATGTGAAACTTAAAAGGAATACTTTTTTTTTAACTTCCCATCACAGATATTATTTTTCTTTCTACATCCATTAAGCTAACAAGCTTTTCACATAATCCTTTCCACTTCAAAACTGTTTAATTTGTTAATAAGTTTACATTTAGGGAATTGAAAAATAAAGTAATTAATACAAGCGATAATTTTTATTAATAAATTTGAGATGTTGAACGAAGGAAAACATAAACTGGTTAAAAAAATTTCTCATTTATATTTATGTTTTGAGTATTAACGCAATCATATGTAGTGGATAATGCATGGAATCGACCTCATTGTATGTATGTAGAGTGTGTGTGTGTGTGTGTGTGTGTGTGTGTGTGTGTGTGCGTGTGTGTGAGCGCGTATGTGTGTGTATCCGTGTATTCGTAGTGTGTTTGACTAACTTAATGATTAGTCATAATTTACTCAAAACAGACAAACTGACAAATAAACAAATTTTATATATGGATTACTTACAGAATTATTGTAGTGACTAAACATGTAACAGTCACAAGTTATATTTCTTTAAGCATCGTCGTCTATTTATGTTTGCAGACCAAGAGGTCTGCAGATTCCCAAACAATATGTAACTAATTACTACTCCGTATTACTTTAATCTGTGGCTTTAATTTATGCATTATGAAATAAATGAAGCACCTTTCAGTTTGATGCTGTTTTTAAGGAGAGTTTTTTTACTTCTATTTCTTTTCATAATCATTCACTTTTACTTATTAGTAAAAACATCTTAAATTAATAGTTATCTTTTCTCATTATTTTTTCTAGAACCCGCATTCGTTCCTTTTTCAATCATAATTCTAGCCTTACTCTTATTAATACCTTCTGTACTTACCCAACTACGTACATCGACTGTCTTCGTCTGAGTTTAATGTTTTTTAAGTTTGTAAAACCCTAATATTCTAGATATATTGTTTTGTTGTCTTCAGTTATGATTAACACAATTACAAAGTTCTCATTGTAATTTGCCAAACTAGTTCTTTAGTCAAATACTTTTTTTTAAATACATTAACATTCTCCTAGATTTTGAAATCATAAACTCTATCATTGTTTCATATATATATATATATAAAGCTTTCACATAAACACGTGAAACTACGTCAGTTGGGTTTTTGACTCTGACGAAGACCGCTTGTTACGGTTGAAAGATCTTAGTCTTGTTTTCCCATTTCTTATTGTGGTTTGATCATTGATATATATATATATATCTTGCATGGTTCTTAGGGGCCCAATTCACTAAATGCATTCAAGAGAAGCCCATAGTATGGCTTTAACATGGAAGATGTTAGGAGAACGAACAACTATTCTGCAGATGAACAGTGATAGTAATAGATTAAAAATAATTGAAGCACTCTATATTAAAGATTTGAATCCTGTTATAAATGCACAAATAAGTGATATGAATGTTATACCTAGCTGCAGAAACTTTGATAGCTCCTACAAATTAGTAATCGATGTAAGCGAATTCGATGCCCCTGTGAATGGTGATGACCAATCGGCTGAGTAGCCATGAGAGGCCGGGTGACTGGTTGGGCTGGCTAGTATAGTCAACCAATTGCATGCGGTGTTTAATGCTTCTTCTATCAATATATATATATATATATATATATGTAATATACATAATAATGCATTATATTATTATATATATATAATTATATAATTGAGAAAATTTAAAGTAGCTGATAGTTCTGATTTTAACTAAACAAGGAAATGTATTTTATTTTAATTATCTTGGCACTTAGAAGTAACTTTATGTTGTGCTAAAACTAATTTATAAGCACAATTACGGAGCTGCAGACATTCGATTTTGTTAGTAAGTAATTATAATAACTATCCAATTATTAACAGATGCGGCGTGACACCATAGTATTCAAAATTGCACCATAGTTTTAAAACAAAACTTGGTTAAATCAATATTTTGTGAGAAATCTTTGGACATAAAATGTGCGTCGAAAGGCTGAATGGTTTATGGGAAGAAATCAAAACAGGACATAAAATGTGCGTATCTTTATCAGAATATAGAAAGAGAGCTAAATTAAATTATTGATAAAACAATACTTTCATTGCAATGTATTTATATTACATATATATTACCAGGTATTTGTATTTATATTACATTTCTATTACTAATGAGATGTTAAATAATGATACATACTTTATTTCTGCATGCCCACATTAGCAATATCAATAAATTATTTTAGTTTAAAAACAGATACAGAAATATCAATAAGAACGGCTATTCGCTCCATATTGAAAAAGATCTACAAATATGGACAGGGTAAAATACAAGGTTTTTAGCCCTCTCCAAAGTATTGAGGGAATGCAATCCGATTTAAACTAGCCATCTGTTAGTTTTTTTCTTTGATTTTAAGTTTTGTTAATCTAAGAAAAAAATTGTTTTTTGTAAGATGAATTATACTTGTCTCCTTCTTACTAGTTGCTTCAACTTAATTGATGTCAAACTATCATGTGTCAGTAAAAAGATGCAATTTATTCGTATATTGAGTCCAGATGAGAAAGCAAACCAGTGAATGTAATTTGAAAGTTGTAAAAATGTCTAAAGAAATTCAGCAGAAATAACTACTTGATTAAAAATCTATTTAATGTGTAAACAATCTTTGTTTGGAAACTCAACAGTTCCAAGGGTTGTATTGATTCCTGTTACCACTTCATCCCTGTAACCTGTCTGCAACCTTACCATCATTAAACCTTCTATCAGCTCCTACTAAGTGAATAATATATTACAATACTTTATTTACCCTAAATATATAGAAAATTATAATGAAACAGAGATAATCAAAAGTTGTTCATAAATAAATATTCATAAGAATAAAGAATATATTTCTTATATTTTTATAATAATTTATATATGTTTTTAAAAAGTTATATATTTTGTATGAAAGGATGTATGATTTTATAATGAATAAGAATGTTAACAGTGAGAAACCATTACAATCCCCTTTCTGGACAGTTAGCTTTCACATGGTAAACCATTAAAGGCTTTTTCTAAATGTTAAAACCAATGGGAGTATATTACAGTGTAAGATATCATGCAAAATAATGTTATGTTTTTGATATAATGTTACACAATATTCTTCATAACTTATGCAGGTTTATAGACTCAAAATCGAAACTTACACAAACCGACAGACTACATAGAGATAATGCAGTCCTGAAGCCTTTCTGGGCTAATGGTATAGAAATCTGATGTTCCACCAAACCATTCAACATACAACGTTTACAATCCCTACAGTCAAAAACCATCATGAAAACTATCACATTTAAGTTTCTATATTCCCAACAAAATCATACACCAAGACCTCAAATTCCCATCAGTTCAGAATTTTACGATAGAAAGACAAATTATTCCGAAACGGATTACTATTCACTCCTAACTCACTTGCTCATTCCCTTTACTCACCTGTAATACCTTCAAACACGAGGAGGCGTTTTAAAAGAAAATAGCCCGGAGACCTCCTTTATTAAACCAGCTGTGAGGGTAACCATGTTACGGGGTGCCAACAATGGGTGACCACTCATTTCCGTTATAAATCCCCGCTAATCGTAGATACTAAATTACAATCACTCTTAATAAAAATACTTTGTAGTTGAAGTGAAAAAAAACTTATGAAGAACATTATGTAGGACCAGAAGAACATTTTACACGAAAAACAGAATCGAGGTATAAAATCTGTGTAAAGGTAGAGGAAATATATTACTTGAAAGGTTTCATATCTGTTGCTAGGAAGCAGATTTAAACAGGAAAAGTATCATTTAGAATAAGTTTAGCTGTGGTGAAACTGCAACTCTTAGGCATGAAGGTGCAGGAAACCAAACATGCTATAGATAGCTATATCTCTAATTAAAATAAAGTTTATGTCTTCACGTTTTGCCACAGTATGATGTCCCAATTATAAAAGAAAATAGGTTATGCTAATAGTATTTTTGCTATTTTATTTCTTCCAAAAGGTTCAAAAATAATTCCAAGAGTAAGAGCATTATATATAAAAAAAAAACAGTAAATAAATACAAATTTTAATAAAATAAATATTATAAAAGGTTTGACAATTTAGAGTTGGGAAAAAATTCACTTTTCAAAATAATAAGGAATAAGTCTTTAATAATTTAAACACTTTTAACAGGCCAGCTGTTTTAATGTTTCAATTCCCTGAAATATATTTTAGAACCTTATTTTAATTTGAAGATGTATTGTATGAATTTCAACATATTTTATAGATCTACAAAGATATGATAAAAAAAAGTAATTTTCATTTAAGGAATCAACATTAAATTTTGTGGGTGCTTCAAAAATTTATTATTTGGTAATTGAACTATATGTTCTCAGAATATATAATTCTGAATAGCTAGTATTGTTAAATTGTTTATAGTAATGATGATTTATATACCAAAAGTGACTGGTTGTTAATCAGTTCGCAGTTGATAGATACTGCAAAACAATTGTTGAACAGATGGTAACACAGGGCTGGTTATGGAGGAGCTTTTGCTGCTGCAACAAGAGGATTACCCAGTCATGTTACAGTGGAGGTAGGATTAGCAATGTCAAACCGACATATTTGGCAGGAGTTGGATCCCGTCCCTTGCCGAGGCTAGTAAGCCCTTACAGGGTCTAATTAAAATAATCGCTCTAATCATCTCCCGACAATCCGGCCTTTCTCAGTTAACAAGCCCATTAAATTCTGCCTCAGCCTTTTTCTAACTTCACCACTGTGGTCGAGCTCTCTTTGTTATCGACCATTCTTTTACTGTAATCAAAGAACACCAGCAACTAAATATTTAATTCACCTGTAATTAACCAGCCGTCAAAAAATATGAGTATCGTAGAAATATGTTTTAAAATATAATAAAAAAAACCACATAAGATTCATACATTAAGTTTTATACAACTAAACAGTGTGATTAAGAGTTATGGAAAAAAGGTTGAGTTGCATAATTAATGAAAGCTAATGACTTTAAATTATATGAAACGAAAATATATTATATTTATATTATACGAAAAGATATCGGCTGAATAAATATGTACGTTAGGTTTATGTGCCTTTATTGTGGCGTCTCAACATATATATGTATTTTCATCAATAAAAAAAAATAAAACAATTGGATAAATACAGCAAAGTCTTATTTACATATCTCGACATCCGTCGTCATCAAGAAAGAATGTACGTACTTGGGAAAGCAAATCAAGACTGCAAGCTCCAAGTTACAATACGGCTAAGAAACTCAACCACACAGAAAACTCAGAAATTCAAAGTTTAAAAGGTAGAAAGGAAAAAGAAGGGAATTGATGCAAATAAATAAATCAAATTATAATATAGATTATAAAAATAGTGCAATAATAAAAAATAAAAAAAATAAAACGAATCAATAATAAACAAAATAAAAAATCTTAATAATACATGTTTCTGTCTACAAAGAGAAACATATAGACTTGTCAGAGGATTTGTATAACCGAGGAGTTTTTAGAACTGTGAGGGATCTGTTTGAAATCAGTCGTAACGTAACAGTTGTTTGGTGTCTAACGTAAGCATAGTTCATGAACTATCACTATCCTAATCTG
The DNA here is from genome assembly GCA_026182355.1 of Hermatobates lingyangjiaoensis. Lineage (NCBI taxonomy): Eukaryota > Metazoa > Arthropoda > Insecta > Hemiptera > Hermatobatidae > Hermatobates > Hermatobates lingyangjiaoensis. The sequence continues at coordinate 670,622 of JAPFBL010001927.1, forward strand.
AGATTAATGGGAGTTAAAATAACATAGAAAACATCGCATTGAGTGCAATTTAATTTGATGCAGTTACAAGAAGAGTAGGATTTTAAATGAGTTATAGGTTTGCTACTATTGCGCAGGACCAAACTGAAATCAGGATAAGGGTGATAATGATTGATGTTTGACGGTCGATTCTGAAACCTATTTCATGACGTTTGGAGTATCCAACGACCAAGGACCAACGAATATATCCGCGCACTATAGTGCACGTCGTAACTAGCAGTTACACGCCAGAGGCCTTCTACTGCTTGATTACTGTGCTACTATAAATTGGACTGTCAGTAATTCATATCAGATATTAAGTTCGTCTGTGCAGTAATGACGTCGTATTTGCGGTCATGTGGTCTTGTTAGTTATAGTTTTCAATGTTTTTAGTCAAGCGTTGTAAAAATAGTCAGTGGATGAAGTAATTGTTCAGTGGGGTTGAGGAAGGTAGGTGGCAGGATTGAGAGTTTGTATAAGGGGGTTTGGATGAGTAGGTAGTTTGTTGTCTTCGTTGGTAGTAAGTCGGGTGATATAACTATCTGCGGGTTTCATGATTAAATCATGATGAATATCCACATTTTGGGCGTATAAGGAGCCCTCACAATAAGGTGGGCACACTTATTTTGAACGTTCTGAATACAAGCCTTGTTCGTTGGTACAGCTCTAAACCAGACGGAGCATCCATAAGTCATTGCTGAACGAATGACCCCCTTATAGATGAGGTTGTTGACTGAATTAGAAGAATTCCTTGATTTGAAAAGCGAATCAAATTAAAATTAAATTCCAAGCTTGGATTTATTAAGAAGGGGTTGTTTAAATGTTAGTTAATCTGGAATCTAAAATAATACCCAGACATTTTACATGGGTCTGATATGGAATGATCTGGTTACCAATGAAGACAGGAGGAGGACAGGGAGGGACACCCTTGCTGAGTCGAACATGGGAACTCTTTGTTGGATTCAACGATAGTTTCAACTTGGTGAACCAATGCAAAGCCCCATCGAGGAAACATTGCATTTTCCTGGTGGCTTTTGGAATATGTAACAATATGTGATGTGTATAACAATAAATAGAAGTCCGACAGTAAAGTTTTCATTAAGGTATTGAAGAGGACTTACTAAACATATACGAGGTGAAAAAGGAAAACGAAAAATGTAGAAAAAACAATTTAATAGGATAATTAAGTTTATGAATTCCATGGAAAAAAGCGAATAAGAAAATCGAATTAATCCATCCTCAATCGAGATTGAAAAGTAATGTGACAGTGAATGAAATGAATAGAATATCTCCGTTCGGCAAATCAAACTAAAAGGGTTCTCATGATAACGAGTTTGCATGCAGAGAATACATGAGCAACCGAGAAACGCATTTTCACTAATCACCCAAAGATTTTTCACTATAATTAAGAAACGTATAAACTAATTTAATATAAATTAATAAAAATAAATGTTAATATATATTGGTATACATTTCTTTGGGAAATAAAGTTAATACACTTGAATATATTTTATACAAAATAGCTGTCACTTTTATCATCATCTATGCAATTTGTTATGATAATTCCTCTGCCTAAGAAAAACATTTTAAATACAATCGCAACAGGATTATTGAGAGCTTAAATAAAAGTGTCCGTTGCTTCCCTATCTCTTCTCTCCTGTTTATGGTTGAACAGAAATTTAGAGATTGTAAGTAAATGTTATATATTTACTGTTTAATCATAGTTTATCGTGAAAGTTATATATTTTTCAAATCACGACAAATAAAAACAATCCTGATACAGTAACTATTAATTAAAAAAAAGTAAAAAATATTACAGCCACAGTTCTCTGTATGAAGGGAAGTTGAGGTAATCTTTTATTATGTCTGAATAAAATATAGGTGAAAGATGGAATGATACTGATGTTGTAACCAGAAATTAAATCGTTGCCTGAGAGGTTAAGGATTAAAGAATTAGACTGGAGGAAAAGGTGTAGGAATAAAGCTACAAATGTGTTGCTTCAACCTACAACACTTTGTAAAATCTGGAATCTAGATGATCTACTGTGAAGCTAAATATAAACAAAACAATACATCACCAAAAGTTTGGAAATATTAACAAACTCTTTATCAAATAAGATGATCTGATGTTTGATGTTTGTCTGATGTTTGAGGTGGTTGGACAAGTCTAGACGGTCTGGGCTTGCGACAGAGATGGGGGAAGGAATTAATTAACAGTGTCTGGGAAGCAGGTCACTGCTGAGCACGAAGCCTGTGCGAAGTGGCAGCTGTTGCGATTAATGGAATAGTTGTGGCAGTGTTTGAGTTTAAAGACTGGCCGGCATGCGGAGGCTATTGATTGTCGGCCGGTCGACTCAGTGCAAACAGGGCTGCACATCACGCCAGTAAAGCCCGTCATTACCCTCTGCGTGCTTCCCGCTAATTCATCCCAAACTCTTTCATTTACCTAAATACCTAATAGCCTCCAATAATAAGCCTTGTTTAATCTCTATCAATTTTGTCCAGCCTAAGTAACAGTTTTGCCAAGAAAAATTGAAAATCTACGCAAACACCTTTTTTTTATGAGATTGTAGATACAAACTTGTTCAAATCAGATTATTAATAATTAGAGCTCACACGTGATCCTAACTTTTCAATGCCTTGATACTTTAAGAACATCTGGAACTTGTTGAGCTACTTTTTCTATTTATACTTTTATTACTTACATATAGTGGTTGTAAATTCATAAACTCTATAGGAATAATTAAGCGTGATTAGTTGTGTGTAAGAAACACGTCGAATAGTGTTTGCATCAAGACATGCTGTCAGTGGCTCAATATCAGATGAACCATGTCAGTATGCCTGTACCGGGGTAACGGTCCATAATGTACCAAAAAGGTCCATTAATGGACATTTAAATTGGCACAAAATAAAAAAAAAACAATGTCAAACCGTCAAAATAAGGGAAAAACCCCAAGTCTCACACAAAAGATTTTATACAATGTCGGAGAGTTTCGAACACTTAGTGTTTATCTGGCAGGGCCACCACTGAAAATTTCGAGGCCCTATGCAAATTTCAGTAATATATCTGTATATCAATTCGTGACGTCATTTGCAATCGGATGCAACTCAATTGTTTACATAACAAATACCCGACGTTGTAACTGCCGAGTAGAGTAGTAGCCGAGTTTAGAGATGAAGTAGTAATCACCCACAATTTTTTCAATTTTATTTACTTATTGTAATCACTTTAAACAGTGAAGTAATAGATCAAAAAACACGGTGAAAACATAAAAAATAGAATGAACATGCTGACCTATACATGATTATAATAGATTATAATGATTATAATGGTATGCAACATAATAATTTAATTTAATAATTTACACCTATAATTAGCGGGGAGCCTATGAAAGTGCGGGGTCACTTCGGCTGCATAGGTTGAGGTGACCTAAAGCCCGTCCTGTCCTAAGGTTACATCTGTCTTTGTAAGGTGGTGTGGAATGTTCATGGAGTCATAGGACACAGGTTCATATTAGTTCATATGAGGATGAACACTAAGCGTTCAAAAGGCGTCAACGCTGTATAAAATCTTTTGTGTGGGGTCTTAATGACAAACGGATTATGTACCGAGATATTTGCGTTTGATGTAGATATTCGATATATATTGATATTGATGTTTGATATAGATAAGAAATAGTCCAAGATAAGAAGAACATAAGCAAATACAAATTCCGCCGGATACGGAAGAAGATTAGATGAAAAATATGTCAACCATAAGAAAATAAGAGATAATACTAAATATTCAAGCAAACAATGAAAATTGAAAGTGGAATATGATAGAATCTAATAACAGTTTTAAGCAAGCATTGAGAAAGGGTTTTTATAAAAATATTACGATTTAATACAACCATTTCAACATAAAGTATTAAATTAATAAAATAACAAATCAAAACAAGAATAGTAATTAGTATAATACTGTAAGAATTATAGCCTAATAGTAGTACAGATTCATAATTAAACAGCTGGTTTTTCTGAATGTGATAAGTTTATCTGATAAAAAGTTATCTGACGAGACTGAGAGTATTGAATTTGAGCCCGAAGGGAATTCTGTAAAAGAGAACAAGGCTTCGAAGCAGGGAGACCGAAGAGATTGTGACAGGCTTGGGGAGGCTGAAGGCCTATTAGTCTGGGAGAAGTTGGATCTACAGGGGTAATTTGTTCTTGTCCGCAACTGTAACAAAACGGAAGGGGTTAATCAACCCTCCATCCAGTCGTCGTCCAATCGGAAACCTCTCTCCGACGGCCAGAGCCAATCAAATCACCTAGCTCTAAATATATTTCCTACACTGTATTTATTACCCTCCGACCTGAAAGAGAACTTTTAAATATATATATATATATATATATATACATATGTATAAATTATAACAAAGTAGTACAAAGATAGACATTGACATAACTCACTTATATTTTTCAACAAATGTCGCCATCAGGAGGCGAAGAGTTCCACAGAGAGCTAACTTAAGTCCAACCTCACTACCATTATATACTCAGCGATACCACCACCAGACAAGAAGAGAGGGGAAGGAAAGAATAAGAAATAATAAATGAAATACAAAAATAAAAACATGAAGAAATGAAAATTAATTGTGATAAAAAATAATGACTAACTAACTAATACTAATAATAATAAACAAAACAAAAAATATTATAATTTTCAGAGAAATCATTTGATTGATTAATCAACTAATTGATTTACTAATCAAGCAACAACAATCAATAATAATAATCATTTTGTTATAGATACACAACTAAAATTAAATTTAAAAAACAACCTGAAATTAACCATAGAGGGTGAGTACAGGAGGCAGTCCAGCGCAAGCAATATATGTGCGTCTCTTCAGTAACTACTGAAATAACTGGAGTATCAGTTCATTGCGCTGGTATAGCGTAGTATAGTATCAGTACAGTATGCTAGTGGCAAGCAAGTATGTGCCTACTCAGAAACTCTGAAAGTAACTTGAGTATTAGTATGAGGGATCTATTTGAGAATTTGAGCATGGAGAAAGTAATTAAAAGTTACTCTTTGGGGATTGATAGAAACAGGTTGACAAACTGAAGCCCTCTGAGAATTCATATGAAGACTAAACTTAGTTGAAGCGAAGAAGACATAAGAAGGTCACACTGAGTCAGTCCAGTCGGTAAACGCAGTTTGCCGTAAGACAGGAGGTACTGGCTAATAGCAAACCGGTTGATATTAAGATAATATATTATAGTTATATATAAACTTTATGCACAAAAAGAATACACAGAAAGAAAACAGAAACAATGCTCCTATTTTTTGATCGCCTCGTCATCAGGAAGATAGACGTGAATCATTCCGAAGCCTGGCAACGACTGGCTGGTGGCCTTGGAGAAGCACTCAAACAGTGTGGTCAACTTATGGAGGTAGGGTAAGGAATGATAGATAAAGAAATAAAAGCAAAATAAATAATAAACGAATGAAAAAAATGTAAATATAAACTATTAACACATTGTAAAAAAAAATAAAAATAAGTAATTAAAAAAAAGATCAAATAAGAGACTACAATAAATCAAAGGAATAATCAGCGATTGAAGTTAAACCTAGGAGTAGATCTACCTCCCAGAAGACTGATAAGTGCTTCTTCTAAAGCTCTCAGAGCATCATGCAGATAATTTTGTGTTAAGGAGAAAAATATAGCTTACCTATTATGGTCCTGCCTGAAATGAACCGATTCGACTACAAAAAATTACTATTGAAATAATCTGCAAGGAAATTGATGCCCTATGTTAAATTTAATAATTTTAAATTATTAAAGTTTTTAAAGTTCAAGTTAAAGTTTATTTTTAAAGTTAAATTTAGAGTATAAGTCGTATAGTCAACTAATACGTTGACATTAGTAGCCTTCATCAATTGCAATGTTGTTTTTGTTTTCTAATGCTACACTTGCATGTTTTCACCTTTTAGTGCTGTTCTAGGGTAGAAAAGTGTGGTTCGTTTTTATTGGACATCGATTTTACTAATGGGTGAACCACATTACCGGGTTGATTTTACATTTGGTGTCATACATTTTGCCTGACTCAAGTATATTTAGAGTAGGGACCTTTAACGAATTCATTGTACACTCGGAACCGAGAGCTTGACAGTTTTCCACCCTTTATGTAAAGAAATTTAGGGCCTGGGGCGAGGATCGAACCTGGGATCTACCAGGCAAGGAAGCCACTGGGCTACCCTGTGCCCAGTATCAGTTCTATTTCACCACTCTTCACCAAAAAGACAATATTTAATGAACTATGTTATTTCTGTGATGCTATAATTTGGGTAAACTCATGAAAGACAGATACACCATTGTTTATCCCTCATATTCACCACTTTTTATATATAATTAAATTGCAATTAATAATCAAATATCTTTTAAATGACCTTGAATAGTGCAGAAGTTTCCCTCTAATGAGCGTGAACACATTTTTAGCAAACGTAGAGGTATTCTATTGCAGTGTGTGTTTTGTAATTGTTTACATTTTATGTATCAACAGTGCATGAGGATTGAAGCGCCCATGGCCGGTAAAAAAAATGTAACGGACTACAGTTTTCTGAATGCAATGTGCTAAAAACAGTACAACAATGTACTTCTCAAGGTATTTGTTTAAATAAAGACATGAAAACAAGTTCTTATTCATATTCAACAATGACAGAATTAAACAATCATAGGTGTATATAGTAAAATATTATCATGAAAAGACAAAACAATTCAGCATATTTTATAAATAATTTTTTTTACTTTTCAAAACAACCATTATTCGTAATAATTTAACACTTTGGCAACAAATTGCTCAAACGATATAATAATGTGTAACTAAATGTCTCTGATATAATTAAATAAATAATTATCAAAATTGCTTGCGGACTTTTGATTTTCTGATAAACTTTTTTTTCCCATGTGAACGTGGATTACGAGTGTAAGTAACACATGGAGTGTGATGCGTAATAATACGTTTCTGTGTCCGTAATAAAAACGGTCAGTGGTAGTCGGTTTTGATTTATGAAGAGTAGTGACTGAGTGGAAATATGTTGTCTGTTTGTTTTTTAACAGTCACCCTTATAAGGATCTCACTTTTAATGGTGTTTTAGAGACATCATTAAAATGGAAATGGTGGTTTGTTTATTATTTGTCATCAGTATTAGTAATGGGCGAGCCATATTACCTATTGATTCTCCATAGGGAGCCGTATATTTTGCATAACTCAAGTTATTTAAAGTAGTGATCTTTAACGAGTACCTGACATCGTACAGGCTCGGGGCCGAGGTATTACCATCCTCTCCGAGGGACGACATGCTCAGATTTATTCTTCCCGCCAGTTCAGAGTTGAGTACGTTAACAAGCTTATCTGGTCCACTTTCAATAGAAATATAGTTAAACATTTAGGAGAGTTGAAAAACAGCGTGCTTTGTCAGCTGGGTTGTCTTCATTGTTACACACCTCAAACCCAGTAGAACTCTTTGTGGGCGTCTCTTTCGCAAGCTTTCCGTACGGGATTTTAATGGCTGAAAACCTTAACTTGCTCCACTAACCTGGCATTAATTTTTTAAAGTCCAAGTCAAGAAGTGAAGAATGTTTTCAACAAAATTTTTTTATTTTCAATAAACACTTAAATGATATTTTACATTGAATCATTTATTTTTTCATTCCAGAATGTGATTTTTAACTTTTTAAAATTGGTCCTCTGACAAAGGCTATTTATATCTAATAAGAAAAAAAAGATTACATTTTACTTTCTTTTTAATTTAAAGTATTTAGATCTTCATATTTAACGAAAAATATTCAGGGATTAATTATAGGAAACAAGAAAGTTAATATTTCTTAATTAAGGAAAGCAAAAGGATTAGTTGATCTTCAAAGAGATCATGGTTTGAACAACTTTGGAATTTCACTCAATTATGATTTCAGATTTCTATTTGTTTTTTGCTTTATAAAGAGATGTGTTTTTTTTAAAAGCTGTTCTTTGTTTCTAAAGGATATTGCACGGTCCACTAATTATTTGACCCAATTTAATTATCCTACAACTTTAAAGTTCGTAAAACCATTTTGAGTTAAGAGTTTTCTAATGAAAATACTTCATTTTGAATAAATGAACTTTAAATGAAATCGCTTTTCGTGAAAAAAAAACTAAAGGTTAATATAAAAGCTGGACACAGACTTAAATTTAATAAGAGTTAAATTTACACAAACCTAATTGCCATGAACATTTAGAACTTTGAAGATAGAATATGAATAAAACGCTATTCATATTCAAATATTCATTGACTCAATGGTTAAAAGGCTAATGTTAACATCTGTAAAAACTTAAAACATGAATCAGAAAAAGTTTAGTAAGGACCCTTGAGGAAATAGTTATTCTTGAAATTAGAAATTAGCACTCTTTCAAAGACTGGGTGGTTACAATAAAGAAGCAAATATACAGCATATATAAGCTAGATATTATTAATTGCTATATATTATTTTTTGTGTATATAACAACTTTTACTTTTAAAATAATTAACAGTGAGTATGGTGAGGCGCATGTGAATTCCCCGCAGTAAATCTCATCGCGGTTTGAACCGAATCTATCAGTGCCATCAACCAACTTCTCAACACATCTTTGAAGGTATTCTTAAATCTGCTGATTTGTCAACTCAGTGGGCATTGATAAGCAAATGAGTGGTAAAGAAAATTAAAACATTGATCGTAATTTATCACAGATCTTTCATTTTAATACTGATTAATGTAATGCGTGTCCATGTTCATTTGGCTTAGTACATTAAATTATCATAAAATGTATTTAGGATATTACTTTATATTAAAATGTATTTAATGGAATAACTCAGACCTATAAAGGAAATAAAAAAAAAACAGTCATACATCCTACTCCGGTAGGTACTACCAGCACACCAATATAACAGAAATAGGACTTCATGTAGGAATGTGATTACTTTATAGCGTTTAATAATGCTGAAATTTAATAAATGTAGGATAAAATATCCGGTTAGAATATATTTAGTTTATTTACTGATAAAATGACTATCAGATAAACGTCAAACATAATCTTTACATTACATATACTGTATTGTATCTAATGTAACTTTTAATATTTTACAACACCATTGAACTTGCATCAATGTCCAGTAAGTGTCCTAATAGATAACTGATGCATTCGAGAAAATTAATATTACTAATCTATATAAATAAAAGGAAGGTTTTGTCTGTACATTACTTGAAATGACTCATTATAAGTCATTTTAATGTTTTATACATTACAGATGTATCATTGTTGTGTCAGCAACAATCTAACGAATTTATAGATAACATTAACAATTAAACAATAATACACTAGTAGAATAAGGTATTATTAAGTTTTTGTTGAAAAGTTTTCTAAACTATTGTTTGCCGTTGTTTTTATGACAGTATGTCGTTAAAAAATAGATCAACCAATAAAAAGAAAATGTGAAACAGTAGTAGCACACGATTTTCTTAAGACACTGAAATGAAGTTATTAGTCCAGCTTTCATATTAACCTTTAATTAAAGGACTTCCTAAAATTGTTGACTAGCAACAGTTGTTACCACAACAATTCGCAAATCTACCCTTAGAAAAATACCTTTCTGTTTGTATATTTGTTATTTTTATTTTGAAAATATACAGATTTTTTTTTAGGTGCATGATAATGTAGCAAATAGGTATTGTTAGTTCTTTTTAATTTTGTTTATAATAATTTACTCACTTTTCAAAAGTGAGCCCTATCTACCCGCGTACTGAATAATAAGTATGTCTAGGATAACAACAAATTTGAGATCACTATCAAAATCTACAAAATTCAAAAAACTTATGACAGTTATGGACTGCACTAATACTGATACTTTTTAGCATTCCATAATTTCTAATTATATTTTGGAATATCATTTCGGAATTTTTGTATAATACGCATCAAAGAAGGGCACGTCTTCTAGTATGCAATGTAATTATGCTTGTTTTAATTTTTTTTTATATTTTCGCTTTTCTTATTGCTAGATTATTAAAATATCAGTGATATGAACACAGTATCAACAGTATAACAATACCAGTTCATGGAGAGTCTTGAGGAATTAATGCCATATATATATATATATATATATATATATATATATATATGTGTGTGTGTGTGTGTGTGTGTGTGTACAAATATTTTTGGACATTTGTGTCACTCAGAAATTATAGCAATAGTGATTAAAATAACAGTTTCTTGTTATTAAGTCACTGTTATTAACATTTTCTTATATAGCCCAAGATTTTAATATAGTATTCTTAACATGATTCAAAATATATACACAGTAAGTGTATTTAGCAAAATAAAAATCATTTAAATTAACTTAATAAGTAAAAAAAGACATTTATTTTATGACATAAAAAATTAAAAATTAATTCAAGTTATATACACAATCAAATATATTCAAAAAAAACAAAACTTGTAAATTGAAATATTCAATTTATTTATCTAACATAAAATAACATTAATGAAAGGAATGTGTCTTTATAATATTACCGTAGAATATTCGTATTTTATCTGACTTTAGTGTTCACGTTTGTTTGTGAAATGATTCATTTTTAACCCTTAATGTAATAGTTTATTATATATTACAGGCTACCCTCAGCCCATAATGAGAAATATTATTAAATAATATTGTAGATAGTCGAGGCGAGTACGCAAGTCACTGGGCTACCCTGACCCTCTTACACGATTTGTTATTATGTAATACAACTATAACAAAGCCAATCGCAACAAAAGTAAAGATTACAATAATTTCAGGTGTCTATCTCAATGGAAAATGGGTGAAGAAACTCACGCAATAACAAGCAAACTCACGAATATATAGATATAGATTAAACTCCTAATATTATATTCTTACTTTTCACAATCACTTTAAACTTATATATACTCGACAAGGGTTTGTTGTGAATGTACTCAACAAAGAATATTAGATCAAGATTTTAATTAACATCCATATTAACTTACAACGATTTTATTTATTATAAAGTATCTTATACTATAGCTCAGTGAAGCATTTTATTATTTTTTAATATTCTGGTAATCGGATCCTGACAATCAACGTTAAAGATATTAAAACGTTTGAAATTGTTAAATATGTACAACTCAAATTAAACCCTCCCATTGACTCATTGTGACTGTTCTAAAGTATCCTTTCCTATTTTAAATGCAAATACGTTTTACTAATTTGCTTTTTATATATTTACGACTTAATTCATTCTACCTCTCAAAGTCTCATTCTTCATTATTAACAATTTATTCATTTTGGTTTATAGATTTATCATTCTCTGAAAAATAAAAAAAACTTTATTATTTTAATTTTAAAAATTTTTAAAATTGAAAATTTCAAATTTTAGTTTTAAATTTTTTTGAACCTAAGAAATTTGAAAGTCATTTTCAAAAAGGTTTGTAATTGTTTTACTATTATAATAGATGCATTCATTAAATGTAAATTCTACTGTGCAACCAGGATTACTTGACCAAGGATGCAATGAACCTGCAAGCTAACATCGGATCTAAAAGAAGTGTAAACATGTTTTTTGATCATATAAGGAAATTATTTTTTAGAATACCTTGGCTATTTTATTTTTATTGATTTTGAATTATTATTTAGCTAGTTCTAATAATTTAAGAAAGCTAATACAAATGAAAAATACTAACTGAAATGTATATGTTGCTTCGAGCAGAAAAAAACCTGCTCCTTTCATACAGTAATGGAAACCTACACTATTACACTTTGTTTACCTTCTTCAGTGTTTGATATTTTTTTAAAGCCTTGAAATATTTGTTCAAAAATGTATATTTATCAAAAAGCTCACAAATTGGTGTGAATTCAAGCAAACTAACTGGATTGCTGATGAATTTGACAGTTAACAACAGTTGTTAAATTCTAAATTGAGTTTTTTTTTAAATTTCAATGAGGCATGTCCCACATTGTATTACATGCATTAACTACATCATTTTTAATTACACAATAATTCTTAGTTTTACATTGTAGCAATAAATTTATATTTGTAGGGTAAAAAGCTAATGAAATGGTCTCCAAATGTAAAAATTTAATGGTATAAACAACGCGTTTCAAACACGCAGTGTTCTTCCTTAGGCGTTAACAAAAAAATACAATGACACATCGTAACTGATTGCACTACGTTAAAATTTATATTTATTATTATTATATTATTTATATTCCAATTAGTGTTTTTGCTTAAATGTGAATCCTATTGACACTGTGTAATATTGAAGCTTGGGAAAGGTACTTTATCATATCATATGCCAAAACATGTACTCATTTTAACTAAATATTTTGTGATTCTAGAGCAGTTAGATTTCATATTATATACTACCTTAATAAGAATGTTTCATGATAAAAATGTCATAAATTTTGATTATCGATGAAAAAGATTTACACTTAAAAAAACACATATTAAGTTCAACCTGTTCTAGCTTCTAAAATATTGCTATAAAACTTGCTGTAAGTTTTGTTATAACCAACAAATAATATAAAACTGTTAAAATAAATAATTAATAACAATAATAGCAATTGGTTGGGGGCCAAGTTAGCTCAATGGTAAACGTACTCGCCTCTGAACTGGTAGGTCTGGGGTTCGATATCCACCTGGCTTTTGATTTATCCGCGTGAGAAGTGAATAAATCTGAGCACGTCGTCCCTCGGAAAGGATGTTAGGCCATCGGACCTGAGGCATGTACAGTGCCAGGTACTCTTGAAGATCCCTACTCTAAATATGGTACACTTTAGTTAGGCAAAAGTTAGGACTCCCAATGTAGAATCAATCTTCATTGTGTGGTATCACAATGGGTCCAATGTTTGGCCTACGTGTATTCCCTTGTGAGACTGCCACTGCAACCTAAAGGGTTGTCTACTACTATTACTAGCAACTGAGTTTGATAAACGTTTATAATCGACATGAACTCTTGGTAATCGGAGTAATCGCTTTCTACTTTAAATAACACAATGCTGATAATAAATTCTTCTTAAAATAGTGTGCTTTGACTTTATTTTTTTAAATTGTAACAGAGGATATTTAATCACTGGTCCGAGAATAAATAAACTCCAGTTTGCTTCTGGTTAGAAGTTCATTTTATTGAAATCGAGTTTGACTGAATTTAGAAAACCTAAATGATTATTTATTTGAGAAAGAACACCAGATATAGAAGACTATTTACATTCAGATGTTGTTGCTCTTACAGTTTACTTCATTTAAGTGTATATTTGATTGAAATTCCCCTTTTTTATCTAGGGTGTTTAGTAAACATTGCTTGTGTCAAGTGAATCCTTTGGATATCTTCTATTAAAATTTTCCAGTAATTGAAATATTTTATTTTATATCTTTCAAACCTTCCATTGATTTTTTATGTATTAGTCATAAACTCATGCTTTTACATTTTTTTGTATTTATTCTATTGATTTAAGATGGAATACATAATTTTTGTTTTTTTTTATTTAGAATTATTTTTTTAAATTTCTTTTAGTTTGCTTTAGTAACCTATACTTAAAAAAAAACAAAAAGTTGTAAATTTTAATATTGTGATGAATTTACGTGTTATTAAGTTTTCCGAATCCATTTTAAACCTTTTGTTGATAGTGTTTCTGTGCGTGTGTGTGCGTTTGTAAGTGTGTGTGTTAATGAGTATATTCAAAAGTAAGTGACCATAGCTCACACAATAGGTTACAGAGGTTATATAAACGTGATGCCAATATAAACCAGAATATGAATACAAAACAAAGAATATGGAGATATAATTAAACAGAATCATTTAAAAAATATGAATTAATATTATAGTTTATGGAGTAATATATAAATATAAAAGTAAATAACACAATCACGTAAATCCTTTACATTCACATTTTTTTTGCCACTTTGAAGAGGAATGTTAATAATATCCCTAATATGAATGTAACTGCATGTCGCACAGAAAGCTTAGCGTTCCGTGGAAAAACAGAATATAGAACAGGAAAATGTTCTTCATAAGTTAAATTGCCTGTACTTCTGAATGCTTATAATAAGTGCACTTCAGTATATATATATTTGTAAAAGTTTGTAGCAGTTCTTATTTCAAACATATATTGTTAAATTGTACACTATATTTCGCTTCCTGAATATTTGCGTAATTTTCTAATTTTCAGAAGTTTTTCGTCTTTTTGTCGTCACAACTATGTAATGCACAACTTATGTTGCTGGTCGACATGTTTCAAGTGATACTTCGTTCATCCTTAGGAGAAAAGTGGTAACTGTGTTGGAAATTCTTGATATTTATTTTTAGAAGACAGTATGGAGGTAGTTGAAAGATTGCGAGAAAAAGGCCTCTTCATCTACCTGGCTATCTAGATGGATCTACTTATAACAATTTTTTGAGTCTACCTGAACTAGCAATTTAAATATTTCTTATTAAAACAGGAAATAGCATGGAGTAAAAAAAATACGCTACATCTTTTGCTGGAAAATAATCAGATTTCAATGACTTACATTAAAGATTGTAAGTCATCACATTAAAGATTGTTGTTATCTAATACCTTCCCCCCCCACCAAACGGTATGCCTTCACCTTGTTGTTGTGGTGGTGGTGGGTGAACCTTAAAAATAAATACTAAGTATTCAAATCACGTCGCTATATTGTGTAGATACTTAGTTTTTATTTCCCTCATTCTATTCATGAGTTATACCCTCATAATAATACCCCAACATAAAAGATTCCATAGCTCGTCAGATATAAGTTCAATCAAATTACTATATATGGTAACATTTAATGCCAAGTTCATTATTAATTATCTGTCTTCTTAATTTTTCTAAATTGATGAAAGTTCTTTTGTTCTTTTAATGTTTTCTGAAAGAACATTAAATTAAAAAGAAGAAGACAAAATATCCAGATAAATGATGCTGACTTGGTATTAAATTTCTTAGGATGTAGTGAAGAAGGTCCACTCGTATATATTTATATTGGACAAAGATGAAATCAACTTATCAAGAATAAATTCTTCCACAAAGAGAAAATATACGGGCTGAATCTTTCACTACTGAAAACATGTTATCTATTATATATCCTGTGATGTGACTGTATTTACACATAATTAAGTCCTTAAGTTGAAAGCAACATGCAGCCAAACCTTGTGCTTCGTGCATTAGTACCAAGCTAAGCTGGCTTCCCTCCTGGTCATAAAAAATAATAAATTACATTTTTACGTACATTCTTCTCCCTGTCAACACTTCAACAATGGTAAACTATTCTTTACTTTTACAACATAATTAAAAAAAATAATCAGTAATGAAACAGTAGCGAGTAAAAATATGAAAATCAAGATTTTAAATTGATGTAAATTTGTTTGTATATATGTACTCGTATGGAAAATAATCAGTACTCATATGAGAAACAAAAATAATTATAAATTAAAAATGATTATTCAGTTAGAGTTTCTTGAAGGAAATATTCATTGTCAGAATTTTATTTGATATCTGAAATTAGTTTCCAAAAATTACCTTTGAATGCTGGCAGGAAAAAAAAATACGTTTTTATATAAGTTAGTTAAAGTAATATGTTAAAAATAAGTGAACTGTGTGAGAAACTTGCCATCCGCATACGAACCGCGCACAGCGAGCCGCAAGAAATGCCTGTCTGAGCCCCTTTCGTTCTCCACGACGAGGAAGTAGGTCCTGGAGTCAGCGGGGTCTGCCTCTCGGATATGCAGCTTTGCTTGATAGCAGTCTTCGCGAGTCTCCTTTAAAAGCAACATACTCGTCTTAAGAACATGCATATTGTTAGATTCATGAAGATTAGTAAACACAATAATATTATAAACTACCGAAAAATACATCAAGCATCCAAAATACAATTATTCCATTACTTGTGCAATCTGAGTTTTTTTTTATCACTATAGAACAACATGCTCCACCGGAAGGCATTACATGCATTAAAATCTTTGGTGGTCCACAATAATGTGCATTCTGTTATAGTATGGTATTTACTCATGATGGTGAATTTGACAAAAGAGTCTTATCTGAAAACTACAACATGTATATTGCATTCATTTTCAAATACTCCACACCTATATTCTAAAAGCTCATAGATATGTATGTTTCTTAGATATAAACCTGAAGAAGAACACTAAGTGTTCAAAACGTGTTGGTAGTTTTGGTATAAAACTTTTATTGGGGTAAATATTGGGTCTCCACACAAAAAAAGTTTATTATAAAAAACTAGACTACGCATTTCGAACACTTGATGTTCCTCTTCAGGTTACATGTGCTCTGCTGGGGTGGTTATTCAGTGGGTGAGACCAAGCAAGGACTTTTTTGTGCGGAGACTTAATACTTTCCCCAATATGAGTAACTAACACACTGTAACAGATTGCACAGTTAATGAATAAAACTCTTTTATGTGGGACGTAATTTTTGAAATTCCCCATCCTGAAATTATGGTTAAACAATACTCTAAATTGTTCTGTAGATTTCAAATATAGGTAATTTTAATATAAGAAATAGTAATAGTACTGGTAGCGTTATTGTTAAGAACCTGATGTGCAAATGACTAATAAATCAGTTGATGAAGTTCTGTACATTGAACACATTAAATACTAGTAGGATGATTAAAGAAATTATAAAAAACAATGTCCAAGAATGGAAATAGGTAATGTCTTTAATGATAGATATATAATTTATTAAACTTTCTTTATAACTGTATATTCCATGACAAGAATAATAGAGAAAAGCTAATCTCATTACTACTGACATATTGTATTTGTTTGTATGATCTAATGTGATTTTGAACTTTTGGTTGATTAAGGTGTTTTTGATGGATGGTTACCTCCTTGAGCTGCTCGGCCTGGTAGCGGCCCCGGCCTTCACCAGCCTTGAGATGTAGACTGCCCCATTCCCAAGTAGCTGACTTTGGTCTAGGGTCTGCGCAGACGACCATGGTGAGCGTGGCGTCTTGCCCACGCACTGCAAACACCTCTGTGCCACCGCTTTGTCGCAGAACCTGAGGGCCTCCTGTAACATTAAAATAAATGCACTTCTGACGAATTAACAACAAAATAACAGACTCCAGAAAACCATTTAACCTGATTAAGAGAGACAATAATAATAATAATAAGATGAGATAAGATAATGCAAGTTTTCGTAAAAACTTCCTTTTGAAGTTCCTACATTGAGTTTTTCACGTTTTGTGATCACGGTTCATTTGGTATTTTCATCACGGTGAACACCAATATGTGATAGCGGGTGGGGGAGGGGGATATATAAAAAATTGTAATTATGCAATAACCTGCATCATTTGACAGATAATAGAATTTGACAGACATGTATTTCATGGAGTAGACATCATATGTATAACATATTAACCAAATGCAGATTCCATGTATAACATCATAGATAAATATTTTACGATGCATTATGCTAATATAGGTACCAATTCTCCGCTCATCAGGTTATGTATTCCAAAAAAAGTTATATTATGTGGTCAGTATTTTCTATTCCTGAGTACTGCCTTATGCATATATTACTAAATTTAGAATATTGCATAAGACAATGGATAATAATGATTTTCTAACCTCTTCCTCCCTGCCTTCGTAAGTGAGCTAAGGCTGCTAGAACCCAATGCACTATGAATGAAAGACAATTATAAAAATATGTTAACTTGGACCATGGTTGAGAGGTATAAGATTGAGTTAGTTGTAAGGCTTGGAGATGTAAAATCAATTAATCTGGACGAGATATTGGGTGTCGACAATTCTTGCAAAGGCATTGTTTCCTTGTGATTGAAGTGAACACTCAGCAGGCCTCATTTCCAGCAGGTAATTCATCAACTCGCTTATGGATCAATCTTCGCTTACTCCCTTACCTCCACCAGCCTCTCACCCCCACCAACCCCTTAACCAAGCCCTTTCCCTTTTCTAATTACCATACAAATCTCATCTTCCTTCTCTTCCCTTCCCAACTCCAACCCCTTCCTCCAACCCTATTCTTTTTCTTTTCTCCTTTTCATTACCTCCTAATCCTTCCTAATGAATACAAATTTAACTCAAAACTCTAAACAAGGTCTTATTTTACGCCAACAAAATTCAACTCATCCATTATGAATCATTCTTGACGTAAACAAATTACCTATTTCATTACTTATGTCATGTTTAAATTTTAACAAGAAGGCAGAATATTCCTTTTCAACGATGACTGCTGACAGATGATTAGTGGATCCTAAAGCCTTCAAACAATAGAAAAGTAATTGATGGAGCCAATGAATACCTATCAAATAAAGCTGTCTGGCATCTCTTTATTAATTTTAGATAACTGTTTCAGTGCTTCACTACACGTTAATATTACATGAAAATCTAATCTTAACATTATGGTCCTAACCAACTTAATATACCGATTAGAAGCAAACAAAACTTACTATCTATAATTTTTACTTTACTATAAGTAAAGTATAGTGATCATGAAAAAATTTCATCTCGAGATTTTGACGGAATTACATGTTTTGAGGTCCCAGAAGTCGTTTTATGAAGTTTTTACGATGATGTCTGTGTGGGTGGGTGGGTGGGTGGGTGAGTGTGTTAGCATTGCTTGTTACCACGCTACGGTCCAGAATCTTTGATGGGTCAAGTTCATATTTTATACAAAAATGTGCCTCATAGTGTAGAAGATCTCCATTGTTTGGGAAGAATTATGCATGACGCGGAAGTCACTTTTTTGCCAAAATCCGTTTTTTAAAATACACTTTTTTCTCCTTAACTGATAACCCTAGAGTTTTGAAATTTTGGCATTATCTTTGTGATTACAAATAACACAAACGAAAAATATATTCAGAATTTTAAAACAGCAGGAAATATTTTTTTTTTCAATAAAATGTAAAAATTTTGATTTATAATTCAATCTCAAACCTTGTGAGAGCGATACAAGCCATACTGTTTGACGGATCAAAATGAAACTATGCCTAAAAATAGACCATTATGTGGACAATGAGTTGAGATATTTGTTTTCAAAATTACATTCGTTAATGGGGCGTTACAGTGCGATTTCTGTTTTCAGAAAATGTTTTTTTGATGCTAAACAGCTCATTAAAAAATAATGAAAATTTGACCAAAAATGGAACAAAAAATTAGCAACTTATAATAAAAATCATGAAGTTTCAATTACGGGAAAGAGAAATAACGCTATAAGTACTGTTTGTACTTATGTTGTACTGTTTGTACACCTGCTATACTTGTCGATTTTTTTATATTTTTTTACATTGTTTACATTGACTTAGAATTTTTTGAGCGAATCCACTGAGATAAAATTGATATTTATAAAGGAACAATGTAAATAGTTTATTGACTTATATGAGATGTAAGAGGAATAATATTGTGCAGGAAAACGATAACACTCACTCCGAAAAAATTCGTGTATATGTTATTTGACAAAGGGGAAGGAAAATGATCTTATTAAATACTAAGAAGCCATAAAATTTCCAGTATAATAATTCTGTAAAAAACCAAAAATGTATAAGATAATTCATAATTGAAATCCTTCGTTTAGAGATTAATAAATGTAATTATCGTACATCTTTAATTAAAAATCATCTTAAAGCAACATTTTTTCTTCGCTGTTTATGATGTTTTTCAGAGAAAAAAATGGTATTTTCCTGTTTTAAATTTGAAAATTTTACTTTAATATTCAATGTAGAAGGATGTCAAGTAAACGGTGTAAGAAATCCACTGGCTATTTGAACATTAGCCATGTTCTCTTGTAGGATAATATTTCGTTTCAAGAAATGTTCACTTTGGTTTTTCAAAAATGTTATTACTGCTGTAGTTATACTAATGAAATTATTTGCATCAGCTGTGTGATGTACAAAAATAAGCTTATATATTGATATGTCCTTCAATTATTATCTGTACTACCTCAGGAATGAAAGACTAATAATCATATCCCATTTAGATGTTTATGTTATGCTTAAATGAGACGTTATGTTTTATATACTCAAGAAATTTGATATTAAGTTACTTATAGTAAAGTTGAGTGTAGGCCACTCCAGATTTTTTAAATTGTTATTCTTCCATTAATCCTTATTCATTAAAAACCTTGAATAATATGAATAAACAACCTTAGTTTGTATTAGACAACTGTGATTATACTGAAATGGTTTTTTACTACACAGACACTTGAATAATTTTTTTTTTTCAAAATTAAGTCAGTTCGGGTTAATGAAAATTTTAATGTAGAGTTTAATTGATTTTTTATTTTTTGAATTTTAATTCGTGTTTTTATTACAGTTTTGCTTTTATTGTGAATCTTTCATTATTCATATAATTGTAATTGATAATAGTATAAAGCATGTTAGGTTATTATGAATAACGGGAGATTTTTAAAATCTTACCAACAACTTGAAGGGAGACTGGGTCACTGTGTACACTCCTCTCACGATTGCCAATGTAGTTGGACACTCGGCATACGTAGTGGCCTTGGTGATAGTAGGTAACGTTGCGGATGTGCAGGCGCGCGTCGTTGCTTCGCACAAGGGTAGGGGCTGCCTGCTGGAGCCACTGGTACGAAGGAGTGGGATTGGCTTCTGCCTCGCAGTCGAGCGTAGCTTCAGAGTAGAGGCTTGCTGTCACCTGTTTGTCTGGACCCACAGATCGGATTACTGGTCCAACTGAAATCATTATTTCACTGTTCAAATCACAATTCTCCTGTAAATTACAATATAAAATTTCAGTCACTTTCTAATTTCACTTCAATATTTGGTGTAATACTAAAATGGGGATGATATTGGGCATAATCAAAATATATTGTAACTAGTAAAAAATATATGGGAAAATAAAAACTACAATTTAATTATTGTACTTGCTAGTGAATGTACATAACATATATATTTACATACGTTGTAGATCATCCGCTTCTGAGGCAGAATTCCATGCCTCACACCTTTTTCATTTAGCACTCGACCATATTATCGGCTAATAAAAGCTTCCCTCAGAAGACGCATATTTTCAACGCATTCGTTCGATCATACTATTACCAGTTAAACCTGATAGAAGTGACTTGACAACTCCAGAAATGCCTCTCAGTGTAAAAAAAATCTGCTCAACAACGTTTTACAAAAAAAAAAAATCAATAATTACTGTGTTTGTGATTATTTTGGATTACTATTTTAAAAGATAATGCTATTAGGTCTAATTAGTTAAATTTTGGCTAATTGTATATACAAATAAAATAAACTACTATTTATACAATGTTCGTGTACATAACTTGTTATTACTTTTCTGAATTTACTAAAGAAATCTATAACAGTAGCTATTTTTGAGATAGCTTTTCTATCACAGGAAAGTTTTATTAATGACCAATCATAATTGTTTCTACATATATAACTAATTAATGAAAAATTGAGACAAAGTGATTTCAGAAAAAATAATTTAAAATTTGCACTTTAAACTGGTTAGGAAAGCAAATAAGGGTAACGGTGAAGTTGGACGCAGGGAAAGGTTTGCATATGAAATTGGTTTTGGACAGAGTGTTTGCGCTGGGGGCTTGAATTCCACAGGTGATTTATAGCCGTCCCTATTGAAACAATGACACGGGCTTGCCTGCTTGTGCGCCCGGCTCACCCTTAAGCACTAAACAATCCACACTCTGTTGTACGGGGTAGTCTCCTTTGAGACTGCCCTAGCTAGAGAATCTGTACTATTTAACACAAATAGTTTTTAATAAAATAATACTATCATTTCTTCTATTACCCTTCTGATGTATATTTCCATATCATGTCTCTTTCTCTTTGTAATTCTATTTTTTACCTTCCTCCATCCTTGCCCTTGATTGGTCTAACATACTGTCAGTTTGTTAGTTCATACGTTGGTTCTTAGCCACGTAGCACAGGCAATCTTCTATGATAGCAACGGATACCAAAATATGCAGAGAGTTCAGTCATTTAATTCTATATTTGTCTTTTTTATGTGTCTTTCAATGTAATCTAACGTATTGACATCGTCAGAAACTCTTAAGATCTAAATGTGAACAGAAAATATATTCATCAAATAATTTTTATAAATAACTTCTTAAAATCACCATTTCTATGTGTTTTTGTGAATACGAATTATTTAATTTAATTTATATATTATTATTTATTCAACTTTTCATTTTATTTTTTATAAGTTTCCCATTTATTGTTTATCCATTTATAATCTTGTTACACTCTTTCATCTGTTTAGTAGTCTTATACTTTTCTTTTAGACTCCTCTATTTATAACCTCTTCCTTTCTGTTTCCTTCCTAATTTCTTAATTTACAATCTTCCCTAATTTTCCATATTACCTTATTACTCACTCCATTCTGCCTTTTGATTTCATGGTTTTTCAATATTTTTGAACTTTTAGTAATCAGATCAAGAATGCCTGGACTGCGGCTCATTTTAATCACATACACACACACACAAACACCCACATAATATATATATATATATATATATATATATAATGTCATTTTTTTGAGGGTTGAGGTCTAATAATTTGAAACTAGTCCTCTTACCGAAGTTTCGACATATATTTATGTCATCTTCAGGGCTTGAAAATCTCTTTCTGTTGCAGCATACCTTTCTTTACTCAATTACATAATTAACACTTGCAGGTTACTGCCTGCAGTAGCCTGCTACTACGCGCAGGCAGTAGCCTGCATGTCTTAATCATCTAATTGAGTGGAGGAAGGTATGCTGCAACAGAAAGATATTTCCAAGCACTGAAGATGACATAAATATACGTCGAAACGTCGGCAAAAGGACTAGTTTCAAATCATTAGATCTCAACCCTAAAAAAAATACATCATATAAATATTGGGTCAAGAAAAGAAGTCGTGATGAATATATATATATATATATATATATATATATATATATATAACAAACACTTTTTCTTCTTCTCGGAGTTTGGTCAGGGTAAATATATGGAATCACCTTTTTGCCAACGTTTCGTCTTTATTGTAAGACATCCTCAGGGCTATAAACTAACAAAAAACAATAAACAATGGACATTTGTCATTTCTACTTTGGAAACATCATAAACAAATTGAAAAGAAAAAAACTTACTCAAGGCTGGGTTCTGTTACATTACTACAACCGTTAACTGTCATTACATGTGCTGCTCCAAGCGACATATTATTGAAAGACTGTTCTTTTAGTACAATCATCATCATTCCAGACCTACCTATTAGGTAGACACTAATAGGAATATAAGACCGGACTTAAACACTGAAGAAGGTAATGAAATAAAACAGCACTCCAGTAATAATAGCCTCACCAACTCACCACAGTATAGATCTGTGACATATGTGAAAGGACTGACGGAATAGATTGGAAAAATACTTAAGGAAGCTAACTTTAAAATAACATATAAAGTAAAAAAAAAATTAAATACATGCATTTTTACGAACACCAAATCATCTATTAACAAACTAATTAAAAGCAATATAATATATTCTATTGCTTGCAATAATTGTAATAATGTATACATAGGTCAAACCAAACAATATCTAAAAGATAGATTAGCATTACACAAATCAAATTTTAAAAATAAAAAAATGTTTTGTTTGTTAATATTTTGTGGTCAAGAAAACAGTACCGTATATATATATATCATTATATATATATATATATATATATATATATCATCATATATGAGTCGTTATCAGCCCTTGGAGCGATTCACTTCTTTTCCTGAAGACGAGGACATCGAAATATAGTAGTGAGTTCAGTGGTTTCCTTTCGATGTGTTCTTTTTTAAATTCTAGTTTATATATATATATATAACTTTATTGAAAATTACACCAAATTTAGCTGACACCTGTTTCTTAACAACTTTCTGTTCTTTTTTTAATATATATATATATATATCAATGATCAAACCACAATAAGAAATGGGAAAACAAGACTAAGATCTTTCAACCGTAACAAGCGGTCTTCGTCAGAGTCAAAAACCCAACTGATTGAATCATTGATTGTTATTTCATGTGTTTATGTGAAATTTATATATATATATGTGTGTGAGTGTATACATTTCTATCTGTAATTAATAATCTAGTAAGTAGGAAAAATCATAATAAAATAGGTTGAACAGAAATAAAGAATCAAATAATTTTTTCAGAAAAGTAATTTCCATAGAAGTTATTCAAAATAAACCAAAATCTATGTACGTTCTAAGAAAATACGGCTTTCTATAATTTATAGCTGTACGAATAAATATGCAGACTCTTGTACTTATTGTCCAAAATATTATCAAATGAAGTTGGATCAGAATGTGTTTCAGACGTACTTGATATTTTTTTAAATATTTTTATGTATGTATGTATGGTGGCTTGAAATTATGAAATAATTAGAGGGGAACGGTTAACATTTTATTTTTATTAGCTTTAAATTCTTAATAATATATGTTTTGTGAAGTTCTGAACAATGTATTAATATAAACAATGTGTTTTTTTTTATTTCTGTACAATAAATTAGAGCGTAGGATGTAACTTAACTTAGTTAAAATAGCAACTTAAATTAGTTATTTGAATTAATAGGATATATATAATATATAATAAATATAATACCATATATAAATTTACTTTCTTTAATTTTAAAAGAAAGAAATGCATATTAATTTTTGTTTAAATTCATTGTATATTTATTTACATAATAATATTATCATAAAGATGGCATGAAGAAAAGTTTAGTTTACTGTTTTGATGAAGTGAAGTTCCATAGTGTATCTGAATTAAAAAAGAGAAAGCAAATAAGTCGATTTGGAGGGAATTCAAAAAATTGAGATTTAATTCAGGGACTGAGTAGCGTCGTTCAACCAACATTAATACTGTCGCGAGATTTGAGGTAGTTACTCTTATTTCTTTGCTAAAACGCCTCAAGTGAATTTTTTCCATGTTATTAATGGCCTTTCCCCGCATCAATCTTGTCCAATCTCCTCCCTAGTCATATCAATAGTTTCTCACTCAACCAGATTGTATTTTATATTACACTTTGATCAAGTACCTTTAGAAATGACCTAACCAAAAATAAATAATTTTTATTTTAATCCTTTTTAAAAAATGCAACTTAAAAAAATGTACATAAAAAGAACTAAATTAGTGTGTTTATATCAATGATATGTCCAAATTTTGACAATATTTCAATATTGATTTGTAATGGGATATTTAGATGAGCTACGGTAATTTTGTTTTTGGCTTGTGAACAGCTAGCCCCGGATATTCGTTGTTATAACTTGCAGCACTTTAGATATTTTCATGTGGGACATAAAATAAATGAAATAATCCTTCTGTTCTGCATACCGATGTATTCTTATGCTGTGCGTGCACGTTACTTTTATTTATTGTATTTTCACAACATTTTGGATCAATTTTCTTCTTTTCTAGGGCAGTATATATCTAGTTATATGTTCAAACAAGAATAAATGAAAAAAATAATAAGATATTTTTTCCTATTTCTTATTGTGTTTTGAACATTGATTGTTGCTTCACGTGTATATTGTGAAATATACACGTTTTGTTTTACAGTTTTGTAAAGTACAGTAATAAATTTAGAAATACAACTAGAATTTTCTAATCAAATCATGTGGTGTTCGTCAGAATCACTCAGATCAGACCTTTGACAGATGAAAAATCTTTTGATAAAAGGTTTAGTATTTTCTCCCTTATCGGCAATTTTTAAGATAATAGCCCTAGAACGAGATAAAAATTATTTCTATATTAAAATTATATTTAAAAATTATACTTAGTATTAAAATAATAGTAATACAAAAAACCAATGCAAGGAGAAAGGGACAACGAACCTAACCCACAACCCGAGCTCGAGTCCAAGTCCGACCCGACCCAATATTCTGGACGGGTCGGGCACAGAATGTCGAAAATTTCATCCTGATCGGGTGGGCCCAGGCTTCTCGCTAACTTTTTTTTAAAATAAATATATATTTATATGTTATGTGTACTAAATGATGTATGGATATTAAACTAAGGAATATTTGTTATAAAAAAAAATTTAGGTAAAACATATTATCGAGATTTGCTTCGCTGGACAGTATATATATATATATATATATATATATATATATATATATATATATATATATATATATATATTAGTGTATTTGGGGAGCAGGCCTTCATCTATACAAGTTTTGTTAAAACTTATGCCTATTTCCAATTTCACTCTTTTTCGGGTTAATTTTTCCATTCGTCTGAGTTCTGGCTTCCAAGAGTTCGGGACTAGATATATCAGTTCTCCATAATTTTTATTTTTGTACACCAACATGTTTCGGTCCACATCGACCATTTTCAAGGTTATTTTTACACAATTAAACTATACATACTAAATAACAATAAAAACTTAACATTGATACTGATCTATTAAAATACATTACTAAATAGTTATAGTAAGTTACTAAACAAAACAAAGATAGCTAAATAAACACGCAAGGTTAACAGTCATAACCATTGGAAGGTTGTAGCTTTTCTGTTAAATTGTTTTCATATTAATTTCAATGCAAAAAATTGACACGTAATACAAATAAATCGCAATACGAGCTCAGTTTAAACAAAATGAACTCATACTTTCAGGTTTTAGAATATATATGTCAGTTTCTTTTTATATGTCACAGTTCATCTTAAGTATATAAATATATATATATACCAAGTAAATTAATATATATGAATTAATTTACCACAGTGAAAATAAATTGAAAACAGTGCTCTAAGGCCTTTCTTCAACACATCAACAAAGAACAAGTGAACTAAAAAATAATAAATACTTGTCAACATGGTTGATTGAATTCACTCTGACACTCTGACTATGCTTAAAATCAAACACAAATTAATAATTAAACACAGTCATACTAACAATTCTATAGACTTCAATCAACCAAGTTAACGAATATTTATTATTTTTTAGTTCACTTGCTCTCTGATATGTTGAAGAAAGGCCTTAGAGCACTGTTTTCAATTTGTTTTTACTGTGGTAAATTAATCCATCTATTGCATGTATGGAAGTAGAGACGAATAACATATCTTAGTACGTTATTTATTGTGTTGTTTCAAAATCATTTTAATGATGTTTTAATAATTTATAAACAATTGTAAATTTCAGGATTATTTAACAATATGTTAATAAAACTTAGAAGCAATTCTAGATTTTGAGAACTAAATCAACAATAATTATTAATAATTAGTTTTCTTGTCCATAGCACTGATTATTTTGTAATTATATTAGTTTTGTTTATAAAATTATGAAATTTAATTTTGAAATATATTTTGAGCAGGAGGGTGGTGTAAACTTTGATGTTGTAAAGAGGATATATTACACGAAGTTGACTGGTATCAAGTCATAGCATAGGTGGTGCTTGTAAGTGTGTTGTCAATAGACTAACAAAGGGTTATTGTTTATATTAAAGGTAGGATTCAAATGAATTCTCAAATACTCATTATTACCAAAATAGCTGCTGGTTAGGTACTAAATTATTGCTTTCAGTAATTTATTACAATAAATCAAAGCAGTTTTGAAGATATTGGATGGTTTAAATTAGTTTCAGAGAATCTACATAACATTGTTTCAATATTACTTATATTAACAAAACAAAGTTCATTTAACTGAAATTGATTAATATTTGCAAATTTATAATTGCATACAGTAAAACAACTATTTGTTGATATGTTTGTATTTTGTGTTGCATATTATTTATTAAAAAGAGGAGTACATTTAACGGTTTTATTAAATATTGTTATTAACGCAGAGCATGAATCCTTTTGATGTTTACACACATAAAAAAATATAACTGTGCTAAGCTAATGAAGAAGCATTCAGTATAAAAAACAACTCATAGAAACAAGGAATTATCATAATTGAGAAAATGTAAGTTGTGTGTTGTTGTTTTCTTTTGCTGGTGATTTTCAAGCATTATGTCACAAAAGAAAATGTGCATTAGATTTAGTAAGAAAAAAAATATTAACACTATTAGATAAAATTATTAGAAAAATACATTACCGTAGTTTCTCCATAACTTGAACGGTTTCTAAACCGTTCTAAAGGGTTTCGTTAAAATACTGGATGTCATGGGAATAATGGAATGACAAACTGTGTGTGTGTGTGTGTGTGTGTGTGTGTGTGTGTGTGTGAGAGAGAGAGAGAGAGAGAGTGTGTGTTCCTTTACTTTCTGTGCTACCTATCTTCAATTTTAAACTGTCATATATATATACCAGTTCGAGATTAACAAAGAGCAACACACAAAGTAGGGAAACACACTTACAGACTCAAATTTTCGGGTAATCCGTCTTCAGGAGAAAAGAGAATGGGAGACCAAGCACGTTGTAGGCGCAACGGCAAGTAACCAACCCGGCAACCGCCAGTGCTGTCAACCGTACCCGGTCTTAAAGTATAAAATTAGGAGAAGATATAAACAGAAGCTCAGATAAGCAGTACTGGTTGGGTAAAACTATAAGTAGGTGAAAAATTATAAACAATATAAGATAAAAACAAACTATAAGAAACAAAAATAATGATAGAGAAAAGAAGAAAAAATAAATAAATAAAAATAAATACAATACAAAAAACTTGCATTGGTTGTTTTAGTAAATAAAAGATAGAGACTGAATAAAAGGGTAAGTATTGGAAACTAGTTAAGAATAAGAATTTAGAAAAATAAAATAGGATAAAACAAACTAGTAGTAAGTGAAGAAGACAAAATAGAATATATATATATATATTATATATTATATATATATATTATATATATTAATAATAATAATAATAATAATAATAATAATATTATATATATAATAATATATATATATATATATCGGATATATCATAATGAATGAATGCCGAAACAGTCAAGTCATCATGCCAAGAAAAGCTGTGTATTTTTCTTGAGATGAGTGGAAAAATAATATTTTCTGTAAATGTTTTTCGAGGTAAGATTGTTTTTTACTTTACTATAAGTAAAGTATAGTGGTCGTGAAAAAATTCGATCTCGACATTTTGACGGAATTACATGTTTTGAGGCCCCGAAAGTTGTTTTATGAAGTTTTTTCGATGATGTCTGTGTGTGTGTGTGTGAGAGAGAGTGTGTGTGTGTGGGTGGGTGAGTGTGTTAGCATTGCTTGTTACCACGCTACGGTCCAGAATCTTTGATAGATAAAGTTGATATTTTACACAAAAATGGGCCCCATAGCGTAGAAGAACCCTATTGTTTGGGAAGTATTATGCATGATGGGAAAGTCACTTTTTTTTGCCTAAAACCGTTTTTTAGAAAACATTTTTTTCTCACAAACTGCCAACTCTAGAGAGTTTTGAAATTTTGGCATTATCTTTGAGGTTACAAACGCAACAAACGAAAAATAAATTCAGAGTTTTAAAGCAACGGGAAATTTTTTTTTTTTAAGAAAATGTAAAAATTTTGACTTATAATTCAATCTCAAAGTTTGTGAGAGCCATACAAGCCATACCGTTTGACAGGTCAAAATGAAACTATGCCTAAAGATAGAAAATTATCTTTAGAATGAGTTGAACTAATCATTTTTAAAATTACATTCTTCAAAGGGGCATTACAGTACGGTTTTTGTTTTCAGAAAATGCTTTTTTTGACGCTAAACGGCTCATTAAAAAATCATGAAAATTTGACCAAAAATTGATAAAAAAATTAGCAATTTATAGAAAAAAATTCATAAAATTTCAATCACAGCAAAGAGCTATAAAGCTATAAAAACTGTATCTTTATCCTGGACTAAGGGATCACCTGCTATACTTGTAGAATTTTTTATATTTTTTACAATGTTTAAATAGTTTATTGACTTATACGAAATGTAAGACGAAAAATATTTTTACATGTAAAAAAATCACCGCCAATAAACATAAATAAATTACCTTTGTCATCCATGGCATGATGGATTTGTCTCATAAAATAATTTAATAAATCTATATATTGCACTCTTGAGCAAAACTTAATATCAGTTATAATTACTTTATCTTTGTGAATTGTAGTATCTTTCCATGATATTGAAATGTGACGAATGGACTCTTTCCTCAAGAAAGAGGATTTATGTTTGTTGAGAAATATCCAGTTTTTTCACTATTCTAGTCTGATAGTTCATATTTATTGTTTTCAAATATGAGAAGCTTCCAACTATAAAAGATTTAAATTATATTGAACATCTGGCTTCGACTTTGAGTTGAGTATGTAAACTGGTTAATTACTAATATATTTTTTCACCATATACATTCATAGCAAGCTTATAACACAGTACAGCAGGCAGGAAAAAGATAACACTCCCTCAGAAAAAATTGGTATCTATGATTTTTGATAAAGGAGAAGGAAAATGATTTTGTTATTTACTAAGAAGCCATGAGATTCTCAGTATAATAATTCTATAAAAGACCAAAAATATAAAACATAATTCAAAATTGGATTCTTTCGTTTGAAGATTAATAAATGTAATTATTGTACATCCATAATTACAAATAATATTAAAACGACATTTTTTCTTCAATGTTTATGATGTTTTTCAGAGAAAATAAGAGTATTTTCCTGTTTTTTATTTGAAATTTAGACTTAAATATTCAATGTTGAAGGAGGTCAAGTAAACGATGTAAGAAATCCACTGGCTCTTTGAACAAAAGCCATGTTCTCTGTAGGAGATTTTTCGTATCACGAAATTTTTACTTTGGATTTTCAAAATAGTTATTACTGCTGTAGTTATACTAATGAGATTATTTGCATCAGCTGTGTGCTGTACAAAAATAAGCTTATATATTGATAAGTTGATCAATCACTATCTGTACTATCTCAAGAAAAAATGACTAATAAACATCTCCCATTTAGATGTTTACATTATGCTTAAATGGGACGTTATATATTATACACCCAAGAAGTTTGATATTAAGTTTACTTATAGTAAAGTTGAGTGTAGGCCACTTCAGATTTTTTTGATATGAAGTTGGCATTGTTTAAGAATTTTTGTCCAAACGAGATCTGCCATGTTTTTTCATTTGCAAAACAGAACATCAAAACATAGTGAGATGAACGTTATTTTTTTGTTTAAACCGATTCCCTAGCAGGTGATAACATCAGATGTTTACCGACTTTTTGTTTGATCGGTGATTGTACAGATTCTACATTGGGAGTCCTAAATTTTACCTAACTTAAGTTCTTAAGTGTATTTAGAGTATGGATCTTTAACGAGTACCTGACATCGTATAGGCTCGGGACTGACTACTTAACGTCCACTCCGAGGGACGACGTACTCAAATTTATTCACCTACTGTGTGAATAAATCGAGGGCCTGGTGGAAATCGAACCCTGGACTACCAGCCCACAGGCGAGTGCACTAACCAGTGAGCTAACTCGGCGATCTGCATATCCTTGCATATCAAAACTATGATTGTTTAGAGTATCTAGTCAATCATTTACAAATGACGACTAGAAGAAGGACTGAAAACGTAAACTACAACCATTAGTGACTAAAATTCCATTTGTAGTATATTCTAAGCTTACACTAATATTCTTTACTTTATTCTGAAGTTTCTGTATTAGTACATCAAAGTATTAGTGTGATTAGTATTAGTATATTTTTCATAATACGTAATGTACTTTTTAGCAATGAACAAATTGTAATTAAATTGTCATTTAAAATGAAATAGTTCAATGCTATATTTAATTGGAAAATATTTTTCTCGAAAAAATAAATTATAAGCGTTTTCCATTATAAATGAAAATAAAAAAAATATGAAGTAATATATGCATGTCATGAAGACTTGAGGAAATGGAATAATGGAGTGGGAAAGAAAAATTGTGCTTAGGTAGTAAAGGAAAAAGAGATGGGTTGGTGTTTGCATCTTGAAAGGGGATGAAGAGGGTACAAAACAGGAGGGTGGTTTTTGCAGTGAGGATTAATGACTGGGAGCAGTTAACACAATTCCCAGTTGGCTCTCTATTGCATGCACCACTATTCATTTCTTACTACCCCAGCCCTTATTTCACCCATTTTAGTGTAATTCTACATACAACGTGGACAACACGTACTTCAATACTTTAACTTAACTATACTTAATTAGGTGGTGTTAAGAATTTCAAACCAGTTTCAGAAAATTAGAACCTCTTATACTAAAAAATAAACCACAAAGATTTATTATCAAACAGTAGGTTTAAAAAAAGGCATTCATATTGACAATATCTATTTGCATTCGTTATAATTAAGCAAACAATTGATCACATTGATGTAACTTTATATGCGTGGAAGAGTGATGTATTATATTCAAATATACTAAGCCAATGCCATAATATTAAAATTAAAAAAATCCAACTTTGAATACAATTCTATCCTGGAAAAGTTACCACCTTTGTTTGAAACATAAATATATAGATATCATTCACATATTTTTATAATTAATTAAACCAGTTAATTAAAAAATTATTGGAAACTATGAAACCCAACCATGAAGCCATTATTTAAACAAAAATCTGGTACTAAATTTAAAAAATTATTTATTCAATGTTGTATATGTTAATAAATAAAAAAAGGCTAGTTGTTTTTGTTAATGGATTGTTTCATAAATTTCTAATATCTTTCGAATTTTCTTAAAAAACTTTCTTGCAATTCCCATTTATTCAATATTTAATATGGAATGTTTATATGATTCACCCTACTTCATGAATTCTTTAATTACTGATGACAATAATTAGGGATGAACGACATTCATAAAAGTTAGGGTAGTGTTGTAATAATAGATTTGGGTAAAATTTGCATATTATGTAATGGAAGTTAATCCATTACTATAAAATATTACAGTATGTTAGTTATTATTATATTACGTTAATATTTGCTGTACAATTTACAATTTATATTATTTTTGTTCACTATTTTTCAGCAATAATGATAAATATGGAATTTTATATGATAGTACCAAAGAAAACAAAATATATGAATACGAAGAAGGGAATGGAAACTTGGAAGTATATATTTACTGACTAAAAGAAACAAATTACGTAACATTTTTGTCATGAGTCCTCACAGACAATGCTGTGTAAAACTACATATTTTTACTAACATTTCTTCCAACTTTTTTTTTATAGAAATAAGGGATAAATTAATTCAATTATACCCAAATAAGTAAAACACAAATTACATGGGAAAACAATAGATGATTCAGTAAATTTGTACATTTCTAAATGTCTCTCGATTAGGATCAAAAATGCAGAAAGATATTCGCATGCATACAATTTGAAATGGAATGGCATGAAATAGCTGTAAGTGAGAGGAGCATAGCACTGCTGGTGAATTCCAACTTCTTTGTAGAATGTGCACACATGGCATGACGCACCGCAATCATTCAACACTAATTGTTTAAATTATCTGCCGTCTCATCTTCACTTCATATAACTATTCTTTATAAAAGAATTTACAATCAAATAGTGCATAATTTAAAAAGAAAATCATATTAACATGTGGAAAAGTATTTATATTAGCATTATTTTAATAACATATAATTTTTACTTATGTTAATAACTAATAATTTTTATTCAATTATTATTTTATTTAATTATAAAAAGAATTATTTAATTTTATGAATAATTTGTATATTCTTATCTTCATTGTCATAAATGTCCTTCGCTAGTAATTAAAAAAAAATAATAAAAAGATTTCACATAAACACGTGAAATAATAATCAATGATCAAACCACAAAATGGGAAAACAAGACTAAGATCTTTCAACCGTAACAAGCGCTCTTCGTCAGAGCTAGAACCCAACTGACCAAACCTTCTTTTGTGGTTTGATCATTAAAAAAATTCAGTATAAATATTAACAAAAGAAGTCAACACGTCTTTATCTGACCTTTTGTATGAAATAGTTTCACTATTCTTTATCAAGAGTATCTGAAAGCCAGTTTACATTATTGTTCATATTTAAATGTAGTTTTATATTGAAATCTCACTATTGAGTTTATAAAAGCACCACTATTTAGACCTAGAAGAACCAGGAAGGCAATCGCAACTTTTTGGCTCTAACCAGTGATTTGCAGTGAGGGTTGAGATTGGAGAGGCACTGACTGTCAAGTGAGATTTACAGACATACAGTAGGATGCCTATAGAATAGGATGACAGAAAAGGAGCAAATAGGATGCTTTCTTGATGCAGAGGTATTACCTACCACAAGCCAAGCAGTTTCCCTGTGGATTTATGTCATATAAATAAGATGTAAATATTACACACATACGTGTAATAATTACTGAAAACCATTATGGAAAAGAAGCCTATACTTTTATTACAGGAGTATAGTCTAATCATGAGCCAGTATTCTGTAAAATGTAACGACCAACAGAGCACACAAATTGAAGGTTATATCCCATGCATACAATATTTTCATGCATGTTTATACTTCCATAAACTTAAAAATAAGTATTCAAAAAAAAAAAAAGAAGTTAAATTACGTTATGTGACTGGAAACAAAATGCCATTTTCTTCGCAGAAGAATATAAACAAAAAATTGTACATGATAGAATTATTTTTTTTTCTATATTTAAAATATTTGTGTCACAAATTAGAACCGTGTTTAAAAAACAAATAGATTCCGCTAGTAGATTAATATTTTGTAAATGCAGTCTGGTACAAAAAGATTGGAGTCATTTGATTTAGTTTTACAACTGAAGCTCAAAGAATTTCATGTTAATGGATAAATAATTTGTAATAGTTTACTATAATAACTTATTAAACAGATAAGAGTTTTTTTAACGTGAAAGCACAGATGAATAATTCTGGAAATATTATCATTGATATCACATCTGTATAAAAAAAAGAAACGGTAACTGTATAAAATTCTCAATAATGTTTTTTGAAATGGCTTTATATTATTGATTTTCAAACTGCATTAAGCTCGTGTTAGTTAGAGTTAAGGAAAAAAATTGAATAAGCTTTCTTGGTATTGAAAGTAGTCAGTAATAGAATTATGACAATAGAATGATATAAATGACCGGATTTGAAAAGTAAGAAATATAAAAAGAATATCTAAAATTAGATATTTGTCCTTTTTATGGATAAAAGATAGACAGCGATCAATATTTCAACTTTCAAAATAATAATTAAATAACTTATCTTAATTAATCGCAAATACAAAAATTCCTTCTTACAACACTAAATTATAGAGTGTATTTTGTAAGAGTAATATTTTTCTTCCATTTACAACAGCAACAGTTATTATAGTTCTTATTTTATGTTTATCTATTCAGCGTGTTGTGCATATACTTGTTTATTTGTATGTCTTGTTTTGTTTCAAGAGTAAAGATACTACAGTTATGAAAAATTTTCATCAGGAGTCCTAAGAGTATCCATATTCATGTTTGCTTATTTTAGGGGCTTTGAAGCGACTCCATGCTTCAAAATTGAAACAACGTCCTTGAACTTTGCATCTTAGTGATAGATAAGAAATGCAGTTCTTTTATCACCCGCAGAGAAATATGCAGTATTAACATACAAACCAAACCATAATAGAAGGTTGTACTATACATACCATAGCTTCTTGGAGGCGTTGAAGCTAACTGGGGTACTATAGTACAGAAGGGGGGAAAGTACAATAGTTCTTAGGACGCAGTACTACACTCACCCTCAACAAATAAATAAATAAATAAAATACATATATTATATCGTGTTCTATCATTCAGTAGTTGAAAAATATTTGCCGAACTAGTAAAAGACATATATAAATAGAACATGAACTTTATTTCTATCAACGTGCAACAAGAAAGTAACAGTCAAGAATGTATGCCATACAAAGGATAGTATAATATAGGAACAATCATGTAGGTTATTGTATTTAGTAGAAGAGAAATTTATAATCCTCTAGGGAAACAATGCAGGTACACTACGAGTATACCTGTAACATTAAATGGTTCATACTGGTATTTGTTCGAATGCCAAAACTAAGTACTTTTAAAGCGTTTTCGCAAGTTGAAATGAGATGATTTCAGTCACAAAAACACTAAATAAACAGATCCATTTATCTTAACTAATATTTTCATTAATATTACAAATTATTAATTCAATTTTTAAAGAGTAGTAAAAAACAGGAAGCAATACTGGTATTCTCTTCAAGGACACATACAATCAAAGATACTTCTCAATAAGTTTGAGAATAGGCAAATCTTGGATTATATGGAAAGGAATAATCTAAGGATTTTAACCGGTTTTCTAACGGGTAAATATAAATTATTTCCCTTGTAAAAATAGATTAATCCCATTTTATTTCCTTTTTTTCACTTTCATTACTGGAATAATTAAAATATCACTTGGTTGTTATGTTAGTTCATCATAATAAACATTCATACTTTTGTTTATAAATTGTCTTTTCAATAACATTTGGAGTCCTGATAAGATGTATCACACTCAATCAGTTTCCAGGTTCAAATCAAACTTTTAAAACTTGATATGGATTTATGCATAACAGATTATAATTTAACTTTATTATTATAATATAATATGTAGTATGACATCAAATATAGAACAGGTTGGAATTTTAAAATGAGCTTGACATCTTTTTATCAGTCGGCTCTTTTAAGAGTTATTAACTGGACTGTAATCAAAGTAGCAGATATTTGTTTTATTGTTTTTACAGATCATTCTATTTTTGTTTACAAAAAGTTCCATTTTAGAAAAATAAATGGATTTTAAGTTGTTATATATTACATTTTATATATATAATATATAAATGTATTATTATACAATGTATACATTTTAAATATATATATAATATATATAATATTACATTTTAATATATAATTGGCATTTGAAGGGATTATAACTATAAAGTAAAATATATCACAATTTAAATAAGAAATTAAGATTTTTATAGACTTACCAGTTTATTATGACATTGTGAATGCATTAAGTTATTTTACAAATTTGTGGATATCTGCCAGCGGTTTCTCATATCTAGTTATTGTTCTCATTTATGCAAAATTCAGTTATTTCAAGTAGGTTTTGAATTTAGACTTTAATAGTAAAACATTATCTTTTTCCTTCATATAGGTGTTAAATAAATTGAGAGTTATGTTGAAAGATATACAATTTCATATTTTATCGAAAAAAATGTCTTATTTCTTTCTAGAGATGTAGAATATAACACTTTGATGGAAATAGATGACAAGGAAGTAAGTTGCTTGAATGAGAAGCACACGTTGAAAATGAGTAAAGAAGATGCACGGCAGACCCGGTATTTCTTACATGGTAGATGGAATCGATCCAAACGCTAGTGTAATATTTAAACCTTTGTCGCTGTCCTTTGCACAGCCTCGACTCCTCCGTCTATTTATACTCCCTATCCAACTTAGGCAGATATCTTTTTTACCTCTAAAGCGATGAATTCAATACATAAATATTTCCACTTCTAAAAATATATTTATGGTTTTTTGTAAAATTTGGAGGGAGTATTCAATTATAAATGATGAAAGAAATGTTTACAAATTCAATATAGCATATTTTAAGTTAGATCACAAATGCAATTAATAAAAAAGTAATATTTAGTTAATGAACTTAATATACTTAAACATAATTAAAAATACAGTGATGTATTTTGATGCATTTACCGAGCTTTGCTGTTTCAAGGTGTGTGTGCGTGACTTGATTATAATTTCTAGTCCCACTAGAATTCTGCAGAGATCAATATTTTTCACAAGGATATAGATTATGGTGATGTAAAGGTCTTTTCTGTTTTTGACCAGAGTTCCATAATAGGAAAAGTACTTTTAAATTTTCTGTAAATAAACCGTATTGGCCACCTTTTTTAAGAGTTTTTAGTATTTTATTTCTTCTAATTGCATAGTTGCTAAACGTCCGAAAAGAGAAACTTTTTAATATAATTTAATTATTTCTGGGGCATTGAAACAATCATAGTTGTTTTAATATGGCTGGCCACCAGGCAGCATCAAATGTTTCTTGGACATTTACAGAAGTCATTAATATATAGTTTTTCCTGTTAAGGTTGTATTCATCAGTACTTTTTAAATCCATGAGAGCATCAATGGTACCAACTGAGGTCTGAATCCGATTTTCTGATTCTTTAGAAACTTTTTTTTGGTTTGATAGAAACTTATCCTGAAGGGGTGGGGAGAAAGGGAACGACAGAGGGAGAGGGAGTGATCGGAGAAACGAGAAGGAGAGAGACAGGGAGTGAGAGGAAGTAGGGAAGAGAGGGAGTGAAAGGAGTGGGGAGAGATTGACAGAGAGAGAGAGAGAGAGAGAGAGAGAGAGAGTAGTGGCTTATGATGAAACTGGTCTCATCACAGGAGTGTCTGGTCTTACTCATTTCCCAGCTATCTTTTGTGATGTCTATTTAAGTACAGGTGCTGAACATCTAGCTAATTATAGTTATAATATTAGTAATAATAATGATAATCATATTACTTTTAATGATAATAATATTAATGGTATGACATTATTTGTTTAAAGGATTAATTTAATTTCATACCAAACATGTTTTTAGGTTCTGTTATTGTTATATACTGAATATTATACACTGAACTTTGAAATAAAAATAAAACAAAAATGTGTAATTATTGTTTTAATTGTGTTCTGTTGGAGGATAATAAAGGAGTGGACAGGAGACGAATTGCTGTGGTTCAATTTCATCTTTCGAGACACTAATGCCTCTTGTCTTCAAACAAGAATTAATTACTGCATTTAATTTCTTCACCTCCATCAGTATCTCTCCTCTTTCAATTCTTAGGTTTCTTCAACATTTTTTTTCCCACTAGCGCAACATTTCAATTAATTATCAACAAGGCTTAATTTTGTTTGAGGAGCGATTAAGTATTATTTTTTATATAGAAAAAAAACATTTTCTATACAATACGTTACAAGAGTATTACGTTAACAAATTTATATTTGCCCTCTTATCTATTACTGTTACCAATATCATGGCAGATTATTTGCTACTTTAACTAAAATACTCAATTGTTCAGTGAAAAGAGTTGCCGCTCACTACGGTAACTTAGAGACGTATTATATTACAATTACAGTTTTCTATATATTATTTATTCCATCTCATGCTTATACAAAAAATATTTCCCAGATTAAAACCTTTATTATTAATTTGATAATTTGAACCAGCCTTATAGATTTAAACATTTGATAACATGATCATTAAATGTTAGCCGTTATCGTTATATTATAAATATATAATAATGTTTAAAATTTCAATTTTCTTACTTGCAAACATTTGCAATAACTGATTCTTTTTTAAGGTCCATACCATTTTTAGAATTTGTTTTCGTTTTTTTTTTCTACTGTTTATGTGATTTGACCGTGGCGAGCTAGATACTAACGCAACCCTCTCCGAAGAGTTCAAGGAAGATACAACCAAGAAAATTATTATCTCAATAATAATTTCTTATAATTATTAAGTTCTTTTCAAAATGATAATTAATCAATAGCATACAATGAACTACATAAATTTAAATTTCAAAATGGTTAATTAACCAGATAAATAACTAAAACATAATTTAAATAAATTCTTTTTAAAATAAATATTAAATTATTAAATATTAAATTAAAATTAAAAAACATTTTTAAATACAAATCAGAAAATATAGTTGTCTGATCTTTAATATTCATATACAAACATGTTTTTATAAACTGTCTGATGTAAATAAAAAAATAATCAATTATATTATTTACCATAAAAACCCTATCTTACGCATTGAGAGTGTATCAGATGATTTTCTTTATCAATAAAGAAGGTTTTTTAAATTAACTTTTTTTGAATGAGCATGTTTGATCTTAAATTTTAATCTTAAGAATTTTTTAGGTGCATTAATAATGAGTGAATTGTTCTTATAATTGACAAAATGGAGAATGTTCAATACAAAAATCATTGAAATAAATTGATGATCAATGACATTTTTATTTATAGTTATGTTTAGTGTAGATCACTTAAGATTTTAAATACTCTTAAATTATAAATAAGACTTCTTAGGATATTTGAATAAATATTTGTACAATATGTTTTCATTTTGTGTAATATGATTTCCAGTCCTCATGGAGTGTTTTTTTTTTCATTTATATGTCTGCATATATATAACCAATTAAATGAAACGATTCCACGAACTAAATAAAATAACAGTTTCTGTTTCATTTCTGTGTGTTCTACACACACACACACACATATATATATATAAATTTCGTGAAAAAATTTCCATAAAATTTATATTGGTCAAACTGGTAAATCATTAAAGACACGTGTAAAACAACACCAATACAACGTAAGTAGACAGGAAAAAAGTAGTTCCTTATTCATGCATATAAAAAATGAAAATCATCAATTGATTGGACAGGAGCTAAATTTATTACCCATGAAAAATCAATGTTGTTAAGAAATATTATTGAATCGTCTCTAATTAAATTTAATAGATCAAATATTATAAACATTAGTAACGGTCGGTCTCTTCAAACTTGATACTTTTGTTACCAGAGCAATAGCCTCTTCAAAGAGGGTTGGCAGCTGGCGGTCAAGTTTTTTAGTTTTTTACTCTTTCTTACTGTACTCTTTTGTTTTTCCAAACATCCCTTTCAGGAAATTTATCCTATCCTGCACTTTCACCCTTTTAATATACCACTCTTCCCTCCCACTCTTCTCAACTGTTCACCAGATGCTTTCTGCATCTAGTGTTTCAGTTGGGTTTTTGACTCTGACGAAGACAGCTTGTTACGGTTGAAAGATTTTAGTCTTGTTTTCCCATTTCATATTGATCATTGATTGTTATTTCACGTGTTTATTTGAAATCTTTATATATATATATATATATATATATATATATATATATATATATATATCATAAATTGCAGTAAAAAATTCCAAACCAAACGGTTTATTCTATTTAAATATAGTGCTTACTTTTTAATATTTAAAATATTGAATTTTGGGTTTGCAACTCACAATGCGAGCTATATTAACATTTCCATAATCAATCTATTTGTCAAAAGTTTGGTGATATGGTGGGTGAAAGAAACCTGAAATATGGTAGCAGTTATTAGTTTGAACAAAAGAAAAAGGAAGATAATTAAGTAAGGAATGAGGAAGTTAAAGGCATCTTTGGTGGAAGTTAGAAAGGTTGAAGGGATTGTTGAGCGAGAGGTAGAGTGTTGAGAAGGCTGCCACTCAAGCAAGCCCCATTGTGTGAAAGTGTAACAGCTCTACGAGAACTAGTTAATGCTTAATGATAGCCTGCGTCAAACTGTCTCCCGCTGTTTCAGTCTTCATGTTCCCCAAGTCACTTGACTTTGATATTTGATTCGCCAAGACTCAATTGAGTTAATTCAATAATTTCTACTAATTAACTTGGAATAACCATCCAGGATGGCATAGAAGTACAAACTACAGTTGAACTGCCACACAAGGTGAGTTCGAAGTCATGTAAAATTTTCATTACATACCAAATACATTATCATAATAAAATTATGATAATACATTACCATAATAAAAATAACATTTATTGCTTAATTGCATAATTTAATTACCAACATCACACCAATTATCCCCATAAGAGTGGTTCATACCGCAGAAAAGTCACAACAATACGATATACAATTTTACAAGTATGGCTGTGGAGCGTACTACTCCGATGAGATTCAGACCCTAAGTTTTATAAGTTTAATAACATGTCAGATAGGTTAATGATTTTAAATTTCTTGCAACTGTTAAAATGACTGTAAACTCATGTAAATAAATGATAAATTGATTATTTTGTATGTTCAGATAATAATATAACACATTATAATATAACAAAAATCAGTTGGTTGCGAACAAGTTGGATATTATATTTTTTGTATGTATTGAAGTTGAGCGTGAGCCACTTCAATTTTTTTGTTTTAAAGAATTTGTTTTAGATTATTATTTTTCTTTTAATTCCTTATTCTGGAAACAAGTTTATTTTTACTGAAATAAATATATAGATAGATGTATAATAGAACTTTCGTTTTTAGTCAAAAAAATATGTTATAATATTAAAAACATAATATACTCGTAGAATACTATATGATTCCATTGGTGTTCAGGATGTTTTAAAAGTATTATTTTACTACAGGGATTCTTAATTTTGAGACGTGTTTTTTTCGTATGTACCTTCTTAATATAAAACACCTAAAAGCAATATATTGACAATTTTTAATTTTTGCGTAAAGGCATATAGCCTCTGCTTTTCAATATAAGTGCAGCCAAAGTTAAGGCTCTCATCAATTTAATTCTGAATTAATTACTCATAAGCACATGTTGACAGGTTTTCCAACAACTATAACACGGTCGCTTACCTCAACGTCATCATCATCACAGCCTTGATAAAGAACAAGGTGTTATCAAATAAAGAAAGAGGTGAGAGTCCTTGAGTATTTGAGTAGGGATACAGTGATTCAAGTAGATGTCTATATCCATGCGATGTGATGAGATCTTGAGTTCAATGTACCAAGTGAGGACGGGCATCGTCTTAAATCAAACAAATCACCAGGCTGAGAATACCAACCCTTTTGCTTTGTACGACTTGTACAAATTGAAGGCCACACATTATTTAAGGCTTGATGTATCTCTGCAAATTTATTGCCTCATATCGAGGTACAAATTTACAATCCAATCTTTTGCTTATAAAATATGATAAATGCCTCCATTTCATGGACACATGCTTTCAATCTAATATAACATGAGCTACCCATGTTTTGCCATGAGGAACAATTTAGTTTATAGGAGGCCAGATTAGCTCAGTCGTTAACCTATTCGCCTCTGCACTGGTAGGTCAAGGACTCAATACTCACCTGGCCCTCCATTTATTTACGTGGGAG
Organism: Hermatobates lingyangjiaoensis; assembly: GCA_026182355.1. NCBI lineage: Eukaryota > Metazoa > Arthropoda > Insecta > Hemiptera > Hermatobatidae > Hermatobates > Hermatobates lingyangjiaoensis. The sequence continues at coordinate 713,528 of JAPFBL010001927.1, forward strand.
GTGAATAAATCTGAGCAAGTCGTCCCTCGGGAAGGACATTAAACCATCGATCACGAGCGAGTATCATGTCAGGTACTCGTTAAAGATCCCAACTCTAAATAAACTTGAGTGAGGCAAAATTTAGGACTCTCAATGTAAACTCAACAGATACTCGTAATGTGGCTTCAACCATTACTAAAAATATGTGCTAAATAATTAATGTGCCACAATTTCCGCCCCTAAAACAGCACTGAAAAGTGAACTCGTTATAAAAGTAGGTGTTGCAAAAGAAAGAAAGAAACAATACTTTGTTTACAAGATGATCATCTTTATGACCGAATGTAAGGATGATAACAAGAATTTATAAAACAAATAATTGAGATATTACTATATGACACATACGATATTCTAAACAGACACAAAGACCTTCCAGTTTGTAAAAGTCTATGTTAGAGTTTTAAAGTAAGTGAGTATTATTACAATTCATTAGAGTTTTAAAGAACTTTTACAAGTTCTCAAGGAATTCATTGAGAAGGAGTCATTTTAAGCAGATTCTTATATATTACTTTTTCTGTTCTGCCCTAGGTATGACTGTAAAATTGACCGATTCCAGTGTTGGATAATTAATTTGATACTTAATAAGTAGAAGTTCTACGACTGTAGAGAATACTTCACAAAGCTCTATGGAAAATGAACTCTAGAATTTAAAAGAGCATTCAATTGGGACATGGAGAGCGTTAACAGAGAGGGGAACAGAATATAATTAGATTTGTAATAAGGCAGAAATTCAGGCTCCTGGAAGGCGGCCTAATTAGCACTTGAGCAAATTTTAATATTAATATTGCTGTTTTAATTAAATAATATTAATAATAGACTGACTAGAAGTGTAATGTTTTTTCTTTTAAGTAAATAAAATACAAATAAAGGCAGAGAAGACGGGTAGATGCATTAGTGTGAGCAGCTGGCCAGATGAAAACTGGACCAGATCCACAAAGAGGAAAGCCGTACGTACAAAAAAATATGTTTCCAATGGGTCGAAGGGTGGGAATCGTTTTTCTAAAAGTAGGCCAATATTTTATTCTCGATGGAGAGAGGGTAGTATGAGGGTGGTTTGTTGCAAACATTTCCATCCCTCTCTCTCACTCTCTCACAAACCCCCTTACCCCCACCTAAGCTATGGATTTATGAGGGGTGCGGTGAAGTTTATCGGAGCTCCTTCATCTCCGGGGTTGGTAAAAAAAAAGAAAAAAAAATAATACTCATTTCGGGGGCGTGTTTGGACCAATAGAGTGTATGGGATTTAAAAGTGTTCTTTCCTCTTCTCGCCTCCACTCGCTTGAGATTTAAAATTACTTGAAATATTCCCCCACCTCTCCGTTCCACCACTGTAAATAAGCAAATATTCCCGTCAACGTAAATTATATCGTTTTAAATATTCACTGCATTAAATTCAACCCGCAGGAAAATTCTTAAACGTTATTATAAATTGAATTCAAGTTATTATATCATTATTTCTCTACAAATTCTGGGATGGCATACATTAAGATAATAAAATTGAAAAACGCAATAAAACTTTCAGCCTTTATAAAACAAAACAGATAATCTTTCACAAACATTTATTTTCAAAAAAAAAAAGAAGGGAACGTGAGCTAAATTAAATTTGTTTCATACTATGAAATTAAATATTTATAAAGTACACAAGGAGAGATTTAAAGCTTGCAAATAATGTCTTTTGTTATTCAAAATTAAAATATACCATATTTACAGGCGTTATAAAGAAAAAGTGTAAAACAGCTTATTAGGGGCATCTATATATTTAATGATTAGTGTTCTTTGCCAAGAACAAAGCTTACAAGCTATTTAATCAAAAACAACGTAAAATTTACTATAACTGTTTAAGCCAGTTTTCTTACAATTAGTTTTTCTGAGGACAAATGTTTGATTGTAACGATTAAGTCATGCACGAATATCATGAGTAATCTTTTGTTGATAATATATCTCAAGGGCAATGAAACTTTTCGGCTGATGAGGAAATTGAGTTAGAGATTTTCAGGATTCCCCCTGAGAATTGCAATCACTGAGTTGTTTAGAAACCAATACTGATAAGTTTGTGGTAGAATATTGTCTGATGAAATATTTTTTAAAAAAAAAAATGTTTTTATTAATTAAGTCTATCATAAAAATATGAAAACTTCATTTCTAAGGGGAACCAATAGCTTAAACACATGCCTATCAAATGTTGAAGTCGAAATTCTCATATTTCTCAGACATCCCAGATATTTTATTACTTAATATTGTGTTAAATAACTTAACCTTATTTGCTTCTAAATGACCAAAAATATTTAATAATATTAGAGTTTGTCAGGTCAACATTGCTTTTGCAACATATCATTATTTGTTTTAGGCATTTTTTAACATTGCACAAAACAAATTTTCTGACACAAATAATTAACCTCTAATATTATAATAGCGCATGCTTTTCAAAATTCCTGGCATTTTTATTCTAGCGTTGAATGAGAAGGATATTCCTACTTTATATTGTTAACGTAAAATGAAACTTTATATAAAAAAAGAGGAATTCTAACTATATGTTATTGTTAATCTTTGTTTTTGACTCAATAGGTTAGTTTGACAGATTAAATGTTTAATAAAGACTACAATTTGTTTGATTTTTTTATTTTTAATTTATATATGGGCTTACTGTTACAAATAACGATATTTCTTGTAAAATATGATAGTGTGAGACCATTTCTCTTGATTATAGTTATAAATTTTTGGATCTTGAACTTTGTTTTTGGCAGCATATACTCCAGATGGAAGCTGATGACATAGTGACATCTCATGAGTTTTCCTTACATTTAAAAAAATATCCATCAACTAATCTTGATATCCTTTATCTGGTAATCAGTGATGCACTCAACTTATTTTCCTTCTGAATCAAACTGGATTAACTTAAACAAAAACACTACCATTTGCAACATGTTTGGAGATCTTGTTGCTTGTCTTCCTAACACTTCAAGTTGCAAATATTTACTACTTACCAGAGTAGATTGATTGTTTCTTTTTTTTATCAACCAAGTAATCTAGGTCCTAAAATCCTAGATATATTTAAATCCGTAAAAAAATAGATTTCAAAAACACTATACTTTACAAGAAGCATTCAATAACGTCTGATAGATGGACAAAGAGAAAACTGATGTACAATATATAAGGTGGAAATTATTCTAAGTTCATCAAGGACCCACTCTCACCTCTTCTAGTACTAGCAACGATATACAATCTTATATTAATGCGATTTTTAAACACCATAGTAAGCACTATATAAAATGTAAATAAATATAATCTATAACTATAAATTATAAATATAAATACAAATAATAAAATGACTTTAATTTAAATCATTATATATATATATATATATATATATATATATATATAAAGATTTCACATAAACAAGTGAAATAACAATCAATTATCAAACCACAATAAGAAATGGGAAAACAAGTACTTGTATATGTATATGTATCTTCAATGTTAAAAACAAACATCGGCATTAGACAGCAGTAGTCTAAAGTTAGTAAAGAAGCATAAAAAATGGAAAACAACACACTTGAAGTCACCAAAGTTCGTTTCATTCGTCTTCAGGAGAGCAAAGAGTGTAAGACACAGTGTAAAGTGCAATGTCTTCCCCTATGGTCTTCTAAAGATGGTTGATCAACAAATAGAGAATATAAGTGTGTGTTGTCATTTTGTTTGAGTTTCTTTACTGACCTTTAAATATATATTAAATATAGAAATATATATTATATATATATATATATTAATAATATATATATTAATATATATATATTAAATATATATATATATATATATATAGTTAACACATGAAAGAGAAAAAACAAATAAAGATACACACAAAAGACTCACAACGATATTTCGACAGTCGTCGTCATCGGGTAGAAGTAGTCCCTTTGAGTAGCTGAAGCTAACTCCTAGTTAGCTTCAGCTACTCAAAGGGACTACTTCTACCCGATGACGACGACTGTCGAAATATCGTTGTGAGTCTTTTGTGTGTATCTTTATTTGTTTTTTCTCTTTCATGTGTTAACTAGTAGTCCTGTTGGACCATTTCAAGTTTTGATTTATATATATATATATATATATATATATATATATATATATATATATATATATATAGATATATATATATATATATATATATATATAAGTTCACAACAGAATTTAAAACAAATGACAACTAGACACCAGGACTCAAGTTAACTATTTCGACCAATATAACAGTCATCTTTAGGAAGAAAAGAAGTCGAAAGTCTCTGTATATATAACAGTTCAAAATTGAAGGTAGTTAGAACACAAAGTAAAGAAACATACTTATAAACCCAAATTTTCGGGCAATCCGTCTTCAGGAGAAAAGAGAAATGGAGACCAAGCACGTTGTAGACGCGACGGCTAGCAACCCGTTGCCATATATATATATGAATATGAAATTATATATATATATATATGAAAGTAAACTATAAGTACAGAGTCTATAGAAAAACAAACTAAGTCCCTAATTTTTGATTTAACCATCATCAGGTCAGAATAAATAGGGACACTAAGCGCATTTGCGAAGAGTCTCCAACTATATATTATCTTGATGATAATATATATATATATATATATATATATATATATCCGGTGCGATGTTGACCAATGGGAGTAGAGTTACAGGTACAAGCGTAAGGTCCCAGTTGCCCGCTGCTCAGCAAAAAGCCTTTGCGTTCTGCCAATAGGTATAGAGGTTGCACAGTCCCTCTGTGTTAAATGATGTTTGGCAGAAAACATTAGCCTCACTTTACAGTGAACTCCTGTTCCCTTTCTATTTTTGATTTTTGTGGTGGTTGGGTGTTGTTGTTGTTTACTATTTTCTGTTACGGATATTGCTGGATATTTAAATGATACTCTCGGTTGTTTACTGCGAAAAGCCGCCTTCATCTTCATGCCAACAGGGATAGAGGTTGCACAGTCCCTCTTGATTATTAAGAGATGTTGACACTGGAATCCAACTTCTTCTCGTAGAAACATCTTCAAGTTGTAGGTTTTGTATATTGTTCTCTTCGGTTTCTTATGTTCATGTTTTTTCTTCAGTTGAATGTTATTGCTGCTATTGATGGGTGGCTGGTAGGTGATGAAAAGTTCTGCACTGTTGACCTGGTGGTGGTATTTGCGACATGTTTCAACCATTCTCTGGTTATCTTCAGGCAAGGAAATGGCCCAGACGTTGGTCCTTATATACAGTTTTCTATGGGTTGTCCGGGGAAAGGAATATGATTCGGTGCGATGTTGACCAATGGGAGTAGAGTTACAGGTACAAGCGTAAGGTCCCAGTTGCCCGCTGCTCAGCAATCAACATCTCTTAATAATCAAGAGGGACTGTGCAACCTCTACCCCTGTTGGCATGAAGATGAAGGCGGCTTTATCCAGCAATATCCGTAACAGAAAATAGTAAACAACAACAACACCCAACCACCACAAAAATCAAAAATAGAAAGGGAACAGGAGTTCACTGTAAAGTGAGGCTAATGTTTTCTGCCAAACATCATTTAACACAGAGGGACTGTGCAACCTCTATACCTATTGGCAGAACGCAAAGGCTTTTTGCTGAGCAGCGGGCAACTGGGACCTTACGCTTGTACCTGTAACTCTACTCCCATTGGTCAACATCGCACCGAATCATATTCCTTTCCCCGGACAACCCATAGAAAAATATATATATATATATATATATATTGATAAAAGTATCGACCGTGGAAAAGAAACAAAACTAAAGTTTATCGGGACTCGGTCAGTTCTTCAAGTTGAAATTAAACTCTCATTGCCAACGTTTCGGTCTTTATTTAAAACCTTTTTCATAGACAGAAGTAAATTTTGAACCAGAAAAACTAAGTATTACATTACAAATTATTTTACAAAGAAAAATAGTATGTGGATTTTAACAATAACTGTATTCTGAATGATCACGTGACACTAAACTGAAAAAACAAAAAATTCAAGAATTATAAGTATTATTTGGCAGCTGTCGCTTTGCTCATTAAATGAGTTTCGTGTGATACTCTGTCAATGTGTTTTCGTTAGCTAGTAAAGCAGATGAGACAGTCATAAAGAGATGAAAGATGATAGTGAACATGAATGATTCATATAAACTATGGGTTTGAATTGAAACTAGAGGGATGCAAAGCAGAGTTGCAGTAATGGTAGAGGAATGATTACGAGGTATGGTTGCTTAGGCATGCATTCACCCTATCAATATGCGGGCTATGCAAAAGACTGCTCTCGACCACTCCCTATAACAATGACTTGCTGTCCAATCCAAAAACCCAAACAAAATCCTCTTCTCAAATCCCAGTAAACCTCATTACGAAAAAAAAAACTCTTGTGTAAAGTTTTCACCCAAACGACCATATCTTTGAAATATTTCAGCACTACTTTCTTTTTTATAAAATAAATAAAAAATATTAAAATAATAAAAATAATCAAAAAAATCAATCTTTTTTGCTTTGAACTGCATTGTGCTATATAGTTACGTAATAAAAATATCATAATAATAAAAGGAATAATATACTCGTAGAATTTAAATATAAATTTAATGAAAGTTGTTTGTTAACCTTAATTAACAATAAGAAAATCAGACTTTTCTCAGTACGTTCTAGGAGTGAATTGGGGGGTTCACTAAATAATAGGTTAGGTTAGGTTGCAGTGGCAGTCCCACAACAGACAGACAGGCCAAACATTGTCCCTTTGTTATAACAGACAATGAACATTCTTCATTGGGGTTCTTACATTTTGCCTAACTCAAATGTATTTAGAGGAGTGATCTTTAAGGAGTACCTGACATCGTACAGCATCGGGAACGACGGCTTAACATTCCCTCCACTGGATGACGTGCTGAGATATTCATTCGAATAGTCTAGAAGTCTAGAAGCCATCATGTTGCTGTGGGCTAACTTGGCCTCTCTACAGAATAATATGTGCCCATTTCAGTTATATCTGATTGTCATCAGAAGCAGTCAATTTAGTTTTAGTAAATATTATACCATCTTTTACATGATACTGATTTCGTAAATACATGGAATCAACAGCTTTATACACTCAACGTTTGAGTCTTTGATATAAAATTTTCTATAATGGCCAGGATTTGACATTAGAATCACAAACATTCTGTACTATCAGCATGAAATAGTTCTTCAATTAAGGTTCTGTGCCGCAAGGTGTGTTCTATACATGGTTAGAATAGTTGATTAAATTTCATAAATATGAAAGAATCAAATTTACAAGATCAAAGAGGGAGTAATGCAAAGAAAGGCGTTGTGTTACGCATGAGCGATCAACTGGAATATAAACCTGATAAACACTTCACACAACGTAGTCAAAGATATGGGATCATTTAAAAAAACCACTATTGTAACTATTTCTATATGAAGGAAAGATACAGGAGCTTTCGAAAATTTCATGGAAATACCAATAAGTAATCCTGGTCAATCATTCCAACAAATGTCAGTCTACAGATGTTTAAATCCCCCCCCCCCCCCCCCCCCCCGATGTGCCTTCACCTTGTCGTGGTGGGGGGGCTTAACATGCCTGGGGGGTTTGAACCTCATGGAATAAACTAAGAAAGGCACAACTGAGTGGTTATCGTGGGTCGGCGACCAGGAGTGAAAAGTCGGTTCGTTTAAGCCCTTGTTTGGGTGGTAGTCCACTCTTAATAGTCAATCTGGCCAACACCTGTCTTTTTCAAGACTTCTCTTAAGGGGCTTACTGTTAATACTTTTTATTAACTTTTTATTAATTATTAATATTATTAATACTTTTTTTATTAAAAGTAGACTTTATATTTTTTCATATTCTCTTCTTTAAATGGTGATAAACTAGCTTATCATCAAGGTTTCTTTTTAAAATCAAATTTTAAGAATAATACTGATCTTATTGATTAATTGAAATATGTACCCACTAGGAATTAGTTTTGATGGTATGTTCCTCACACTAATCTACTTATGTTCTTCTAGACAATCTGCTTAGGTTTCTGGTAAAGGAATTTAGAAGTAGGATTGTGAATGGTCTGTTGTTTGGCGTTTATAAGAGGCAGTACATATGTCTTCATGAATTCATTCCATTATTATTATTATTATTCTTTAATATTAATAATTATTATTCTAGAATATGTTTAGTTTTTCCAGCCCAATTCTTTAAGAGGTTTCTGTTAAAGACTATATTCATGAGAGTTTTAGGATCTCTGGTGCCCAATTTTTATTCAGCAAAATCAAGACCATCTATCCTTGTAATAAGTAATTTAATGATATTAAAGCACCCTCAACCATTCATTTATCGTATAAAGAAACAGGTTAAAAGAATGTTAAATATTGGAAAACGAAAGAACCTTTCAACCCTACTAAATTACTTGAATCCCCGTTTAGTCAAACAGTAGTTTGTATTCCATCCTTTTAATGCAGTTTGTATTACAACTGTGTTCGAGACTAGGCATCTTCTCCTATGAAAAAGGTTTTAAATAAAACCGAAACGTTGGCAATGAGAGTTTGATTTTTTATCCTGGAAAATTGACCGAACCCCGATTAGAGAACACACCTATTCTATCAAACGGTCGATATATTATTGAATCTGTTATATATATATATATATACCAATGATCAAACCACTGCTAGTTGTTAAACCTGGAGAGAAGGCTATTCCTCTTTTTACAACTGATGTTAACTTCAATAAACCTTTACTAATGTTTATCTCATAAACCTGTTAAATTTATTTAATGAAGGCTGGATGATCTTTCTTAGCGACACCAATCTTTTAAAGGTGATTATTTAATCTTATTTATAATTTAAAAACAAAAATAAGATTACACTTCTTTCAGTGCTAACTAAGGAGTTTTGATATGTTTCACAATTTTAATGATTTTCCATTCTGACCTACGTATATTTTATGTTAAGGTTTACATTTATATTTTATATTCAACTATACTCCACTTCTCTGGAAGTATTTTTAATTACTAAATTATCCAATGTATAAATTAGTGAATCCAATATATCTGAACAGTATCCCATCTTTTATTATCCTGTAAGAGGAATTGGTTAATTATTCTCTCCTCTATCTACACCACTAGGGCCTACTTTATTAAATTGTGTGCCCTTGAATGTGATAATCCATTTGAGAATAACTACAAGAAAAAAAAATTTTCTGTGAGGAATATTTGCTTATTTCTTCACCAGAGTAATTTGCATATGGATTTTTTTTAAAACTAAAATGCTATGTTCATTCTGGCTAATCAAGTTAAATGACTCCATACATTAACATATATTTAGACTCGGTCTAAAATCTTTGAGTATAGCTCCCTCTATCTAACAAAATGAAATTTATTGCTCTCAGCAATGAAATTTACAATGAAAAAAGAATGAATTGTAAATTACCCATCTTAGATGAAGTTTTCCATAAGTTCTTTAAAGAGTATTAGAGTACACAGGAAAGCCCGAATACTCGCTTTTGTTTATTATTCCATTAATTCTAGAAATGTTAAAGTAGGTGTTTTTAGAAATATGTTTTAGAGGCTATTAATAGATCATTGGCCTATATTCCTTAATGATTAAATGAACCACATTATTTCTATTGTTCCTTAATTAAAAATTGCCTTTTTTATTCGTTTTAAAATCAAAAAATAAAATATATTTTAAATATATATAAAATATATATTTTAAATATATTAAAGTATATATGTATATATATATATATACATATCAATGATCAAACCATAATATGAAATGAGAAAACAAGACTAAGATCTTTCAACCGTAACAAGTGGTCTTCGTCAGTGTCAAAGACTCAACTGGGTTTTTGTGGTTTGATCATTTATTGTTGTTTCACGTGTTTATGTAAAATCTTTGTATATATATATTGTTATATATATTGTTATATATATTGTTGTCAATTGTGAAACAACAATCAATGATCAAACCACAAAAACCCAGTTGGGTCTTTGACACTGACGAAGACCACTTGTTACGGTTGAAAGATCTTAGTCTTGTTTTCCCATTTCATATTATGGTTTGATCATTGATATATATATATATATATATATATATATATATATATATATATATATATATATCAATGATCAAACCACAATAAGAAATGGGAAAACAAGACTAAGATCTTTCAACCGTAACAAGCGGTCTTCGTCAGAGTCAAAAACCCAACTGAACACTAGATGCAGAAAACATCTGGTGAAGAGTTGAGAAGAGTGGGAGGGAAGAGTGGTATTTTAAAAGGGTGAAAGCACAGGAAAGGACTAATGTCCAGAAAGGGATGTTTGGGGAAACAAAGGAGTACAGTAAGAAAAAGTAAAAAACTATCCGCTAGCTGTCAACCCTCTTTGAAGAGGCTATTGCCCTCGTGACGAAAGTATCAAGTTTGAAGAGACCGTTACTAATGTTTATAATATTTGATCTATTAAATTTAATTAGAGACGATTCAATAATATTTCTTAACAACATTGATTTTTCATGGGTAATAAATTTAGCTCCTGTCCAATCAATATGATGATTTTCATTTTTTATATGAAAGAATAAGGCACTACTTTTTTCCTGTCTACTTACGTTATATTGGTGTTGTTTTACACGTGTTTTTAATGATTTACCAGTTTGATCAATATAAATTTTATTGCAATTTTTGCACGGTATTTTATAAATACCAGCGGACTCCAATTCGCTGGGAGAGTTTTTTATTAACATATTACCCACGTTATTACGACTAGAAAACACTATATTAAAATCAAGTTGTTTGGCTAATCTTGGAAGGGGGTCCAATGATTCGTGGTATGGGAAAACTATAGAATTTGATAATAAAGGGGGCTCTGTTGAAGTATTAGAGAAAGTTTCTTTCGCACCCTTCAAAGCTAAATCGATATAAGAAGAGGGGTATTTTAATGAAAGGGCAATTGACCTAATGTTATTAATCTCTTCATTAAGGAATTCAGGGGAGCAAACTCTTAACGCCCTCAAAAACAAATTTCTAAAAACAGAAATTTTAACATTTTTTGGATGCGAAGAAAAAAAGTGAACATATGCAAGGGGAAACAAGTTGTCTTGTTTTCCCATTTCTTTTTGTGGTTTGATCATTAAATGTTATTTCACGTGTTTATGTGAAAGCTTTTTATATAGTAGTAAATGTAGGGAGCAGTCTTTCTTGTAGACATGTATTTTTGAATTCTTCACCTATTTCCACTTTTATTAGTTTCTTAGAAAGAATTTCCAGTGTTTTTATTGATTTCTTTGTGGTATGGGATAGCATATGTAATAACTGTCCATAATTCATTATATTCCATCTATTTGTACACCAAATTCTTTTCTTATCTTATAATTACTACTGATTTCAAATTGAAATTAACTATTTAAAACGGCATGTTTCGGTCCTTCAAAAGACCATCATCTGGTTTTTTTTATACACTATTAACTAATACTTATTGCACAGAGATAATTATCTTTATGTGTCTTGATCAACCCGTACATATATGGCTTGTACGGCTTGTACATACATCTATGATCAAGACACATAAAGATAATTACCCAATACGTTTAATTGTGAGTTCGGTTGGTTCGGCATCATATGGCTTGTCGAAATGGTTAATAAGTATTTTAAGCCCCTTAATTGGAATAATTTCAGGCAGCCATATAAAAAACAATGTGGATTTAATTAAAAAATTAAAAAGCGTCAACATGAACAAAAATTATAGATTAATCAGTTTCGATGTGAAGTCTCTTTTTACGAATGTACCTGTAACTGATCTGTTGAGCTTACTCCAGGAGGAATTAATTAATTATTCCATTCCCCTTCCATCTACCACTATAATAGAGTTAATTAAGTTATGTGTGGTAGATTGTCATTTTCAATTTGAAAATAATTATTATATACAAAAATTTGGTCTTGCTATGGGTAACTGTTTATCCCCCCTCCTAAGTAATTTATATATGGAGTTTTTTGAGAGTAAAATGTTAAGCTCAATTTTGCCCAAAAATGTTAAATGGTATAGATATGTTGACGATATTCTTTGCATTTGTCCCAAATCTTTAAATAAAGTTGATTTCCTAACAAAATTGAATTCATTAGTGCCGACAATCAAATTCACAATGGAAGAAGAAATAAGTGGTAATTTGCCCTTCTTAGATGTCCTGATCCATAGGTTACCTAATGAGTTACGCTTTAGTGTATATAGAAAACCTACGAATGTACTTGCATACGTTCATTTTTATTCGTCGCATCCAAAAAATGTTAAAATTTCTGTTTTTAGAAATATGTTTTTGAGAGCTTTAAGAGTTTCCTCTCCAGAATTTCTTAATGAAGAGATTAATAACATTAGGTCAATTGCCTTTTCATTAAAATACCCCTCTTCTTATATCGATTTAGCTTTGAAGGGTGCTAAAAAAACTTTCTCTAATACTTCAAAAGAGCCCCTTTTATTATCAAATTCTATAGTTTTGCCATACCACGAATCATTGGACCCCCTTCCAAGATTAGCCAAACAACTTGATTTTAATATAGTGTTTTCTAATCGTAATAACGTGGGTAATATGTTAATAAAAAACTCTCCAAGCGAATTGGAGTCCGCTGGTATTTATAAAATTCCGTGCAAAAATTGCCATAAATTTTATATTGGTCAAACTGGTAAATCATTAAAAACACGTGTAAAACAACACCAATATAACGTAAGTAGACAGGAAAAAAGTAGTGCCTTATTCTTGCATATAAAAAATGAAAATCATCATATTGATTGGACAGGAGCTAAATTTATTACCTATGAAAAATCAATGTTGTTAAGAAATATTATTGAATCGTCTCTAATTAAATTTAATAGATCTAATATTATAAACATTAGTAACGGTCTCTTCAAACTTGATACTTTCGTCACGAGGGCAATAGCCTCTTCAAAGAGGGTTGACAGCTAGCGGATAGTTTTTTACTTTTTCTTACTGTACTCCTTTGTTTCCCCAAACATCCCTTTCTGGACATTAGTCCTTTCCTGTGCTTTCACCCTTTTAAAATACCACTCTTCCCTCCCACTCTTCTCAACTCTTCACCAGATGTTTTCTGCATCTAGTGTTCAGTTGGGTTTTTGACTCTGACGAAGACCGCTTGTTACGGTTGAAAGATCTTAGTCTTGTTTTCCCATTTCTTATTGTGGTTTGATCATTGATTGTTGTTTCACGTGTTTATGTGAAATCTTTTTATATATATATATATATATGTATGATTTTTTTATTATAAAACGAATAAAAAAAGGCAATTTTTAATTAAGGAACAATAGAAATAATTTGGTACTGGAGTACCGAAGACCCACGTGGAGAAAAAACACCAAACTTCTCTCACCCGTAAGATGGTTGTAGAGGGAACGTCTATTTTAAACTTTAATAGAAACCCTCTAATTCTACAAATCCCTCAAGCCATCTACATAAAGGAAAAATGCCCGGAGATTAACTTACAATCCAGTGAAATGTTTGTTATACCGACATACAGAATCTTTGACAATAAAGTGAAATTAACAGACGTGGTTGGTTAACCTCCCGGACGCTAGGATCGCCACCTACTTTACCTCTTAGTATTATTACCTCTATATCACCTTTTCTATTGTTATCCCTTATATATGCATTTCTAGTTGTATTCTGTTATTTTATTACTTTGAGTTATTATATCATTTATCTGTCTTAATATTTTATTCTGCCTAAGGATGACCAACGAGGTCGAACGCTTGTTTAAAAAGTAGTGAATACAATTTTAGTAGTTATTTCACTATTTTTTTTGTCTGAAAATGTCGCTGGGAAATCTGCTATTTGCATTGCCTCTGCAACATAGAAGTGTAATTTGAAAAATAGAACAACTACTTAAAAAAGTCGTGAATGCAGAATCTGCTCTGCTTTTCAACAATATATATATATATATATATGTTCGTATATTTGGGGAACAGTCCTTCATACGAGATGTGCATATGAGATTAAATTATGCATGTGAGATTATATTTTCTGCCTATTTTTGTCTTGATCAGTTTTGGATTTGTTTTACAAATCACATATTCTAACTAATACGAGAGTTGGAAAATAAATCCAAAAAACTGATCAAGACAAAAGTTGGCAGAAAATTTAATGCCACACACACACACACACACACACACACACACACACACACACACACACACACAGACACACACACACACACACACATACACACACATATATATATATCTTAAACTGGAACATGTGTAAAAGCATTGTTGGTCTCCAACTGTGATTTCGCAAGCATGTTTAGGGATCCCTATCTCTTCTCTCCTGATGAGGATTAAACAGAAATTGCGAGACTCTATGTGTGTGTTATCTTTCCTGTTTTTCTATAATTTAACCTGAAAAATTAGTTGCCCTTTCTGTATCGTTTTCTTGATTATGCTCTTAATATGTAAATATACAAATTCAAATAATGTATCAACGTCTACATTTTACTGAAGGTTTTTGGAGGGTGGCCGGCAGCATCTGTGATGGAGGGATGTTCAGGTACTCGGTCATTGCACTCTGCTTCTCCTGGCTGAGAGTGTGCTCTACCTAAATTACATTTTAGACGATTTTTTCGTCTGTTAGATGTTACATGCGGTTATGTGTTACTTCCCTAGTTAATAATTATCTCTGTGCAATAAGTATTAGTTAATAGTGTATAAAAAAAACCAGATGATGGTCTTTTGAAGGACCGAAACATGCCGTTTTAAATAGTTAATTTCAATTTGAAATCAGTAGTAATTATAAGATAAGAAAAGAATTTGGTGTACAAATAGATGGAATATAATGAATTATGGACAGTTATTACATATGCTATCCCATACCACAAAGAAATCAATAAAAACACTGGAAATTCTTTCTAAGAAACTAATAAAAGTGGAAATAGGTGAAAAATTCAAAAATACATGTCTACAAGAAGGACTGCTCCCTACATTTACTACTATATAAAAAGCTTTCACATAAACACGTGAAATAACATTTAATGATCAAACCACAAAAAGAAATGGGAAAACAAGACAACTTGTTTCCCCTTGCATATGTTCACTTTTTTTCTTCGCATCCAAAAAATGTTAAAATTTCTGTTTTTAGAAATTTGTTTTTGAGGGCGTTAAGAGTTTGCTCCCCTGAATTCCTTAATGAAGAGATTAATAACATTAGGTCAATTGCCCTTTCATTAAAATACCCCTCTTCTTATATCGATTTAGCTTTGAAGGGTGCGAAAGAAACTTTCTCTAATACTTCAACAGAGCCCCCTTTATTATCAAATTCTATAGTTTTCCCATACCACGAATCATTGGACCCCCTTCCAAGATTAGCCAAACAACTTGATTTTAATATAGTGTTTTCTAGTCGTAATAACGTGGGTAACATGTTAATAAAAAACTCTCCCAGCGAATTGGAGTCCGCTGGTATTTATAAAATACCGTGCAAAAATTGCAATAAAATTTATATTGATCAAACTGGTAAATCATTAAAAACACGTGTAAAACAACACCAATATAACGTAAGTAGACAGGAAAAAAGTAGTGCCTTATTCTTTCATATAAAAAATGAAAATCATCATATTGATTGGACAGGAGCTAAATTTATTACCCATGAAAAATCAATGTTGTTAAGAAATATTATTGAATCGTCTCTAATTAAATTTAATAGATCAAATATTATAAACATTAGTAACGGTCTCTTCAAACTTGATACTTTCGTCACGAGGGCAATAGCCTCTTCAAAGAGGGTTGACAGCTAGCGGATAGTTTTTTACTTTTTCTTACTGTACTCCTTTGTTTCCCCAAACATCCCTTTCTGGACATTAGTCCTTTCCTGCACTTTCACCCTTTTAAAATACCACTCTTCCCTCCCACTCTTCTCAACTCTTCACCAGATGTTTTCTGCATCTAGTGTTCAGTTGGGTTTTTGACTCTGACGAAGACCACTTGTTACGGTTGAAAGATCTTAGTCTTGTTTTCCCATTTCTTTTTGTGGTTTGATCATTACTAATATATATACTAATAATATATATATATATATATATATATATATATATATATATATATATATATATATATACAACATAAAAAGAAACCACATCAGTATTGGTAACTTATGTTACATGAGATGTTAGCATCATAATAAGGTTATAATTTTTTGAAAAGGGAATATATATTTTAAAATAGAGATGACTTACATTTGACGTCGAGGTTGACCGTAATAGGTTCACTCGCACCTATAGAGTTGCGTGCTTGGCAGGTGTAAGTGCCAGAGTCTCTTCGAGTGATTGGTCTAAACTGAAGACTTTCCTCCAAGCTGGCAATGTCTGTTCTTCCAGCTCGTCGCCAAACCACCGAAGCTGCAGGATTGGCATCCACTGCACACCTCAGCACTACAGAGTCATGATTTTCTTCAAGATCTGTTGCGGGAGCTCCAACTAGGCGCACTTCTGGAGGATCTGCAACAAAAGCATATAGCTCAAAACCAAATCTCATATTTTCATGAAGAAACATGAAAATTGAATTTTAATCTTTGAGGAAATAAAATCTTAATAGACATTTAAACATAATAAAATCGATATTTATTTTTTTTTTTTGGGGGACTCAGCTAAATATTTTTGCCTTTTATTAAGGAAAGAACATGGTTTTGTAGAAGATATAACGAAAAAAAGACATATTTCTATCAAGTGGGTGCTATCCAAATTAATATACGTTTAATCTGTTAATTCAATAAAAACTAAACATAACAAAGGGTAGGGTTTTAAAACATGCCAGTTTTAGTCTGACGAATAAGAGATATATACTTAATATTGTTTAAGCTTACTATTTCTATGAAAGCTTCTCATAGGAATCGATAGCAGTTTGGTTAGTCAATCAACATTAAAAATCTTTGTGAAATAATATTTAACCTGGTAATTGGTAAACTATTGACTGGAAAGCCAAAAAGCGTTTAACTAATTTCGATTTTATAAACATTTCAATTTAAGGAAAACTAGTTCAAATTTACGCTAATTCGTAGAATCAGCTCAAGAATTTCTAAATAACATCATGAAAATAGTTGTTTATCCTTGGTGAAGCTCTTTGATACGAAGTAATTGAAGTTAAGTACTGGTCAAAGTCATTAAAGTATGTAGAATTATAGAATAATTCGAGACATGTACATTAACCAGGCTTTGAATGTGATATCACTAATTGCAGGTGACTTCAATGAATGAAGTAGAAGCGATCAAGTTGAGGGAATTAATTAAATTTCTAATGTTTGTGGAAGGTGAAACAAGGCCCTGATTACATTACAGTCCCTACGGGACGTCTTTATTAATGAACGTTCAGCAAGCACACATTGTAGTCTGGTGCAGCTTATTAACTACCCCTTGTGCAAGCAGTCTTCAACTTGAGTATCGAGTGATGATGCAAACTCCTCTCCCTCACCTCCGTCTAAATACTCCTAGACCTCTTCAACAATGACATAACAGATTTCTTATTACCACTATATTTACTTTATATACAAAATATAGATTAATAATAATATTTTTTTAAGATCAAAATTTCGTAATGATCATCAGGTTATTATATATTTCAATACTATAGTATATTATTATATTATACAATAATTATGCTATACAATTTAGTAAATAATATATTTATCATTGCATAATGTTCATTCATGTTTTATTACTGGTTTTAAAATATAAAAGTAAATGCATTTATCTTGGAATGAACAAACCGCAATAAGATATGGGAAAACAATACTAAGATCTTTCAACCATAACAAGCGGTCTTCGTGAGAGTCAAAAACCCAACAGAGATTTTGGGCTTTTAACCTCAGTTGGGTTTTTGACTCTGACGAAGACCGCTTGTTACGGTTGAATGATCTCAGTCTTGTTTTCCCATTTCTTATTGTGGTTTGATCATTGATTGCTATTTCACGTGTTTATGTGAAATCTTTTTATTTATATATCTTTGAATAGACTTTTATGTTGCAGGACAATGAAAATTAATTTCAACCTGAAAAACTGGTAACCCTTTTGATACAGACTTATATTGTCTTCTATTATTTGGTCAATAACATTAAGTTTCAGTTAATTAGATACAGATATTCAAGGTTGAAGTGTTTTTAGTGTTTTAACCGCGACCCCCTAAATTTAACAAAATAAAAATTTATCAGGACTCATTAAAAAATAAACTCTCATCGCCACATTTTGTTTTTTATTTAACTATATATGTATTGTATAGCTAATACTATATATGCACCAACAATTCTAAAAATAGTAATTAGAATTAATGATTTTCGAAGTGGCAATAATTCGTTCCTATTTTAGTCACTTCTAGATTTTAAGGTTTTTGTCTGCATTCTGTTAAAGAGGTAAGTAATGGATTCTCTGTTACCTGATACCATATACAATTAAATGGTGCCTACATCACCAACTAAATGTATATGGAGAATCCTGAATTGTTCTATAGTCAAATATATTCAGATTTTAAAGATTTTATCGAGGACATAATACCGTTCAGACTTGGAACAAATGACATTATTTGCTCTTTGAAAGATTGTATGTTTTTTCATCTACTACATGAAAAAGAATACATGAGTGAGAGTGTACCGCTAAATAGATATCTCCAGAACAGGCGTCTAACAACTTGACCACTAAGCAACTTAGTCCATAAAATATCCTTATCTGAAAACCCGCCATGGCGGAGTAAACTTCCTTGGAGCCACTATTTATAACAAAGTGCAAACCACAGTAAGATATCAGAAAAAAGATTAAGATATTAATGTTATTGAGTTGAGATTTGACTCTGATGAAGACCGCTTGTTATGGTTATTTCTTTGTTGCATTGACGATAAAAGTGGTATCAGTGACCTTTTAGTAGCTTACTCTATCATTTGTCTTTCATCATGTCTTTCAACGCGATTTATTAAAATGTAATAACTTTTATGAATATTATCTGTTACAATAGTTTAACATTTTTATATTTTTAATTTATTATTTTAAATGATCTACATGAATGAGATTATTAAGCTTAAAATATCTCAGAAAATTCACATAACTGAAAATAAGCTGAGAGAAACAGATTAGGGAACAGAATGAAATAAAAACTATTATCTTTAAGCAGCAAAAATATCAAATATTTTTACAATATTTTACAATCTGTATCCGCTTTACTCTGCTTGGATAAAGAAAGCAGTATGTTATTATTTCAAATCTGAGAGACCATTTTGTTGTATATTTTAATTATTTTTTTTTCTAACACTGAATCAGTAACTTTGAATGGTTCTAAAATTATATCTTAAGAATTAAAAGTTAGAAACGCAATCGTTTCAATTCATTCAATTAATCAATTCTGAATTAATACATGTGTCTCTATATCAATGATCAAACCACAATATTTTTTTTTTTTATTTTATTTTACATAGTCACAACAATGCAAATGTACATTACCAGTGACAATGATGATGGAAATATATACATTACACATGGAGGCAGGAGGGAAGAAATAATTCAGTAATTATACTTCCTGGCGTGAGAAATAAGTTATGAAATTTAGATTAAATTTACAAGTCACTAGAGTAATTCACACTAATAAGTCTCTTGGCCAGTTTCTCTTCAGGCGCCTTTGGGGATTTCCTGGAATATTTGTTGAGGAGATGTTTTGGACTAAGGGATTGTTATTGCTACAAAGATTTTTATGGAAGGCTTTGTAGCGAGATATTGCTACTTGATGAACTGTTGAAATACTGAGGTCTGAATAGATTGTTTGATTTGGTATGTAAAAGGGACAATGAAGAATTTTTCTAAGAATTTTTGACTGAAGAGCTTGTATCCTCTGGGCATTGCTAGATTTTGTTGCTCCCCATATTTCAATTCCGTAAGTCCAAATAGGCATAATCATAGATTTATATAGTAATAGTTTATTGACAGTAGTTAATTTTGAACGATTATCAAGTAAGTGAATTAAAAGTCTATATCGTCTGTTTAGTTCTGTTCTTTTCATTTTGGTATGGGGAGCCCAAGTAAGACGTCTGTCAAGGTGCAGTCCTAAGTATTTGGTGGTTGTAGCTTGAGGGATCGGAATATGGTTAAGGAAGACTGGAGAACACGCATCTGGCCGCAACGTGAATGTTACGTGAACACTTTTCTGTTCGTTAATGCGTATTCTCCAACACTTCAGCCATGACTCTATAACGTTTAAGTGTTGCTGGATATAGTAGGATGCTAGCTCAGGACTGTCATTTGTGCAAAGGATTGCCTTGTCGTCAGCAAATGTGGCTAAGACTGTATGGGGAGATTCTGGAATGTCGGAGGTGTATATGGAGTATAGCACTGGTCCAAGTATGCTTCCTTGCGGAACTCCTGCCTTAATATGAATAACTGGAGAAAGACAAGAGCCTTCTATTACTTGGCTAAAGCGGTGGTTGAGGTAGGACTGCATTATAAGGTAGTAAGTATGTGGGAGTATTTTTTTGAGCTTCCAAAGCAACCCAGCATGCCAAATCCTGTCAAAGGCTTCCGCCTCATCAAGAAAGACAGCTGAGCAGTATTGTTTCTTCTCAAGAGTAGAGGAAATGACATCAACTATACGGTGGCATTGTTGAATTGTAGAGTGTTGAGATCGAAACCCGAATTGGTGAGAGGGGATTAAATTTTTCGATTCTAAAATGGGACGAAGTCTTCGAAGAAATAATTTTTCAAAGATTTTGGCCATGGTTGGTAGTGAACTAATTGGGCAGTACGACGTACATAGTTGTGGAGACTTATGGGGCTTTGGGATCATGCGAATAATAGAAAATTTCCACAGAATGGGGAAATAGGTTGTTCGTAAGATAGAGTTGTATATATATGTAAGGAAAATTATGACCTTACGGGGAAGTTGTTTGATTATTTCGTTTGTTATAAGGTCATAACCGGGAGATTTTTTTGATGGTAGTTTTTTAATTATAAAAGAGACTTCATTTGGGGAGAATGACTTGGGTGGAAGAGAGAGCTGTAAAGGGGCTACAAGTTCATCAGTTACTTTTGCTGTAGTATCAGGGTCTTCTATATTTGAATTGGGAATGAAAAGGGTTTCAAGGTGTTTGGAGAAGACTGTGGCCTTCTCATAGTCGCTTTTTGCCCAAGTATCGTCGCCAGTAAGGATCGGAGTACTAATTTTTTTATGGGACAGTATTCGTCTAGTGGCAGTCCATAGTGACTTGTCTTCGGGTTTCAGTGCTTCAGTATATTTTAGGAAAAGAAAATTTCGATATTGCTTTAAGTCTCGAGTTAGTTGGTTTTGTAATCTGTTAAATGTTTGTTTGTCAGATGGGTATCGACTTCTCTGCCATTTGGCTCTTGCTCGTCGTTTAGCTTGGATTAATTCCCTGAGGTATGTTGGTAGGTATGTAGTGTGCTTTTTTGGTCTGGATGGGACTTAAGCATTATTTATACAAGCATGTACATAAACAATAGCTATTTAAATCCAGATCTCAATTTAACATATAATTATCAAAGAACACTAGCGCAATTAAGAACAGCAGGCGGTGACAGCCTACACCTTTCGTTCAGAGGTATCTTATATAAAATTAAAACTGAGGAGCTCTGTACAATATGTAATATGCAGGAATGTGAGACTTTGGCCCATATACTATTGAGATGTCCTATCTATGGCCCTCAACGGCAAGCTTTCTTACCCCACAGCTTTTTCAATAACGAGTGGTCGGATGAAACCAACCTTGCCTC
This sequence comes from Hermatobates lingyangjiaoensis, assembly GCA_026182355.1. NCBI lineage: Eukaryota > Metazoa > Arthropoda > Insecta > Hemiptera > Hermatobatidae > Hermatobates > Hermatobates lingyangjiaoensis. The sequence goes on from JAPFBL010001927.1 coordinate 735,305, forward strand.
TCTCCTAGGAATTGTACACAAAAGGCAGGCTGCAAATATATTTTACTTTTTTGTAAATATTTTAAAAATTAGAGCTTTTATTTTAAACGAATAATAAAAAGGAGAAAAGGAAATTAAAAAAAAAGAAAAAAAAAAAGAAAAACTATTTTGTAATTAGTAATAATAGTAATTTTGTAATTACTATTTTGTAATATTTAACTATTTTGTAATTAGGTTTTCAACTATGCTATAAATTTTTAATTATTTTGTATAAAGTTTTTTAACTATTTTGTAAATATTTTAAAAATTAGAGCTTTTATTTTAAATGAACAATAAAAAGGAGAAAACAAAAGAAAAGCTTTTAAGAAATATTCAAATATCAGTATATTTAAGAATTTATTTGTTTTGTTTTTTATGTATTTCGTTATTATTGATAATATTATGGCTTGAAAATACTAGCATGTGAATTTTAAACTATGAAGCAATGTAATACTCCTTTGTATAAAGTTTATACTTTAAATACAAATATTATTCTATTCTATTCTATTCTATTCTATTCTATACAAGCATGTATATCCTGAGTTAATTTACTAATTGCGTCATCTATTTCACGTGATGTCTTGAGGCGTACTTTAAGGTCAGTCTGTCGTTCAATTTCGGCTCTAAATTTTTCCCAGTCAATATGTCCGTTGAGTACAGTTTGATTATTAATAATTTTCATAGGATGAATAGATAATGATAGAAGTACGGGTGAATGGTCAGAGGAAAGGTCTGGGAGAATTGTGATGTAAGGGTTTAGTTTTGAGATGGGTGAAGTGACAAATATATCAAGCAGGTCAGGTTTTTTGACTGTGGAAGAAGGCCAATATGTAGGAGTTCCAGGACTTAGGACAGTATAAGATGAGTTGAGAAGAGATTTACGGAGAATAAAACCCCGAGGTGTGGTTACTCGACATCCCCATGACTGGTGTTTACAATTGAAATCCCCTCCACAAATAAATTTAGGTGAAAGGTGTTGAAAGATATTTGAAAGGTCACTTTGGGTTATACGTTTGTTTGGAGGGCAATATATTGAAGAGACATTGTAGTTGTATGGATGGGACTCAAGGCAGATTGTGCATACTTGCATGGCAGCTGTGGATACAGAAGGTTGGATGTGGTGTTTGAGAGACCTCCGTACAAGCACAGCTACTCCACCGTGGGCAGTGTTATCAGGATGGTCAGTGCGATATGTGATGTAGTCAGTTAGTTTAAAATATGACCTGGACGTAAAGTGGGTTTCTGTCAGTAGTGCAATGTCAATTTTCTTGTCATGTAGTACAATGTCGAGTTCTTGTCTGTGTTGAGTAAGTCCGTTGGCATTCCAGAGGAGGATAGTTAAAGATTGCTTAGTTGGGGAGGTGTTCATTTGGTAGCAACAGCAGGAACAAGACTGGTTATGACTGTGGTGAGAAGGGAGATAAGTGGAGTGATAGTTGACTTTAGTTCATTTAAAATGGATGTAAGAAGGACTGTGAAATCGGAGGAAGGTGTGGGAGGAGGAATGAAGGTAGGCATTTTGTGAGGTACTTGCTGTGCAAACCACAATATGAAATGGGAAAACAAGACTAAGATCTCTCAACCGTAACAAGCGGTCTTAATCAGAGTCAAAAACCCAACAGTTGGGTTTTAAGAAAGATCTTAGTCTTGTTTTCCCATTTCATATTGTAGTTTGATGTTTGATTGTTATTTCACGTGTTTATGTGAAATCTTTTTATATCTCTATATAAAGAGCTTCTAGGAAAAAATATCATTCCCGTAATTTTTTTAAAATAAATTCCTTTTTACCGCTCTAATTTTTAAGAAATAAAATGATGTTATCGAAAACATCACAGAAGTTTCTACTAATATTATTAAAAAATGTTCTAGGGTAGAAGGTATAACTTTTATTATAATGTTAAGAAATAATATAAACTTTGCTTGGCTGTTTAATTGGTAGAGATTTTTCGGCTACCTTCATGAGGTAATATATACTTTCTGTTAGTTTCTGGACGCTTTCTTCTTGGGGCATTTTAATTCTGAACTTCCAAGAGATACCAAAATTCAAATTTCATTCAAGGGCTACTACAACGATAACAAATTTTCTTCCTTTTCTTGATTTTTGATTTTTCACTCATTTCATAGTTCCTTTAACAGTTAACAGTTTTTTGCGTTGTATTAGTATGTTGCATATTACAGAATTTTCTAGTGACTCTTCTTTTAGAAAATAAGATAGTTCATGTTGAGGTTATTAAACGATGCGCTGCTTAACATATGTTCCTATATGGCCCATTCTCACCCTGGTTATAAACGAAGGGACAGAACAAAGAGTGACTTGGTACACCACTGTGACAATTGGTTTGAAGATGAACTTGGTTTCTTTTCATCCTCTCCTCAAACTATGTGTGCCGATCAAGTTCCTAAGAAGGTTATAAGGATAAACAGAAACACAAGTAATTATAAAGTTCTTTTTAAGTATAAAGATAATTTTCTATTAAGTAAATTTTCTTACATGTCTATCAATTCAATAAGGTTAATCATGTTTAAATGTTACTTTTCTAAATAAATGAAAACAAAACGGATAAAGAAATGTAAATATTTATATATGTTATTAAATTTTTAAACTCAGAAGTACAAAAAATATACGCAAATAAAATTCTTAATAATATTGGTATCAAAATGCCAATAATGATTGGTATTTAAATCAAAATTGTTAGAATATAAAACAGAAAAAAGATAAAAACTTAATAATAATAAACATAAAAAAAGGAAATTGAAATATATCAAAGGAAAATATGATACTAAATTAAGGGAAAAAATGAAGAAAGAGAGGATAAATAAACTATGTCAAGCGTAAAATATAAATAAATAAATGAAATGATGTTGAAGTAAATATAATAGTTAGTAATAGAAGAAACTACATAAGGGTAAAAATAATTATCTAGCCAAGTTAAGATCAGGCAAATAACCAAAGGGAATAAAACGTCTTCTTTATACGGTCTTAAGGTGGAGGAACATTATTATGAAGTAGTTGCAAATTGTTATCCTCGAAGCATTACTTAAAAGGAGGACAATAGAGTAAACATGGAGAGCAACAGGCCCCTTCTCCCTTTCTTACATTAGCCACTGTGAGCCACTTAGTGTAAATTATGCCTTGGTGGGGTATGCTAGAAAGTTCATTATATATATTTGCGTTATCTTATCTCCTCCAATGAAATAAATCACACTTTATATGTTTATAATGAAATACAAATAACATACTCCTAAATATGAAGAAGGTTTAAGAAAAAGTTTGAAGTCTCTTAAGTCGTTTAAAACGTATTTTTTCATATCAATGTAACATAAACGGAAGCTCACTGAAGTTTTTGGTAGATAAAATCTATGTTTATTTCATATCAATCTGTTTCGATCCATTGTCAATGAACTTGGTACCAGACGCAACATCTTGATGATCGTGACGGTAGCAACCAAACATAGAGATATAAAATACAGAATTATTATATTCATGATTACTCAGTTCAGAGGTCAAGATAGCTGTAGAATCATACGGAGGTATTTTTTTTTGTTAATTTTTTTATAAATAGCTTTACACTGAAACGTAACTTTGCTGTTTTGTTCATCCAGACTGTTCATACTATACAGGTTTATTAAACACATTATTTTTTATTAAATATGATGTTTTCTGTTTTAATCTACTTTATAAAATGTTGAATGCCTGAGGAAACTTATTGCAGTAATGACATGTGCTTTATTGCTTTGAAGGAGAAGCTCAAAATATTGTTTCTTATGTTAACTGTTTACTTGAAATACGACAAACATTTGACATGGGATAGGACGTCAGAATAGAATTGAAAGTTGTCAACCAAAATCGAACTTGAACTTCTTAATCAAACTCGTATTGTGTTAGATGATAGCGAAAATATGGCTAAGAATATTGTCAAATTATCGCAAGCTTACTAACATTCACCACTGCTTTTGACAGAACTATAAAGTTTCATAGTAAGAGAGTGTTTAACAATTCTGTCCAAATGGGTGTAATTCATTAAAACTATCCAAAAAAAAATATGTAACAAAATATATAGAAATGGGTTGTAATTGGTAATCATACAAAGAACTATACAATAAAGTCCTTATGGAGTCATCATTAAAAATAAACAGACCAATATGATCATTTTAAAGTAGGCCGATTAGTTTGCAAAATTTGTTCATTTTTCCACTGTCTAATTTTATTTTGTTCCTTAGCTGCTATATGTGTAACAAAGTTTTATGTGTAATTAATTTACTTATGCCAAAGTGCATCAGTCCATATATATAAGTAAGTTTTATAATTTACTGACTGTAATTTACTCAGTACTATAAACAAAATGACATGTTGCTTTTTTTGAATTTCTAAATCCATTAAATAAAAGAAGTAAAACATGATAAAAAACAGAAAAAAAAGAACTAAGGGAGGATATCTTTTGTTGAATTTGAAAAGGAAGAAACAAGGCAGTATGTTGTTGGTTTAAAGAAGACAGTTCGATGTATTTATGGAGAGGTTACAAATTAGGGTTGTTTTTGGGATGGGGTGAGTTTGGGAAAGGGTTGAGATTTATGCAGCGACTTGAAGCGTTAAGTCACCCTTGAGGGGGTGAGACAGGCATCTGAGCTTAACCCTGTATTACGTCAGGCGAGGCAGCACACTGACGCTCACACGTAGCCATCTCACTTTTGCTTTTAAACTTACAAATTTTGTGTTTTCTACTAAACAATGCATTAATACACTGAATTATGAATACATTATTTCTTTTTTAACTTCCTTGTTACATGCATATGCACTTATTAGGAAATATGAGATAATCCGCTTTACGGCGTTCCTTTAAGGAAGGCGGTAAGATATCAAAATACATATTTTGTTCTGTGTAGTAATAAGCATGTAGTTATAAGCATATAGTTATAATAAGTTATAATAAGCATGTAGTTATAAGCATGTACTTTTTATAACAAACTAGACTACCCGTAACTCTTTATGTCACTCAGAAATTATAAAAATACGTATTGAAATTAATTCACTGAACATGATTAACAGGGATGATTTAATTGTTATTTCTTGTTATCAAGGCACGGAAACAGATTCTTATATGGCCCAAGCTTTTGAGATAATATTCGTAACATGATTCAAGATATATACACACTAAGTATATTTAGCAAAATAAAAATCATTTACAAGTAAAAAAATTATTTATTTTATCATGTAAATAAATAAAACATCAATTCAAGTTAAGTACACAATGAAATATATTTAAAACAAAAAAACTTGTAAATTGAAATATTCAATATATTTACCTAACATAAAATAACGTTAATGAAAGGAATGTGTTTTTATAATATTACCTTAGAACATTCGTATTTTATCTGACAGTTGTGTTTAAGTTTGTTTGTAAAATTGTTCATTTTTCACCTTTGCTGTTGTAGTTTATTAGATATGTATTTGTTACATTTATTTATAATACATTTGCACTACTGTCATCAGCCAGCACGTAAGTAAGAGTAGCCTCTGGGCTACTCTTGTTCCATGGCTTTATTTTATTACCAGTGTTTATATTTCGTAAATTTTAAATTCATTTTTTTTTACATTTATTTATAATACATTTTCACTACTGTCATCGGCGAGCACGCAAGCGACTGGCTACCCTAGATCCATGCCTTTATTTCCTTATCATTGTTTATATTATTCAAATTTTAAATACAAATTTTTTTTGTTACATTTATTTTTTATATATTTGTGCTACTGTCATCGAAGAGCACGCAAGCCAGTGGGCTACCCTGGCTCCAAGGCTTTAGTTTATTACCAGTGTTTATATTACACAAATATTAAATTAAAAAAAAAATTGTTATATTTATGTATAATACTCTGCATTGAGTCAAATCTAATTACTGTTGCTTACTCTGTTGTTTCCAAACCATAGACTTTTCGCTTCTTTTTCAAAGTCTATTGCAAAAGCTCAGCTGACAATTAATACTTTTTCAAAAACCAGTACTGTCTAGCTGTTAGTCTCTCATACAATTTCATTTACACTACTGCTACTTCTTTTTGACTCGCAAACATTATCGAAATAGTTCATCTGATTATATTTTAAATAAGATTTCCCCTCTCCCTTAACTTATATTTAAATCTTGGATGCGCTCTTCCCACTCACTATTTTCAACATTAATAGCAATAAATTAGCAATATAAATTAGCTATTATAAATTAGCAATAGCTTTCTTATATGACGAACTACTTATAATGTTGTTTATCTGTTCACCACTTTCCTGGATGTCTTTGATTTGCAATCGACACACTTTTGTAATACGTATACTTACAGTTGCTGCTGAAAATGTCATTTTACCCTCACCTATTGCTTTCCTTTGAGTGTGTAAATCGGTTAAACAAAACTTATCTTGTTTCTTTATCACTCAGGATGAACTCCTTTCAAAAACTCACAATATCTGTATAGGATTTTCTTATCTGCCAAAAAACTAATAAATAACCCACGAAATTGTTTGTAATCACATTTTATTATTACGTTGTCAAAACCTTGTTTCTTTGTAAATTAAAATGCATTACACAGTTTTATACAATCGTCACTAATAATTAGTAATATTCAAATTTTACATTCTTCGCAAGCGATTTATGCACCTGCAGCTTCTAATTATATCAGAAATGATTGATTAAATTTATCCAACTTTTTAGTAACGTTTGTAGAATTTGAAAGATTTAAAAGAAGAAAATGCATAGGATAATAACTTCTTTTTAATAAGATACATATTAACATTAAAAGCACATTGTTTACCTTGTAATGTTAACTATTGTTTAAAATGTAACGTATATACAACTGACGAACTAGCGGCAACAAGTTCTGTTCGGAAACGAATTTGTTTTCACCACTGTATTTTTTTATTTTATTGTTTAAACCGATCCCCTAGCGGCTGATAACGTCAATCGTTTACTCGCTTTTTGTTTGATCAGTGAGTCTACAGATTCTACATTGGGAGTTCTAAATTTTGCCAAATTCAACTAAATTTCGGGTAGGGATCTTTAACGAATACCAGACTCAGGCTCGGGACGGACGGCTTAACTCAGACGGACGTACGTACGGAACTTAACTTAACGGACGGACGGACGTACTCAGATTTATTCACCTTCTGTGTGAATGAATCGAGGGCCGGGTGGAGATCGAACCCCGGACTACCAGCCCAAAGGCGATTACGTTAACCACTGAGCTAACCATATATTCTTATCATCGATGGAAATACTAAGAATTCTGAAGACTACGATACTGAGCTAAACCTTTTCACCACTGTAACTTTAAGTATTATGACCAATACACTCACTAACAAAAAGACTGTGCAATATATGAAATAGTGTTCAAGGCACTGTCTCACAGGCATGTCCTTACCTAATAGCAAGTCACATGCTACTCCTTATGACTCTATTCTTATCATCATTACTGGGACTTACTCAGCGATACTTACTTTACCCACGTCTTTAGTTCAGAGTTTATCCAATCTTTTGTGGGTATTCACAACCACTAAGATGTACATATCAAATGCAGAGAAACACATGAATGAATGGGGTCTGGCCATTCCATCTCCATCGAATTTATGTACATCCGAGAGAGACGGCAAATACTCATACGAACGCCATTAAATTTAAGCGCGATTTAAATTTAAAGTGACACTTTTCACTTTAAATGTTGGTGTCACATCTCTTTTCATAGTTAATTAGACAAATCCCCATCTATTGCCCAGGATAGGGCATGCTTCAATGCCTGGGTATTACGAACTTTAACCCATACGATTGAGGTGCCCTAATCTCCTACCCATTCTCCTGTTTAAAGTTTTACATATTTTGATCCAGCTAGTTGTGTTTCGGTCATAGACAGTTCCGATATGATCACTCGATGCCAATATAAGACCCCAGACAACAGACTGCGCTTCACAAGCAATCAATTACTTTTGAAGTGAATATAAAGACATAAAGAATACAGATACATTATTCTGCCTACGATTTCATCTACCACAAATTGTTTTGGTTATTGCAGGAAGAGACATGTATTAGTCATAATAATAAATAACGTTACAATCTGTTGCTATGACAACGACAGGGATGAGAAAAAATAGAGCGTAAAGGATACTATAGGGTATAGGGCAATCAAGTGTTGGATTAGAGTCGTATTTTTAAACATCTTTAGTTTCTAGATCAGTCCAGGATGTGAATTTGTCGTACAGACTCAGGAATGACGATCATACACCCTCTAAAAATGACGGCAGAAATTCATTATGTATGTACCACATGGGAACTTTATTGCACAGTTACACCATCACTATTGACTGAAGATACAATAACGTTAGACTGCACTCTTAGTCTCGTCCGGTTAGTTAAAAAAAAATTGATGATGCTTTCTTATTACCCAACACCCACACATACAGGCTTTAAAACTCCTTTGATACGCAAGGGGTGAAAGTGTAACTAACTTATAATTAGTTCACTTGTAACTACTAAAGAGCCAAAGTGCCAGTATTGGTTTGGAATGTTTTATCACCCATCCAAGCAGTAGCTACGCTCAATATTGCTTAACATCTTGATTTAGTAGTATGGCTAGTGGTAGTTTTTATGAGAAAATTAACTTTAATATTTTATATATTTGATCATTTTTGTTTAAACTATTCATGTGCAATCTAATTGCTCAAATGTCTTTACAATACTAATATTTTATGCCTTCATGTCATTCAGATTTCATTTACAAAAGTATTTAGAAATTTTGTAGAAATTAAATATTGATGCGATATGGGACTTAGAAAATAAAAATGTTTTTCTAATTTTAAGTATTATACTTTGATAATTGTAATGTAATTATGTGTTAAAGCTAAGGATTGACTGAGGTTTTCAATGTTGGTTAAGTATATTTTTGAAGTAGAGGTTAAGAAATATTACTTTCATTACTTCCCTTGTCATTCTTTTGTAAACGAAGTTGATAATCCGTTTAGAATATTTGTTTTTAAAATAAATGTCATTAAGAGAAATATATTATTTGAAACAATTGAGGGGATGAATGAGGGGTTGTTGTGGGCTCGTAAAAGCAAGTTGTGATAGAAAAGGAGGCGGTGGTCTCTGGAAGTGGACTGCGGTGAAGCAGAGTGCACAATGGCCAGTGATGTATCGCCACCTGCTTCCTTTCGCTGCATGTATATATGAGTGGTGTGCACGGAAAACGACCCGCAGATAACACTGTATCCCCCAATCACTAATCATAAACAAACGCCAACCGTCCCCAATGTTCTATGTCATGATATTTTAGAAATCTATACAGCATGCTTTCAGATAAAAAGATAAAAGAAAACTCTATTTCAAAAAAAAAATATTAAAACATGTATGAAGCAAAAAACTATTCTGTTTCAATGAGATTGGTTTTGCATCTTCATTTTGGTTTTTAACATTGAAGATGAACCGTTTATGCGCTTAAAACATATCACAGGAACACAAAAACTGTTCAATAGTTATGAAACGATGTGCAAAATAACTGAAGAATATTTATTATTTATGATTACATAATGCATTTATAATCACTTATACAAAAAAAATAGTTGATTCATACTTCATTAAAAATTACATTTTTAATCCGGGTTTAGTATCCTTATCATTATCATTAAGCTTGCTTATTTTAATTACCTTTCCCTAGCAAAAATATAGTTTGAGCACATACTGGCTTTCCTCTCGTAGTTGTCAACAGTTTTTAGCCTCTAGTGTACATAACTACTAATTATTACGTGCAAGGAACCGTACACTGTGCTGTATTGGAGATATTTAATGGTTATAAAGATAACCATTCTGAATATCAAAAAGCAATAACAAATGCCTGGATACTATTGCCAAGGTCTTACAATGTTTTCAAAGGGTGGTATATTAATACAAGTTGCCGTATATTGTTATAGGAGTATCTAATCAAGTTACAGATTCTCAAGTTTTATATTACTATTATAGAATGTACACAATTAATTAATTTTATTTAAATACATTATACGATGAAAATAAAATAAAAACCGACATAAATAAATGAAATAGTCTCCACATATAAACATTTAATCGTATAAATAACGCGTTTCGAACACGTGGCATGTTCGTAGCATGTAGCGTTTTCTTCAGGCATTAACTAAAAAATACAATGTCATCAGAGAGTTATCTAAAGTACAAAGCAAATATCGTACAAAATAAAAATAAAAAATCTGGAGTGGCCTACACTCTACTTTACTATAAGTAACTCAATGTCAAATTCCTTGACTATATAAAACATAACGCATCATTTAAGCATACCATAAATATCTAAATGGGATATAATTATTAGCATTGCATTCGTGAGGTAGTACAGATAGTGATTGAAGGACATATCAATTTATAAGCTTATTTTTGTACATCACAAATAATTTATTATTTGCAAATAATTTCATTAGTATAACTACAGCAGTAATAACATTTTTGAAAACCAATGTGAACATTTCTTGAAACGAAATATTATCCTACAAGAGAACATGGCTATTGTTAAAATAGCCAGTAGATTTCTTATATCGTTTACTTGACATCCTTCTACATTGAATATTAATGTAAAATTTTCAAATTTAAAACAGGAAAATACCCTTTTTTTCTCTGAAAAACTTCTTAAACAGCGAAGAAAATGTTGTTTTAAGGTGATTTGTTAATTAAAGATGTACGATAATTACAGTTATTAATCTCTAAACGAAAGATTTATATTTTGAATTATCTTTTACATTTTTGGTTTTTAACAGAATTATTATACTGGGAATTTTATGGCTTCTTAGTATTTAATAAGATCATTTTCCTTCCCCTTTGTCAAATAACATATATACGAATTTTTTTTTAATGAGTGTTATTATTTACCTGCACAATATTATTCCTCTTACATCTCTTATAAGTCAATAATATATTTTCATTTTTCCATTAGAAACATCAATTTTATCTCAGTGGATTCGCTCAAAAAATTTCTAAGTCAATGTAAACAATGTAAAAAAATACAAAAAATTCGACAAGTATAGCAGGTGATCTCTTAGTCTAGGATAAACAAAGAGTTTTTATATCGTTATTGCTCTTTCCCGTAATTGAAACATCATGCTTTTTTTTTATAAGTTGCTAATTTTTTTTTCCATTTTTGGTCAAAATTTCATTATTTTTTAACGAGCCGTTTAGCGTCAAAAAAACATTTTCTGAATACACAAATCGTACAGTAACGCCCCTTTAGCGAATGTAATTTTGAAAAAAAATATCTCAACTCATTCTCCATATAATGTTCTATTTATAGGCATAGTTTCATTATTGTCCGTCAAACTGTATGGCTTGTATCGCTCTCACAAAGTTTGAGATTGAATTATAACTCAAAATTTTTACATTTTATTGAAAAAAAAAATTATTCCTGTTGTTTCAAAATTCTGAATATATTTTTGGTTTTTTCCATTTGTAACCTCAAAGATAATGTCAAAATTTCAAAACTCTAGGGTTATCAGTTTAGGAGAAATAAATGTTTTAAAAAAAACGGTTTTTGGCAAAAAAAGTGACTTTCCCATCATGCATAATTCTTCCCAAACAATAGGGATCTTCGTCTAAATGGGGCCCATTTTTGTGTAAAATATCAACTTGATCCATCAAAGATTCTGGTCCGTAGCGTGGTAACAAGCAATGCTAACACACGCACCCACCCATGCACCCACCCACCCACCCACACACACACACACAGACATCATCGTAAAAACGTCATAAAACGACTTCTGGGACCTCAAAACATGTAATTCCGTCAAAATCTCGAGATCGAATTTTTTCACGATTACTATACTTTACTTATAGTAAAGTAAAAAATAAGGAAGAGAGTACGAACCAAAGGGTGAGTGTCTGTGGTACAACTGACTGGGAATAGGATAGAAGCGGGTGTGGGTATGGAATGTACATCTGTTTCATATCGGATGGCAGGTACATTTCTTTGTTATTTGTTACTTTACTATAAGTAAAGTATAGTGATCGTGAAAAAATTCGATTAAAACGGAATTACATGTTTTGAGGTACCAGAAGTCGTTTTATGACGTATTTACGATGATGTCTGTGTGTGTGTGGGTGGGTGGGTGGGTGGGTGGGTGCGTGTGTTAGCATTGCTTGTTACCACGCTACGGTCCAGAATCTTTGATGGATCAAGTTGATATTTTACACAAAAATGGGCCTCATAGGGAGGAAGATCCCTATTGTTTGGGAAGAATTATGCATGATGAGAAAGTCACTTTTTTTGCCAAAAACCGTTTTTTTTTTAAACATTTATTTCTCCTAAACTGATAACCCTAGAGTTTTGAAATTTTGACATTATCTTTGAGGTTACAAATGGAAAAAACCAAAAATATATTCAGAATTTTGAAACAACAGGAATAATTTTTTTTTTCAATAAAATGTAAAAATTTTGAGTTATAATTCAATCTCAAACTTTGTGAGAGCGATACAAGCCATACAGTTTGACGGACAATAATGAAACTATGCCTATAAATAGAACATTATATGGAGAATGAGTTGAGATATTTTTTTTCAAAATTACATTCGCTAAAGGGGCGTTACTGTACGATTTGTGTATTCAGAAAATGTTTTTTTGACGCTAAACGGCTCGTTAAAAAATAATGAAATTTTGACCAAAAATGGAAAAAAAAATTAGCAATTTATAAAAAAAAAGCATGATGTTTCAATTACGGGAAAGAGCAATAACGATATAAAAACTCTTTGTTTATCCTAGACTAAGAGATCACCTGCTATACTTGTCGAATTTTTTGTATTTTTTTACATTGTTTACATTGACTTAGAAATTTTTTGAGCGAATCCACTGAGATAAAATTGATGTTTCTAATGGAAAAATGAAAATATATTATTGACTTATAAGAGATGTAAGAGGAATAATATTGTGCAGGTAAATGATAACACTCATTAAAAAAAAATTCGTATATATGTTATTTGACAAAGGGGAAGGAAAATGATCTAATTAAATACTAAGAAGCCATAAAATTCCCAGTATAATAATTCTGTAAAAACCAAAAATGGAAAAGGTACTCAAAATTGAAATCTTTCGTTTAGAGATTAATAACTGTAATTATAGTACATCTTTAATTAACAAATCACCTTAAAACAACATTTTCTTCGCTGTTTATGAAGTTTTTCAGAGAAAAAAAGGGTATTTTCCTGTTTCAAATTTGAAAATTTTACATTAATATTCAATGTAGAAGGTTGTCAAGTAAACGATGTAAGAAATCTACTGGCTATTTGAACAATAGCCATGTTCTCTTGTAGGATACTATTTCGTTTCAAGAAATGTTCACTTTGGTTTTTCAAAAATGTTATTACTGCTGTAGTTATACTAATGAAATTATTTGCAAATAATAAATTATTTGTGATGTACAAAAATAAGCTTATAAATTGATATGTCCTTCAATCACTATTTGTACTACCTCAGGAATGACAGGCTAATAATTATATCCCATTTAGATGTTTACGTTATGCTTAAATGAGACGTTATGTTTTGTATACTCAAGAAATTTGACATTAAGTTACTTATAGTAAAGTAGAGTGTAGGCCACTCCAGATTTTTGTTTCTAAAGATTAGACTGGGCCTTTACATTTGCTCTAAGACTAAGTGTAGGAAACATATTGAAAATATTTAACCTTTACAAACAAATTAGATGTCTCAGCTTAGATATGACTCTAATTATATGATATTAAGCAACAATTATTGCTGTACCTTAAAAATAAATAAATGACTTATAAATATTAAATTTTATAAAGAAGTTGAAGTATTTCATATTAGTTTCAATCATTTTTGAAGTAAAAGTAAGGTAAAACATTTTATTTGCCTAAATATTCCATGTAAACCTTTTAATATATATTAAAATAGAAAAATTGAGACGATTGTTGCAATAAATCTAAAAAAAAAAGGTGAGAAATTGTGTTATATGGGGCAAAATATGATTAAATATTGAAGTTGGAAACAGCTGGTATAAGAGAAATAAATGAAATATGTGGGTAATATGATTTTAATGTCCAACATGTACTCTTTATTATGTATATTTATTGAATGACTATTATCTAGATTTATTTGCAGAGCAAACTTTTCGGTAACTCGAAGAGTTTTCTGATTGAAAGTAAAGAGCAGCAATCTTAAACCATTCACCAACCACCCACTGTCGTAAATAGATTACTAAGCTTTATGGTATACAGCAAAGCTCTTATCTCTGATAAGAGGGTAGGAAGGATTTAGAACAGAAGGAACGCCATTAAGGGATCACTTATTTAATTCAAGCAATAAAAGGATGCTTTCAATAGGAAACAATTCCACAAGAGCTGTTTTTATTGAATTTAGATAAAGTTGGTTGAAACTTATTCTAAATTTGAACGAAGTTTGGAATTGAAGATGTAAAGTAGTAATGTAAAATTTCTTACATTAATAATTTATTGGTTTAATAATGTTAAATATATGATATAAGGGGAAAGAATTATATATAAGTTTGGACAGAATTAAGAATATTGGCACAATGAGATTTATAGTCGGTGAAATGATCAAGGGTTTGTACTCGGAAACGGCTAAGTGTAAAAATATATCTATAAATATGAAAAGCAAACACAATGTCCCTAAGAACTGATCCTCTAGCTGTTGAATTCATTCACATTCGGAAAACTAAGAATGCGTGCGATAAAAAAACGGATACAGAAAACCTAAGTAAAATATATAGTATATTACTTAGTGATTAGTAAATATGGTTGTAATTTCCTGGTCCTTTTTTCTTGTTTGATACAGTTTTAATGAGTTTTTAGGGTTGTTTTGAGTTATGAAGTCTGATTAGAAGGTTCAAAAAAAGTATCACTAGCTGATTTGAACACAAACCGTTATGTAGTTAGTTCCTCATAATACAAAAAAATACCAAGGTAATTATGTATATTAATAAATAATGTAATATAATTATGTTTAATGTTATAGTAACTAAACTCTGTATTGATGTAGCCCTGAAGATGTCTACAAATATAGACGAAACGTCGGCTTAAAGGTGTTGCCTTATTGAAGACCAAACCTCGATAAGAAAGAAAAATAGTGTTATGTATATATATATATATATATATATATATATATATATGTATGTATGAATGTATGAGTGAGGGTATTTATGAGTGTACACGGGTGTGTACTTTCTAATTAATTTTTTTAACAATAATTAATTTTATTTAACAACAAAAACATATAGATAATTAGTAATGGAACGTTGATATACCTGCTGAAAATTTTGACTAGGCGAGGTCAAATTTCTTCTTTGTTTTCTGACTGTATCACTAAGACCTTATCTCTATTATAATGAAGTATTACAATAATTATTATGTATTTATGATGTATGGGGTTACATTAAATATGGGGGTACTAGGTTTGATTTTGTTTGAAAGGCGACACTGGGGTCAGGGATATTGATAAATGACGTTGTACTGAGCCATGGGCTGGCTGGTGGGAACAAGCAGTCATGTAGGCAGATAGAGCTGGCGTGCCATCCCGCCAAAGCCACGTCTAATTTATACCGAACACGCAATTCTTATCACTCCCTTCCAATCCTTTCTTTCATTCCATATCGACTTTAATAACCCCACTCTTATGCCGTTATCAGCTTGATTATGTAATTTATAACTCTTTCAAACTTTACGCAAAATTTAATATAGACCGTTTTACAATCTGCATCTACTAAATGGAAAAACAGAATTATGTCTATTTTTAATATATATACACAAGAGGATCTCTTGTATGTAATAGAAATCTTCCTTTCATCAAATTGATGAGGCATTTAAAAATCATAATCTTGCTACACTTTAGGCCTAAGGGTCTAATGGTCTTTATCTGATAATTGATGGATCATAATTACCAGCTAATGATTGGTAACGACTTACACAATTATTATATTTATATAAATTAGAAATGAAGTAAATAAAAAATCCATCAGTTTAGAAGATAGAAATTATTCTTTTAAAACCATCGTTTCAGTTTTATTTAATATATTTTTCATAGCCAAAAAACAGACGTTTTAAAAAATAAAAACTACAGATTTTTAAACGCTAAAGAGAATAACAGTATTAACTGAAGAGTGGAAAAAAGAGGCAACGTACTTATTGGACATTTTTTAACAATCTGAAATATAAAAGTTTACATTGTCTTTTTTAACATATCTTATCTCGGTCTGTGGGATAGGATTAAAATAAATTAGATGTAGGATAAGAAAACTTGATTCGGACCTGAATAACGCTCAGTAACGTAATATATTTCAATTATATTCTATGACTGATATTACATGAATTTTTAAGAAATATATCCGATATACTTATTTAAAATGCATATACGTCATAAAAATTAAACAGCTCTAAAGTAAACTGCTCTAATATCAGGTTCATAGAAACAATTAAGAAGAGGAAAAACATATAAAGAACTTTGGTGAATTCTTAATTAAATATTTACTATCGGTAAATTTTAATAGCTGTAAAAGTTGTATTATAGTTTAGGCTACCAAGGACGTTAGAGAATAAAAGAGTTAGAGAAAGGAAAGTAAATGAAATACTTAAATAAATCATAAACAGAGAGATTACTATATTTAATTTAAAAAAAAAATTAAAATATAATCAAGTAAAAAAATACGTAACTCCATTAACCAATTTCTACTTTATAGTTCTAATATACATAATATAAGATTAATTATAATATAAATATATTCATTTATAATATATATAACACTAAAATTAAGCTTGATTTCAAAGCTTTGTGTTTCCAAGAAGACAAATAAGGGTTTTCTCAAAAACTCAAAATAAATATTGTAGTTGTACGGCCAGAGATCTCCTTAAACTTATGGGCAGGAAGGCAGTAATTAAAGATAAGAAGATTTGAGAATCAGCCTTAGTGGTAATGAATATGTTGCTTCGTGGCTAACCGAAGCCTTTTGAGTTTCAATAAAAGAACTGACATGATCGGATTCCAAACTAACATAAAAATCAACATATTGATATAGTTTGAACGGTAATTCAAGTCAGGGGAAGGGTAAGTTGTCTGTAGGGGTGTAGAAAATAGGATTAGAATCAATGATCAGGTAAGTTTGACAGCCACGACGTCCACGCTCTTTCGACACATAGAAAATTTAGGTATATTGCAAATTTAGTGTTATGAAATAAAGAGGTTACAATACCTTTTAGAACTGCGTGTTAAGAAAATTATACAAGTAATGTTAGGATAACTAAACCCTCCCAAGAATATCAGAATGCACATCAAAATTTTTGCTTCGTTTTAGATCAACAAATGCTAAATAGTATATATTACAGGCAATCAAAGATATTATTATCTACAATAGGTGTTTAGCCTATAACTTTAGTCATTTACTAAATGAAATTATTATTCTTCTTTAACAAATGCTGACTGATGATCAGGGGTGAAGACAAGAAGTAGATGAAGTGGAGTGAATTCAGTTTGAAACTCAACTCCATTTAGAGGACAAAGAATTATGGAGAACCTTTCTTGACCAGAGAGAAATGGGTCGGCGAGGCTAGACTCTTTGTTGGAACTCATCGATCGAGTAACTTCCCCCGGGATTTCACATTTCCCAGCTTTTTCTTTACCAACTATGGCACAATACAAATTGTACCTTTGTGCCTCTTCAGGCAGATTGTATTTATACTGTAGTATTTATGTTATATTTTAAGTAAGTCATCAATATATTATCAATATCATCTTAATTTATATATTTTAGCTATGGTACATTATTTATATAGCATAAAAATAATTAAATATACATATCACAGAATAGAACAAAACTAAAATCAATATTTTGAATATTGTCAAGTATAATATATATATTAAAATCTACGTGAGGTGTCTGGTTCTGATATCTGATTGGTTGATGCGGGACCAAATAAGGTTGACTCATTTTTTCAGTTGAAGGGTTCTAGCTCTCATCGAAGTCACGTACAGCGGTTCTTCTCATCCATGGAGTCATCTCCGCCGACACAGCAAAAAGTATAAGGGCTCGCACTCATATATTAGTGTACTATATGAAATTAGTGTACGAAATATATTAGTGTACTTCCGTAGCAGTCCTTCCTTTATACATGATTGGTTATACACGACTGAATATTGTCGATCGATGATCTTCTTCTCCAACTTTTCAAGTTTGCGGAAAATTAATTTTTCGTTGTGAGAACAACGGTTCAAGGAATGAATTCTTCTTGTCGACGCGTTTCGACTGTCTACTGCAGTCATTTTCAAGACACAAAACAGGTGGGTTACCGGTCTCCTTATATAGCCGAGAGTCAGGGGGCGCTCACCCCATTCGCGCTCCGTTCTTCGACGTGGGGAGATCTCTCTCACTTCGTCCTCTCTTCAAGTCTACTCTCCTGATGACGAACAACAGTTCGAAATATTGAATTCTGTAAGTTTTCTTTGTATTGTCTTTTCTGTGTCGTGCTTTGTGTAATTTAAAGTTATATATATATATATATATATATATATATATATATATATATATATATATATATATTAGCACATGTTGGCAGCCGGTCAGATGCTATGGCAAGTGTAGCCAGAAGAAAGGATGATTCTCCACTAAACAATATATGGCTCTTCTACATCAAATGGATAATAATTGGCTCCCTATCATGCAGTAGTAAAGCAGAATAATAAACAAAGTTATAATTAATTATTAATAATGTATAAAATATTTAAAAAACAGTCATGTTATAAAAATAAATGGTTTTGTTATAAAAATATTTTTTTTAAAATTTATTAAGAAATGATGATATAAATTATTAAAAGCAGCATTGATATATCTGACATTTATGACAACAAAATTTAATTTAAATAGCTTTCCAATAAATCACGCTTGCATTTTCTCATTTCTTTTTGTTTTTTTCTTTGTTTATTGTTTCAATATTATTCAACTGTTTCTGTTTGCTTGTCACTAATCTGAATGAATTATTAGCCTAGTCTGACTACATTTTCAATTATTAGTGGGAGAGTGCTACTGCTTCGGAATTCAACTATTTCCAAATACCCAATTACTGGTCTGATCCAAGTGTCAACTATGCCAACTACCCTAATGAGTTTTTGATACAAATATCTAGGTAAATGCCGTTAAAATAGTTGTCATTTGTATAATGCAATCATTTAAGGAACTAACCGATTATTATTGAAAAAGTCCTCTCTTTGTCTTAGTGAGTGTACAATTTATAATCTATTTGAATTATAGATTAATGGAAAATAGTTTTATTAAAATCAAGTTTAATGTTTTAAATAGATTTGCCTGAATATTATTTTTTTTTAAAAAAATAGAATCTCAGTTTTTAAAAAAAATTGAAAGTTCAATTTAACTTTCAGAAGTAATTAAAAAAAATTAAAGAACTTTGGGCGTAATAATTGTGCACTACTTCATATGCACTGCAGCGTGCTCGACTCTGAACTAGTAGGTCTGGGGTTCAATACCCACTCTAGCCCTCGATTTATTTACGCGGGAGGTGTATAAATCTGAGCAAGTTTTCCTCCGAAGTTAAGCCGTCGGTTTCGAGCCAGTACGATGACAGGTACTCGTTAAAGATCCATAATCTTAATATACTTCAGTTAGGTAAATTTAGAACTTCTAATGAAGGGTTAATGTTTGGGCTATGCATGTTCCCTTGTGTGACTGCCGCTGACCTAACCTTACCTTATTTGAAAAGCATTTGTTTAAGCTATGACTCCAGACATACCCCATCTCACAGCATTATCAGTCAGATTTTAGCTTTCGGAAAAAAGACCGTAGCAGTCGACTAAAGATTTTGTTCCAATCCAACCATATTTACTGCTATTTACTATTGCCATATTTACTATTGACGACAGATACAAAACATATAGCCATTTATTAAAAACCATTAAATTGGGGGGTACAACTATTAAAAAATGGTTACAATGTCAATTTTGACACTTCTATTCATTTTTCATAATTATTCATAACTGAAGTCGTTTAGTTCAGTTCATGGTAGTGTCACAGTAATATCAACATATATATTATGGACTTGTGTTAATAATTTGTTGATTGCTTATTTCTACACTGGTTAGTAATATTAGAATTAATAGTAACATTATACATCATATCTCGTATGACATCTGGAGAGCTTGATTGGTTTCAGGTCCTTCTGGTTCCCATCTTTAAGAGGAACTGATTGTGGACTTCATGTTCCTGATAACCTATACCTCCTATCTGGATCATTAAAGCTATGGTGTCTCTATAGTTAACTCTTAAATTAAAAAAAATAATAAACATACAAACCAAATTTTAAACTGTACACAATCAAGTAGGTTTATCATATATTTTAAAAAAAGTTCAATGATATTTTGAATTTTTTTTCTAATAATACTGAATTGAATATGTATGCCTAAATTATTCGATTGAATATCCTAAATATTTAATTAGCTTTACTCCCTTCTATTAAAGAATTCACGACTCGCTTACATTCAATTGAAGAATACGTGTCTTCACACTTTTTATTTATCGCACAATGTTCAATTGATCTTATAATATTGTCATTGAAAGATATCAGTCACTCAATAAGCAAGAAATACTCAACTGTAATTAACAAATCTTTTCAGCCTTTTTGCAACACAACAAATGAAAACCTAATAAAAAATATATTACAAGAAGTACTAATAATGAAATCATTGATGTGCCCATACTTAGTAATCCATTGGATTGTCTGGAATATGCAAAGCAATATACTGTAAACATCTGGATAATGAACTCCTAAATATATATCACCATATTGAAAGTAGAATCTGCTAATTCAGTAAAATATCACAGGCAAATTTTGTTTTAACATCTATTTCAAGTTACTCTTGTCCTATAATCCTTGATAGTGTTAACTCTTAACTTAGAAGAGTCTTATGTCGATAGTACTAGGTAGACAATTTACTAGTGTCATCAATTAGGTAAATTTACTGATGATTTAGTAAAGAGCAGATCATATTAAAATTATCTTCAGATAACAATTCAGAGTATTCATTATTTACTAATATCCTAAGATGATAAAATTGTTGGAAGAAATTTAAATATAGAACTGAAATTAATTGTTACTTAAAAAATGTGTGATATTGTTTTACTCGCTATACTCGCATATGCTGGCGGTGATGTTTGATCGGTTTTGGTTCATTCATCTTCAAGATTAACTTAAAGAATGTCATCAACAGTTGTATATGAGCCAAGGTAGTATTTTTCTTAATTTCATTTACACTGAATCTATGGTGCTAATAATATCTCATATAATGAGATACTATGAAATAGATAATATTAATTATCTATACTATTATTCGATTAATTAATATAATGTATAATAATTATACATTAATTATTATACTTATTAATGAGATAATATTATGAGATGCATGAATAAAATTTAATTGCTTTTTAATTTTGGAGAATGTTATTAATGAATTAAAATTAGCGAAAGGTAGATTTTGTGTTTTACCACAACATACTAATTTTGTGAAGTTTATTCCTTAAATATTGTATTGGTTCGAGATGCTTATAAGGAAGATACGTGAACTCCTCTGGGAGCTATTGTTCTCTGCAGCCAGAGGCACGCCCTCATTGGGATTGCCTTATTCAGTTATTGAGCAATGTCTACTCTGGTTTGTAAAAGAATTAATTTTTAATTTTTGCAACTCTTTTAAACAGTATTTTGTTTTTGTAATAAACTTCAAAGTAATAAACTCCTAAATTTATATCACCATATTCAAAGTAGAATCTGCTAATTCAGTAAAATATAACACAAAGTTTTCTTTGAGGTTTATTTCAAAATATGCTTGCTCTATAATCCCAAGTAGTGCTAACTATTACAAGAGCTTTAAGCCGAATTTTATTTTTGATTATCTTTGATGTCTACTTACTTCAAACTAATATAATGTAAATTCATCTGATGATGGTGCAGACCTGATTGATTTCAAGTTCTTGAGGAAGACTTTTCTGGTAATTATTAGTTTACGCATATTTGGAATAACTACATAGGATGTTGAAGCATTACTAATGGGCATATCTTATGAATCATACTGATTGATTTTAGCAATAATTGCTTGGTAATGATTAAGTAGATAGTTTCGTTTGACTCAAACTGGATGTAGATAAAATGTCTTTCTAGGTGATTAATAATTCCACCCTTGTGTAGAGAAAGGATTGGTTTAGCGAATAAATCTATAGTGATAGGTAGCCCTGCGAACACCTGACCGACAACTCTGCATTATCTCTCTAATGCAGCCCTCTTAATTACAAATGCATTAGTCACACGGCCATCCAATCGCAGGCCCATCCAAATACATCACCTTCCAGAGCAGCTCACTAATCATGGACCCAACAATGCCTCAAATTGACAGCCATCAACAAAAACCCTTAGTCATTTGTCAAACTTTCTAATTAAGCCCGCATAATAGTTGTCAATTCTTTCACCTCAATAGTTTAGTGCAATAAATATAAGTCTGCATAATCATTAGCATAGAATAATAAAAAAAAAAGAACACAATCAATTACTAGTGTAATTACTATCGGGATGACGGTATCATTGGAAAAGGTATTCAACTTGAAGATAATAGGAAGGAACCTAAGAGGCTTAAAAAAAGTGACTTTCCCATCATGCATATTGCTCTCAAACAAAAGGGTTCATCTATGCTATGCTATGAGTAAAGTATTAATTTGATTCATCTAATATTCTGGACTGTAGTGTCTCTACAACCTTCAGATATAACATACGCACACACACACACACACACACACACACACACACACACAAAGCATTATCGAGAAAACGTCATAAAAGTACTTTAGGGCTCACAAAACAAGTAATCTATCAAAATCTCCAGATAGAATTTTTTTAGTCACTATACTTTACTTATAGCAAAGTAAAAACAGAAAAGATACGACACACAAAATAATGAAAATAAATTAATGAAATAAAAAAAATATTTTTTATTGATTAAATTTATATTTACAAATATAATTTATTAAAGATTATTTAAAATTAAACTTTTGTATTTAAGAAGTTTTCTACAATAATTTATCAACTTTTAATTATTTTCAAAAAGTGTTGTTATAGAATGTTCACTATTTATAACAGAACCTCCCGGATTAAGAACAAGACAACTCATTGTATAATTTGGTTTTGGGTTATCAAGAAAATAGGTCATGGAACAAACTTGTTCAAAATAATATGAATGGAGCTTAAGTTAATTATGAATATTGTCTGAATATCTTCCAGGGAGATAACAGATCACAGGAAGGTAATTCGACGATATCTAACAAAATATGTAGTAAAATGAATTTTGTGGTTGGATGAAGTCGATTTTGGACAAAATCACTGCTGTGCTAGTTATATTACAACTACTCGTTATATAACGATGCTGTGTTATATGATATCGCGAATGTGATTGTTTAATGAATTAGTTACAAATATAGAAAGTGTACTAGCAGAAATTACTTACCAACATACATTAAGTCAAATTAAATTTAGTTCATATAATAAGATATATTTAGCAATGGACATAACTTGGAATGGCTTCTGATACAGTTCAGTTTGATTTGTCTGTTTCAAGAGAACATTGGTGGTCGGAGGTGCAGGTGGACTGTGGGCGAGGTAGTATTAAGAACACAGCTGCGCTTGCAATAAACTCCTCTGGTAACCCTCCCCCACAATGAGCTGGCTATCTCTCCACACGACAACGCTGGAACTTGGCCAATCCACCCTCAGCTGTTGCTTCGCTTCGCGTACACCAATATTTCTCTTCCTCTACATCGAGTAGACACGTGCTCATTTCCCTCCAACCATTTTCACATCAACCAACTCCTAACATATGGTTTTCATTCAATGACATAATTAAAGGACTTATGCCCCACTGCTGTGGATCCTCAGTCTTAGTATCCATTGTGGGCACTAATATATTAGTGTAATAATTTTTTTGATGAATTATCTTCATATTTATTTCCTGTTATACTAACAACATTTATTGTTGACACTACAGCAGAACAGTTTTCGTTACTTTTCAAGAGAAAATATCATTTCTGTTCCTGATAAAAATATTCTAATAGGTTTTCCTAAACATTAAAAAATTGTTCAGATCTTACTACGACTGTTATTCATGACTAGCATGACATCGAAGTATCGAAACATCAAAGCAAACACAGTTCGATGTTTTTTATTTGGTGCCCTTTAGCCACAACTTAGCCATATTATGAATCTTCCTCAAAAAAAGGAGGAGAGAAGGAACCTTCTTCTTTTAAAGGAGGTGTCACAGAAGTGCCCGGAAGACACGACAGATATCACGAAATTGACTAAAGTCCATAAAAGAAGTGAAAGTCTATCTCCCCCGCGACGCAGACCAGCATCAGTCCTTATGTTCTTCTGTATCTACCAATAACTTTTTCCTTGTGGGATATCAAAATGAGGAACCTGAGGAATGGCTCTGTGAAGCTTCCGCAAAAGGAGTGTCCCTTGAGGTTGACCAAACACCTCCCCATTTCCATTTGCAAAACGAAATCGAGAAAGAATTAAGAATTATTTTTGACTGATGTTGTTCCTTCATGTAAAAAAAAAAAGGCTAAATCTATTGTGGCTAAAAATCTAATGCAACATAACAGCTTGAATCAATCTTCAACTGAGCCGAGAAAATGTCCTGCACATGGTAAACGTCGTAGACTGTAAAAAGATTTCAATAACTTTGAGATAAGATATTTGGAGAAATAAAGTTTACTACCACTCAAGAGTTAATTATGAAGATGAGTGTTATATAGAATATTAACTTTACAAATATACTATTATTGATCAAAACATAACAAACCAGGCATTAGTTCAAACACAACACTCTTGGTAAAATGCAACACCTATGGCAGTGGTTCTTAACCTGGGTTTAATCAAACACTAGGAGTTCAATGAGTCGGTCTCAGGGGTTCGATGGAGCTTCCGCCGCGGAGGTCAACAGCACAAGTCACATCGATTTGCAGGTATGTAATTTGTTGTGTGAGTGCATGCTCACCAAAGAATTGGTTTTGTTCTTTGAACAAAGTGATATTCATACACGGTTCATTTTGTGTACCAGTAAAAAAATTTATACGCCAATGACTTGAATTCGAAAAATAATCATATTTTATTTTTTACTGAAGAGGGGTTCGGTGAATGCGCATATGAATCTGTTGGTGTTCGGTACCTCCGTGTCCTTCCTTTTAACAAAATTCTCTTCATAATAGGATTATTCTTATATTTCGCTCTTTATTTACTCCTTAACACTTCAGTTACATTTAAAACCAATTCTACTAATTATTTCCAAGCAAAGCAAAGAATAAAAAAAAATTCCTTGATTGGCATTTAGTATATTCAAAGAACCAGGGTACTCCAATAACAACCACCCCGGTACCAACTACCTCCACCTCGAGAAGGTGACACATATTGGAAGGGAAAAATATTAAGCCGTCGGTTCCAATCCTGGACATATCAGGTACTCGTTAAAGAACGCTGCTCTAAATATACTTGAGTCAGGCAAAATTTAGGACTTCCAATGTAGAATGTTTACTGCGTGTCCTTATAAAGGCCCAATCTTCGGCCTGCGTGTTCTCTCATGGGACGGCCATTGCAACCTGACCTAACGTAAGCTACCATATATTCAAACGAGATGATGTCTTCAAAGAATATTGTAACAAACTTCACTATAAGTGAGGGTAAAGTAGGGACAAGAAAAACACAATTCTTTTCTAAAATATTTTTGAAACTAAACAGTTAAGTAAGACGGAGGGAGCAAAGAAGGAAATATTTTCAAGAAGAAAGGATAAGTCTCCCTCTTTAATAGACCAATCAAAATAAATCACAAACAGGAAAAAAGAAATAGAGATAAAAATTCTCGAACGAAAGGCGAAAGGGAATAAAACATCCATTAAATGGATGAGATTTATTTGCATGGAAGAGAAAACAAGCCTTGTTGAAGGCGCTACCCATTGAAATAACAGCAGTAAGAGAGTCAGTGTTTGCTCAGGAGAATGGACGGTTTTCATAAAACTACTTCTTCTTATACACACAATAATGTTTAACATTCAATTTAGGTCTTAGGAAATCGAACAAATAAATCATTGGAATAATGCGCCACCGCGTAGAATAAAATCTATTACATTAATACTTTACTAACAGAAGTTTTATTTTTCAAAATGTTTTCATTGAATCTTTTAGGTTTATACTGATAATTTACGCATATATAAATTTTAAACAGAAGAAATGATTTGTTCAAAATTAATACTTCTCAGTCTCAGCATACATATTCCACATTACAGTCCATCATTGAATAGGACTTATATATGTCGTTATAGTTTTTGGTGTAATATTACATTCATATCCTAAACAAAAAAAAAATCTACCCACACTCTATTTGTAGGCAGGTGTTATATTTGTATGCTAACTATAAGGAGACTAATTTTACTTTTTTATTCTCAAGATAACACTCCCACTGTACAGACTGTTTCAGACAGGACTACCTTGAATAATAACAATTATGGTTACACATTGTTATTATGATTCATAATAAATCTAGTCTAGTATAAAACAACAGTCTAATAAAAAGAGAGCTGATCTATACTGACATAGGATTGTCTAACGAAGTATACTGTAGTCATTATTCTATAGGATTAATCATTAAAAACGGGATTCATTTTCATAGAAGCAATGAAAACAAAAGTGTACGATGGCAGTCTTTCTTGGTTAAGTAACAGAAAATATAGATATGTGCATGCTGATTCCACTACTTACTAATTCATTTTACTTATATCACATAAAATTTATCAGGACTCGGTCAGTTCTTCAGGATGAAATTAAAAACACATTGCTAACGTTCCTGTTCTTATTTAAAACTTTCTTCATAGTCCTTTAAAAACACAGGAATATAAGAAATAATATAAGAAAAAAACAGAAACGCCAGCAATGAGAGTTAAATTTAGATTTGCAGGACTGACAGAGTCATGATAAATTTTATTTTGTTAATATATATATTAACACGTAGAAAAGAACAGAGAAAGTCACTACAGAACTCACTTCAAAATATCTATACGTCGTCAATATGTTTCTATATTGTCGTAATAACCGCTTGTTACAGTTGAAAGATCTTAGTCTGTTTTCCAATTTCGTATTGAGTTTTGATCATTGGTTGTTATTTCACGTGTTTATGTGAAATCTTTTTACTGATTATATATATATATATATAACAAACACTTTTTCTTCTTCTCGGAATTTGATCAGGGTAAATATATGGAATCACCTTTTCGCCAACGTTTCGTCTTTATTTTAAGACATCCTCAGGGCTATAAACTAACAAAAAAACAATAAACAATGGACATTTGTCATTTCTACTTTAGAAACATCATAACAAATTGTAAAAACTTACTCAAGGCTAGCTTCTGTTACATACTTGTAACACCTTACCTTGAGTAAGTTTTTTCAATTTGTAAATAACATTTTTCGTTATTTAATATAAAACTATTGTATAATTTGTTCATATATTCAAATTGAAATTATGATTGACTCTGATGAAGATCGCCAGTTACGGTTAAAAGATCTTAGTCTTTTTTTCCCATTTCATATTGTGGTTATCATTGATTGTTATTTCACGTGTTTATGTGAAATTTTGTATAAATATAATGTCGAAACTACAATACAAAATTTGGATACATGCATATTGTTAATATTCCAAATAATATTTCTAATATAAAAAAATTGGAACTAGACTAAATATCTTAGTCATATTTAGTCATATCATAGTATTAGTCATATATTTGATTTGTGGTTTAGCTGTTAATTTTAAGCTCATATATATAATACACCATTCTCAATATAGTATATAATGAATATTTCTACATTAATAATTAGGTAGATTACTTGCCCATTTGAATGTATAAAAAGATTATACAATAATTTTATCTTAAATAACCAAAAGTGTTAACTTTGGAAAAATGTTTCTTTTGTTGTTGTTTCTATGATAGTAAAAGTTTTGTAAAGCGGTTTTTGATCAGAATAGAACGTATTCAAAGTAAGGGTTTTATGAAAATATGTAAAGGGCTAATATTAATTTGGTGTTTGTAAAGGGTAGCGGGCAGGGAATTAAGCATATGAGAAGACCTTATGAAAGAGGGATACCTTTGAATAATTGAATCAGTTTTCTCTTTTTGTGAAGATCTGTACAGGTGGGGAGGGCTTGTGTAAAGCAAAGAGTGCATTAAATATGAGACTGGCGCATGAAGGGAAAGCCTGTCTGTACCCATATACTTTGATTATAAAGCAACATCAAACACCTAGCAAGCATGCAACTTAATATTTTTCTTTCTATAGTAGTTAGCATGCTTGCCAATACTATTCCATATTACTGTTTTAAAAACTTGAATAGGGATTCTGCTTAAGCTCTCATTGTTTGTGATCTATTTGATGTAGGAAAACAACAAATAAAAACAGCATAAACGAGTTGACCGTTCTACAGCTGTCATACACTAATTGATTTCCTTTGAATCATGAGCTGTCACTCGTGTAATTTTTTAGCTTTTGTTTCAAAAGTTTATCCTGATAAAAAACACAACGCATTTATAAATAATAGCACCAATTACATAATGTATAAAACAGTTTCTCAGTCTAAAAGCCTATTTGACATCTTCAATAAATTTCACGCCTAATAAAGGGTAGTAACACAAGAGTTAATTAATGTAACAAGTTTATAAAATAATATTAACATGGTTTCAAGATGACTTAAGAGAAGATGATCGAAGGACTACAATCAAGAATCAAAGTGAAAAGTTGAACCACTGGGTTTAATTCTTTACTCATGCGTATCAAAGCTATTGCGTTACTCTTACTACATAAGCCTGTTATACAAAATATTCGTAGTTGTATACTTCTAAATACTGATGTCAAAAGCAACATATTTACTTTAAATCTTCATGAGATCTGTGAGTATACTTTTTGGGTAAAGTTATGTTTTTATGTTTACAAAAGGATATATCAAATTAATTCCTGCTTAAGCATAATCAAATCAGAAATGAGACTAAGAATATTCGACAAGAACAGTCCTTTGCAGAACCACACAATGAATGTGACATTGTGTCATGTGTTATTAATTCTTCATGTGATCAGATGAGTACCGTTAATTGATCAATATATCTTAGTCCATCTTTTGAATTTTCTACTGTGGTTAAAACATTTTTTTATTAATGCAGAACGTTTTTATTATTTTTGAATATTTTTATTAGTGTTTATTAAGGATTCATATACTTAAATAATCGTTAGGAAAGTGCAGTGTTCATGAACCTGTCGATTTTGAGATTTCCACGGCTTTATTCATATTTTGTTCGTTGAAATCAATTGTCGATACTTTTATGACTATTATTCATTGTGGCTGATTAAGCGGGAATGTGGAAATATTTATAAACTATTTAATAAGGATCCGAGTTGACAAATTTTAATGATTTCATACATGAATAGCCATATGAATATAACATTTAATAAAGAGTTAGTTAATTTAACAGGTTCATAAAAAAAATAACAAAATAATAAATAACAACAACATAATTTCAAGATGACTTAAGAAAAGATAACCGAGGGATATACTACTACGATAATCTGCTAAAATCAAAAGAAACGAAGTGAAAAGTTGAAGCACTGGGTTTCATTTTTTGAGTAAATGGAATCATAAAGATGCACGATTCCATTTTTCACTCTTTATGTCTAAACATTTATTATTCTTTCCCTACTTTTCTGCTCTTAGAAGCTTTAAATTATTGTAATTAATTGAAGTAGTATAACTATTAAATGAGTAAATTACAATAACATTTTTATAATTTTAGTATTATTATACAGGCAAAAAAAAATCTCAACAACGTCAACTATTATTGTAAGAAGCCACACAACACAGAAAGCTAACTTTTAATTTGCATTGTTGTTTACTTGTTAATTCCATTTATAAAATCTCACAGATGAAATTTATAGTCTCTCTAAACTTACAACAATAATTAATTATTATTTACACAATTAAGATTATGAGATAGTGAAATGCAAGAAGTAATGTCAAATTAATTTAAAATAAAATGTACTACAAAGAGAATAAAACCTAGTAGTCTAATTCATTTATATGTTGAAAATATTAGTTAAGCATGTTATAATCATTTCAAATATAACCAAACGGAATTGACACTATATTTAATTATAAATAAATATAAATTGTTAATATATTTAATTTTACAATTGTTTATTGCTGACCAATTAGATGACATTGATAATTTATTTCATTCAATTTACTGATATCCTTAATAACACATTTCAAAGAGTGTTAAAAAAAATAAATTTTTAGTTAGTTTTAGTTTTTTTCCAAGTTTTGTGGGATGAGTTTAAAATTTCTAAATCATTACAAATACAAGATGTAACCATTAATTTGACAGATAGCTAATATCCATGGAAATGTTGAATACACTGTTTATTGTTATATCACCGAAGTTTTTTTTAACATATTTATTTAAATATACAACTATGCATATGTTACGTAAAAGTATGTGTAGTGTGAGTAATACAAATAACTTTGATAAACATGAGCAAAGAATGAAACCCACTGGTTCAACTTTTCACTTCGTTTCCTGATTCTGGATCATCATGGCATAGATACCTCGGCCATCTTCTCTTAAGTCGTCCAGGGGTATTCCGGGAAGGAAAAGAAGGAAAAAGGTTTTGTTCGAGTGGATTTGGGTGAGAGGAAAGTTTGGTATAAAACGTCTTGTAATGATCAGTAGCTAAATTATGTATTTTTAGGTCTATATGAAGAGTGTCCTTTGTGACATAATAATGTGCATTAGTGATGGTACGGAGGATTTTTGATTGTAATGATTATACTTTATAAATGTTGGAAGGTTTTGCACAGCCTCATAGGTTAAGCCGCCCGTAAGTCCAGATCGGTCGCAGTAATGTCTTATATAACAGCACTTTGTAGTGGAGTGTCAATTTTGAATGTTTTCCGAGAAGTCTGTACAGTAATAAGTAGCGTCGTTTTAGGTCAAGTCTTTTCAGTCGAGTATGGGGATTCCAAGTCAAGCGTTTGTCAATGAAGAGCCCAAGTACCTGACAAAATCTGCATTTGGAAGGAGAGCGCCATTCCTAGTGATATTCGGACATATCACTAGGAATAGTGCTGTTAGACTATTGTTTAAGTGGGTGACCAAACAAAAACGAGCCAAACTTTTACCTCATGTACAACCCAATAGGAGTTAAAATTTCTAATAGGCATTTTTAAAAAATAGAAACATTAATATCATTTTCAACTGCAACATGCGGTGAAAGGTACACCAGTTGCCCTAAGCAAACATGCCAATCGTGTTTTATTACCCCTGCTAGTATGTAGTAGGCAAATTCAAATTAAGTTATTTGAATTTTATAATTATAAGAACGGATTTTGTTATTCTATGTAATGAGTCTATATGGAATAAAATTTTTCGATCAGTACAATTTTTTTAATAACATTAAGTGTTAACAGGATAATGACAGTGGATTTGCATTGCTGTTCACTATGAAATATCCATTCTTCCCTTCATAAATACTCCATTTATAAAATTTCACAGATGAAATATGAGTCCTCTCTAAACTTACAATAATAATTTACTGATTACAGATGAGTATGATTACGTATCATTGGTATCCCTGGCAATGCTGTTCGACTATTGTTTAAGTGGGTGCCCAAATAAAAATGAGCCAAACTTAACACTGTTCAATACACTTACTGCTTTACTTTTTAATAATTTTTTAATGGTTAAAAAAAAATTAATAAGGAATTGAATAATTCCATCTCATTATGCTTTGATCCCTACTAAAATGAAAAAAATGTTAACAGATATTTGGACAGTTATATACTATTCACAACTACTGTTCCACTCATTTAAAGAACAAAAAAACCGCAATTATTTATAATCTTTTTGTTACCCGTTTGGCATTATAGAACTCTTGTGTACAAACAATAACACTTCTTCATAACCAATAACAATTCATGTTGAAATAGAAGCATTGTTTATTTTTTTTTAGAGTAAAGTTGATTACTAAATAACTAAAAGGAAATATACAATTAACTCAGCTCTTATTTCAATATCTTGGTGTAGTAAATTCAGTAATATACGTTCCGAACGGCAGAATTTGAAAGAATTATGGTAACGTATACTTCATAATTTTAGCTTTCTTCTTGGAGTTCGTATATTATATTAGTTAATTCTACATTAAAATTACAAATCTCCAATCAATTTCTTTGAATATTCCTTTAGCACTATTATAAAAAATATGGAATTACTTACAACCAACTAGAACAAACGACCAAGGTAACTATTAAACAACTAGAGAAGTTTTTGAGGTAGATTTTTTTATTAACTGGGAAAGCAGGCTTTGGTTGGAGATTGAAAGCAAACAACCCTGAGGCAGTAGAACAAATCAACACAACCGCTGACAAGGCTGAAACTGTTAAACTTTTGTGTCGGAACACACGAAAAAGTGGAAACATACTACTGTTATGAAAAAATAAAAATAACGCATGTGTTCTGAATTCAACTCTACTGTAAGTAAACTTATCATTAAACTAATGGAAATCAGCTGATTAATTGGAATCCTGCAGGACATATTCTATAATTAAGGTAGAAGTTATTGGAATTTTTGGTATATGAAATAATGTCTACAATTTTTGATAGCGCGAGCTTTTCATTAGAAGTTAAGCTTTTAAATGATCAACAACTTTCTGACTGGTGTACAATACCTATGGTTCATATTTGATGATATTGAAACAATATTTTATTACTTTTTTAGTAACTTCATTCTGCTAGTAACACCACATTTAGTTGATATATTTTATCATGAATAACAACTGCCAACATAGAACAGTGAGTCTTAGATAATGTCTTTTGTATAAGTTAACAAGATCATTTCAAACAGTCATCCACCCTATTAAAATTCAAACATTGATTCTATCAGAGTAATGTTTTGCTATTTATTAAAATACATTATAATAATAATCTAGAGTGATCAACCTATGCTCAACTTTACTATAAGTAAACAGAATAAGTAAAGTCATTAATTGTGCAATCTATTATAGTGTGGTATTTACTCATATGGGGAAAAGTATTAAGTATTCACACAAAAAAGTTTATTATAAAAACTAAACTCGTGGTTTTTTTTTAGATGTAACCTAAAGAAGAACAGCAAGTGTTCGAAACTTATTGTTTAGTTTTTTATAATAAACTTTTTTGAGTGGAGACTTAATACTTTTTCCAATAAGAATAACATACTCTTGGACAATCAATTTTATTTTATTGTGGCTATTGTGTAATAACATCAAATTTTCTGGTAAATATCATCAAATATATAGATGATAAATTGCAAGCTCATTAAATATTCGTAATAATGACAATACCTAATACGAAATTTTATGTTCCTTTAATCATCGGAAATATGCCATAAAAATAATAGCAGTATTGTATTGCTGATTAAAAAATACATGATCCAATATTTCCATACGTAGTTCTTAAGCATACCAAGAATAGTACGTCTCAGAATTAGATACATTGACGTTTGAAAAATGTGAATTGATAACAACATTTTTGCTAGACAGCCATCCTTTACTCTGGATAGAATAATAAAATATGTGATTATTTCGCATTTGTTTATATATTTGCAAGTGTTTTATTGCCCATGTGTCTCTGTTTGAAACATTATGACAAGAATTATGTTTGTCAAAATTTAAGAATAAATTTCTATGTTATTGCTAACAAATCCAACAAATATAGCAGTTTATCTACTAGTCCAAGCTGAGTTTCTAGATTTTACATTTCTTTTGTGGTATGCAAAATTTTGAATGTTTTTTTATGGTTTAGTAATTTTAAATTGATATTTTCTGCAAAATTTGCAATTTTTGGAATTAATCATTTAATACTAATAAATTATTTTTTTAAAAAATTAAAATATCTCACAACGTTCCTTTCTTTTGTGTAATTTCAAGCAAAAAAATAGTTTGATCATCTCCATACATGGTTTTATTTTTGTTTTCGGTATTATTATAATAATATATTATAATGCTTTGAGTTTTTTTATAATTTTCCAAACAATGTAGCCGTCATATCAAAAAGGTTGCAAAATGAATCAAAAGAATCATAAGTCAAACTTTTCACATTTAATTTTGATACTGACTTTTATGATATTGAAAAATTTTGAATTTTTTTACAGGAATTGTTGTTGTTAATTTTATAATAATGCAAAAATTCTAACTCTCTATAATGAGTAAATGACGGAAAAAAGCTACCTAAAATTACATTTCGGGCAAAAAGTGACCTTCCCATAATGCAATATTACACAAAAGTAATATGGTATGTCCACACAATAGAGGTGACCTTAGTGTAAAATATGACTTCGATCTGTCATATGGCATGACCATGGAGTGCATATGAACGATTGAATACAGGGTCTCCCATCCCCTCTCACACACACAACAGAAACACACATATAATCGAGAAGACTTCAACAAAGGAGTTTAAGGACATCAAAGCATGTAAACCTTTCAAATTCCCGAGAGAGAGAATTTTTTTCATTGTCACTGTAGTTTGCTTATAGTAAAATAACAAAAAAACCAATGCTTACATCAATTTTATGCATGTTGTAAGTTAGTTTGCAAATGAAAAATATAATATTTATATTTAATACTAGAGTTGCGCAAAAGTGATTCTAAGTGGCAGTAGATTATTTAAATAAGTTTAGAACATTACCTTTGCGGTGATCGATTCTGGAGATAGTGGAATGCCAGGCATGCTGGTAGAAGTGTAGAGACGAGTGGTGCAAATGGATGGCGTGTCATAATTAACACGGATTAGGAGGTACCACTGCGAATTGAGACTGGGATGATGTAGTGCTGGCTAGGCTTTGAGTGCCAACAACCTCCCTCCCTAATGCCTCAATCTATTGTACAACTAACTCAACTATTTCCCACTTGATATACAATTCGCAAACCACCCTACACGCTACGCTCTCTCATCACTCTACGGAATTTCTTCCTCATGTTGGCCCATTTTACAGCCTCCATTATACATGTTTCACTAACCCTACCAGTCATAAATAAAGGAACAAAAGCTTGTTATATCCTTGGAAGCTGCAAAATACCGCTATATTCAAAAACGTGTCAGCAACAAACTATAATATTTATACAGTTAGAACGAATGGTATTTCAAATTTACCAAAAGGTAATACACAAATATACTAAATCAACTATATATGTTATAATGAATATCCGATATTTTAAAAATAAGAAGAACACATATATTATTTCATTACCGGTACAGGTTTGAATGTTGTTCATAATAACGAGGCTTTAAAATAATATAATGAACTCTACAATATTTTGAGTAGGGGCCAGGTTAGCTCAGTGGTAACGTACTCTCTTCTGAACTGGTAGGTCAAGGGTTTGAACCAAACACAAAGTTTATTCACACGGGAGGTGAATAAATTTGAGCATGTCGTCCCTCTGAGTGGACGTTAAACCGTCGGTCCTGAGTAATAAGAGATCAGATACTCGTTAAAGATGCCTACTCTAAATATAGTTGGTTTTAGGCAAAATTTAGGACTCTCAATGTAGAACCAACAGGTAATGTGGCTCTCCCATTACTAAAATCGGTGCCAAATAATAAATGAGCCACAATTTTCACCTCTAGAACAGCATTATAGAAGGTGTAGGCTTGGAAAACAAATAACAAACAAGATTTTGAGTATGAATAATTAATATTTTAAATATTACATTTAATATAATTTTATTAATTTACTCATAGTAGAGTACAACATTTTGAACAGAGATTATTCATCAAGTTATAATGTTGATTATACTCTCCCTATTAATAGAATGTAGTGAAAATGCGCTACTACATAGAATGTATCATGTAATATAATATCAATTGAGGAATTTGCTAGTAAAATTCCTAATAATCCTCCGATTGTAAATAAAATAAATCCTAATGCTCATATTACTGTAGGGGAATATGACATTCGCACAGTTGCTTTCAACTGAAAATTTTAAATTCCTGTGGTTACGTCAATAATTATGACTGTTGATGTACTACTCTGTGAACAGAGATTATTCAGAGAATAATACTACTGTGATGTATAAGGTACTACTGGTGTGATGAGGAGTAATCACCCATTAAAATCACGACTAGGATCATTTCTACCTGATAATAATACTGTCATGTTTATACCGTTTTTACTCTGTCCACATAGATTATTTGATTAGTATTCAACACGACTTTGGTTCTTGAGCAAACTTATGTAATTGGAAGTATATTTCATCATTATAAACACATTAGGTAGCAAATATTAATAACTGCTGTACAGTTTAAATTCACTTAAACAGTCTAATTTACAATATCTTAAGAAAATAAAGCATTACTACAATCATTAGTACGTGTATTGTCAGTTTTGTCGAAAAAAGAAACCAGGACATCAGAGAAATGGAAATGCTAATCTGAAATTTTCGACCTATATTCATTGTATTGTTTCCTATTATCTAGTAATTCATAGGAAATAAGATTTCCAAAAAAAAAAAAAACATGAATAATGTACAACTAAATTGAAAATAAACCAACTATTTGTAAAGTGATAGATACATTTGTAATTGGATTAGGTATCTAACTGTATAGATGTATCTGTTCTCCATTTAATTTGGAAGCGACATGTTCTCAGACATGTTTCTTATATAACATTGGCAAATTTCAAACATCTGCAAAGATTTCTCCTTCATTAACCTTTTGAAGGAGAACTCTCTCAACGCTATAGAACTCAGGTTCTGCATTGGGATGTCTGGTTTTTTGACTAAAAAGAATAATTTTTGTTGTAAACAAACTTTTTTATAGTCAGATCTACGAAAGTCTGGAGTGGCGGCCTGTACTCAACTTTACTATAAGAAAACATAATATCGTAGTTCTTGGTATATAATTATAAAGTTCTATTTAGGTATCATACAAATGTCTAAATTTGTAGGTTTAAGTGGGAGTAGTTTTAAATGTCTAAGTGGGAGAGGTTTATTAGTCTATACTAATACTTACATTAAAGTTTAAGACAAACTTAAATTAAAGTTAATTTAATTAAATTAAATTAACTATTTTAATAAGACGTTATTTTGTTCTTCATAAATTTCTGAAGTGATTCAATGGTCTTTTTTGTTTTCTTATTTAATTAATTTTATTTTGTTAAATTAAAGTATATTTAAATAGTATATTAATAATTTGAAGTTATTGCTACGAATAATTAATAGATGTTCTGAATTCAATGAATAAATTATTTTATTAGTGTTAATAGGAAATTAGTTTAACTTATTTCATATATAAACTATATGATAGAAATTTTTATTGATAATAATGATTTGTTATAATCGAATCTATGTTCAGATGGTTTTTAGAAAAACTTCAAGTCTCCTTAATCCAGTCAAGTCCTCTCAGTATCTTACATAATGAAGTTTTCGGTTCTTCATAATCTAAGGAAAAGGCTACAAAAGTTGCATTGATAAGAGATATTTCAAAGGTTTGATGACTAAGACAGTTCTGGCAGATTGGTATGGAGGGTGCGATCACGTGACACATGATGGATCCCCAGCAGTCTACCTCTCCTACACTCCCGTCTTACATGCTGAACAAGCAAATCTCACATGCACCGCTTTTCTATAGTCAACATCGTCATCAATTTTCGCAAAAATACTTTATTACTATTTTCAGCATTTCCCATTTAAGTGATACAATCTACCTTAATGTCTTTTTTTATTCATAGAATATAGACAAAGTAGTATATACATATCTAGTGTATGGCCTACTAAAAATTATAACTGATTTATAGTTTTCAAGAAAACTTACATATTTAATGAAACTATTTGCATGTACATATAATATGTGACATTCCTTTATATTTATTTCCGTGTTTATAACTTTATAACAACATTCGGATGCTTGTATAAATGCTTTTATAAAGAAGGAGAACTTTGGTTTGAATTTATTATTGATCATTTATGAATATTAGCACATATAAATCATTTCAAACTCGATTCGAAGATAACTGAATACTGCGTCTCTAAAAGTTTTAAATCGCTCTTCTATATGATTATCTAGATAGACATGGTGAATGGACTAAAGTTATCCTCGTGCAAAATATCTATGTATTCATAATCATGAGAGATGACATGTTACTCTCACTTATTCTCAAATTAACGAATAATTCCAGAAGTTCAGAATTTATCGGTTATGTCCAGACAGACAAAATATTGCTTCATAATCAACCAATTGTCAAGTACAAGTTGATTAAGTAAGCAAGACACCCGTTATATTTAAAAGTTAGATTATCGAGCAGGACATGCGTTCAGCAGTGAATTTACAATATCAGGTTTCAGAGAATAAACAGAAACGCCTTAACCGAACATCTAACTTTACTGTTTGGAATAATGAAACGTTAACGACAGATCGATATGGTGATTACTTATAGGTGTAATTGGGTCGGGGCTTAGTGTTCCGGAAGAGGACGCTCTTATCAAGGTCATCCGGCAATAAACTAACATAGATAACAGTTACTCCCAGACAGAGAGATAACCAAGTAACTGGATTCACCTAGGTATTCTGTGATTTGAACAACATTCAGGCAACAGAAATCCTTGATTATATTTATGATTCAGAAAATTTTACACAATGCTTCAATCTAAAATATTAAAAAAAATCTCCTGTTTGGAGTTACAACTAGCTAGAAAAAGTTTTCAATGGTTTGGGAATAGATCAGTAAACAGTTAGTAAATAAATTAATGGTGAGTTTATTAGGTGTGGTATGCTCTAAGCTTTTATTACAAGAAAGCCTAGAATACATGGACTCAAATTGTAAACTTTCTTAAAGATACCAAAGGTATTTTGGTACGCAAATCTATTGAACACTCCATCAAAAGACTAAAACAATAATAAAATCGACTAATCCAAATCCCTTGTTTGCGGCTGACAAGTCAGTCATAGAAACTATACTCATCACTCACAAGAGCTTCAAGTAGGAGGGTGACGTCACCCTCATGTGCTGGCCGATTTACCAGTCTGTGTATATATATATACCTTCAAACTCACAGGACTATGTATCGCAAAAACAAATATATATCAAATATGAAGGTAAATTAATAATTGACACGACTACTGAATTACAAGTGGTTGCTGTTCAGAGCTGTAAATTATGAAAAGCTTAGAAGTAATGTTGTCCTTTTGATGAAGGATCCACTATCAAGTCACTTGTTGATATTTAATATCTCTCCTTGATGCAAGGAACGTCGAAAATGAACTTTAAAAGATTTGCTCTTGTATCACCGAATAATATACACGATAATCAGACATACAAATACTTGCGGATTTTTAGGATTTGGTTTATGCAATTGATGTATTATTCCATTATATTTTGATATTCATAAGTTCAAATTACATATTTTATGAATAAGTAGAAAATATCTGCCTCATATTATTTGTTGAATAAATTGAATTCATTCAAAAATTTTTGAATTTTTTATTTATTTCAAAAATAGTATAATTTTTGAAAAGAAAAAGCACAGAATACTTTTAATAAATATGTTGCATACCAAATTTGCCATAAAATTTACAAGTAAGGTTAATTGATGTATATATTCTGAATGTACAGCGTATGTTCTGAATATGACAATATTTTAACTTATTAATGTACATAGAAAACCAGAGCTGGCAATGATGGTAATAATTACGCTTCTTATGAAGCAATAAATTATCTGTGCCAAAATATATAATAAAAGAAATTGAACTCGTAAGTGAAGATTATAAGAAGAAAAATGAGAAGGTAAAACTGTTACAAATAAAAATAACTATTTAAGAAAATCTTTTATTATACAAAAGATGTACAATTGAGATACTTGAGATCTTTACCAGTGTACGGAATGAAAGGAAGAAGGCTTTCAAGATCGATGTGTACGAATCTGGTCAGATAGCCAGGCCGCATTAGAAGCTCTAGACGGAACTCAAACTACTTCGAAGCTGGTGCCTCAATGCAGGGAAGAGCTGACTGACTTGGTGCGTCACAATAATGTATTAATAGGTTGGGTCCCAGGCCATAAAGGGATCGAAGGAAACGAGGAGGCTGATAAGCTTACCATAAAAGCTGCTATCACCCCTTTTATAGGACCCTATTGTAGGGTTAAAGGCGAAGTGACAGGCTTGGTCAAAAATGAACAGTGGAACCGTTGGAGATCCTATAGTGGTGGTTCTTTTTGTAAATGGTTGCTACCAGAGAGGAACCCAGGACTCACAAGTAGCAAACTGAGGCTCCCAAGGAGTCAAATGAGGTTGTTTACAGGTCACTTAAACAAGGTCAGTCTTCTAAGGGAACCACAGAGTGTAGACTATGTGGGAGGTAAAAGAAACTGAAATCCACATAGTTAGATATAGTACTGCGCTTGAAAGACGCAGATGTTACTCCCAAACCCGAACAGTAGGGGCATTGACCCTTAAAATTTGGTGAAGAGAGCGGAACTCGGGAAACAGTTCTAGACACTGATCTGAGTGGTTAAACCCAAATATCCTATGAAACAAAACGACCGTACGGGTTGACGTTTATGACCTACCAGGGGAGCGCTTTCTATACTATTACAGTATATACATTTAAATCAACATCCGATACCAACGGATGACACAAATTATGGCCTGAAATTTTTGTCAAAATAATAAATAATATAAATTTTCACACTTTGAATTATCAGAAACAAAAAAGTTTTGAAAATATCAATGCATAAAATAACTTTTACGCTTCTGAATGATATATAATCAGATTCTTTTATTTTAAAATTCAAATAGAATTTAAAAAAAAAATTATAAATTGGTATTATTTATGTAGTAAAGTGACGGTGACGATGTTGTATGCTACAAGAACATATAGGTTCAACCTACAGTATTGAGACCAAATAATAATGTTAATATTAGAATTAGAAAAAACCGTCATACCTCGTAAGTTGATATCGGAGATGTTGGAGCGCTTTCCGATCTTGTCTATCTTCGTTCGCAACTAATCTATGGGGCTATTGTCGAGAGGTTTTATAGTCGTGTCCACTACTGTCTAGATATTGTTATTTCAAATTATGGCGTTATTTTTGAATTTATTTAATTATTATCTAGTCTAATTCTTTTATAGTTCTTTTTATCGTCATATTGTCCGTCCAGTCTTCTTTTTATTTTTGTTAGTGGTTTGAATAAGATATCGGATTGGTGGTTTATCTGTTCGCTTATTAAATTACCCGATTTTTTATGTTTATAAATTTCTAGTTGTTCTAATATATTAAGTCTCTGTCCTTTCTGTCCCGTCTTTAGTAAGTCCATTGAGTTTTCTAAGCTGTCAGGTTCGTGCCGTGTTTGGTAAGGTGATTTGCGAAATTAGATTTATTTGTATTATTTAAATAATCTTTAAGATATTCTTTGAATCTTTTTTTTAGGGTTCTTTCCGTTTGTCCTACATATATTTCATTGCAGTCTTTACATTTTAATTTATATATTCCGCTTTTTTCAAATTTGTTAGTTGTATTTTCCGAGGAGCAAGCTAATATTTGATTTATAGAATTATTAGTTTTATACCCTACCTTTACATTGTACAGTTTAAGTAAGTTCGCGATTTTATAACTAATATCTCCTATGTACGTTATAGACGCGTATTTATTATTATTAGACCTTTCATAATTATTTATTTTGTTCGTTCTATTTGTTAAAATTTTTTATTGATTAAGTTTGCGTTGTAACCGTTATTCGTTGCTATTTCTTTAATTATATTTAACTCTTTTTTATCGGAATTCTTATTAATCTTAAAAAAAATCTTTATTAAATAAAGAAAAAAAAAAGAGAAAAAAAGAGATCTTATTCAAATCACTAACAAAAATAAAAAGAAGACTGGACGGACAATATGACGATAAAAAGAACTATAAAAGAATTAGACTAGATAATAATTAAATGAATTCAAAAATAACGCCATAATTTGAAATAACAATATCTAGACAGCAGTGGACACGACTATAAAACCTCTCGACAATAGCCCCATAGATTAGTTGCGAACGAAGATGGACAAGATCCGAAAGCGCTCCAACATCTCCGATATCAACTTACGAGGTATGACGGTTTTTTCTAATTCTAATATTAATCTTACTAACCTCAGTGGTAATAACAGTATGCATGCAAATAATAATGACTAGAAAATCATTTTCATTTCATTGCAAGAAAAATTACAGGTAACAGTCAAAAAAAGGTATAATATATTGAACGATGTCATTCATTCCTTAACTAATTTTATGACAATCATAATTGAAATAGTATTTAATGAGTTTTGATATGTAAAAGAATTTTTTACCATATACTTTTCTGTAAGTATGTATCGTTCATAAAAATTGTTTTTTTCGTTGATGACAAATGTAATGTGTCGTGTTTGTACATCAAGGGCTGTTTTATTGAAGTTTTCGTTCCATCAAATACTCATTTTGAAACTCTAATATCATATATATTACCTTTTACAAAATGTCACGCTTTATTTCATCTGTTACTTTCTCTCTACAATATTAATGTTTTTAATATTATTTATGCCCTAAATTTTCTTCAAATGATGTGTGTTTGGTGTTTTTTATTTTTTTCTGTTTATATATATATATATATATATATTTTTGCACCTCACTAGATGTTTTCTGCATCTAGTGTTTCAGTTGGGTTTTTGACTCTGACAAAGGCCGCTTGTTACAGTTGAAAGATCCTAGTCTTGTTTTCCCATTTCTTATTGTGGTTTGATCATTGATTATTATTTCACGTGTTTATGTGAAATCTTTTTATCGATGAATACCATGTGCGATACCTACTTCTATTTCATCTTTGTCATCTTTTTCCTTTCTTCCACAGTACTGCCCCACGTACCCGGGCTTAAAGTATAGAATTAGGAGAAGATATAAACATAAATTCAGATAAGCAGTATTAGTTGGGTATATATATAAATTAGATAAAAAATCAGAAGCAATAAAAAACAAACTGAATCAATCAAAAATAATGATAGAATATATCATCCACAATAAGAAATGAGAAAAGAGACCAAGGTCACTCAACCGTAACAAGAGGTCTTCGTCAGAGTCAAATGCTAATTGATTTTTCAGTTAGATTTCACTTCGACGAAGCCAACTTGTTACGGTTGAAAGATTTTTGACTTTTTGCCCCATTTCTTATTTTGGTTTGAACATTGATTGTTATTTCACATGTTATGGTGACATATTGTTATATATATAAGCTTAAAAGTAAACTGTAGGTACTCACCGAATAAAAAACAGACTTTTTATAGTAATAGTCTCTAATTTTCGGTTTAACCGTCATCAGGGTACAAGAGATAGGGACACCAAGCGGATTTGTGAAGCGACGGTTGAAGACGTACTCTTGACAGACTTCGCAAGTGTGCTGGGTGTCTATATATGCCTATCTCTTCTCTTCTGATGACGGTTAATACGAAAATTAGAGACTGTAGTCTGTTTTTCTATTTACTGTTACCTATAGTATACTTTGAGAGGTTGTTGTCCTTTGTGGATAGAATAGTTGTCCTTTTCTTGATGAATATATATAATATGATATTTATTTATTTGTAAAATTTGGGAGCAGTCCTTCATTTAAACATATTTCAATGAATTATTGATAAAGTTTCAAGTATTTCGATAAAGTCACTTTCTTCATTAATTTTCTAGATCTCTAAATAATTTCTTTTTTCTTTACCCTGACTTTAAAGAATATTTATTAGAGTCTTATAAGAAAAGAAGTTAGTTAGTAAAAAAGTTAAAAATTAGTCTTTCTTACTTTCCGTGTTCTTATTTTTATGTTAAAATTCCACATAATTAATTATATTAAATAACTAACCTAAATGTAACAAAATTAATGATTGATATGATAATTAAAGTCATGGTTAATTCTATCTTTATAGTTACCATGACAAGAAGGAAAACCACGTAACCAGTATAAAATTATTAATAAATAACTTCAATTTGACTTAAAAAAATGTACGTAATGATATACAAAAAAAAATTTTAACAATTTGTAGTTTTTTAATTTATACAGTTAAGAGGCAGTTAAAAGAAATATTATAGAAATGTTATAGAAATAACCAAGTGGGAGGTTGTTGGTTTTAGATAGTTTATGATGATGGGGGCTTAAACAAAGGAGAAAGATAGAGAGATAACAAATGAGTACGTGAGGAGGAAATTATAAAGTTTAATTCTGGATTCAGTAGGCATGAGGTAGATTTGCTGGGAGAGTAAACTTAAGCTGAGATAAAGGATTCAGTTATATGGGACGTTAAAGACTGGCAAACAAGTACTGTTACTTACAGTATAACAAACAAACAAGAAAGCAGATCTAAAAAGAAAAGAAAAGAA
Source organism: Hermatobates lingyangjiaoensis (assembly GCA_026182355.1). Lineage (NCBI taxonomy): Eukaryota > Metazoa > Arthropoda > Insecta > Hemiptera > Hermatobatidae > Hermatobates > Hermatobates lingyangjiaoensis. Next base: position 779,841 of record JAPFBL010001927.1, read on the forward strand.
AATAATAATACGCTATTTGCAGAAAGAGATATAGAAAAAATTAAAGGCTGGAAATATTATGTTACATTCACATAATATAAAAACTGTGTCTTTAATAAATAAATACCACCAGTACAGAAAAGCTAGAACTAGCCAAAGCCATCTCTAGTCTTACCATGATAAACACAAATTTGATTAATATATATATATATATATATATAATCAAACCACAATGAGAAAATGGGAAAACAAAACTAAGATCTTTCAACCGTAACAAGCGGTAGTTGGGTTTTTGACTCTGACGAAGACCGCTTGTTACGGTTGAAAGATCTTAGTCTTGTTTTCGCATTTTCTTATTGCGGTTTTATCATTGATTGCTATTTCACGTTTTTATGTGAAATCTTTTTATATATTATTATATATAGCAGATTCAATAATATATGGACCGTTTGATAGAATAGGTGTGCTCTCTAATCGGGATTCGGTCAATTTTCTAGGATACAAAATCAAACTCTCGGTGCCTATATAAATTAGGCAGCGAGAGTTTGATTTTTTGTCTTAGAAAATTGACTGAATCACGATTTGAGAGCACACCTATATATATATATATATATATATATATATATATATAAATCGCGCGGTCGGCGCGATCACGCATTCGAATCAAAACTTGAGTTAGCTTGAGCTACTCAAAGGGACCACTTCTGCCCGATGACGACGACTGTCGCAATATCGTTCTGTCTTTTGTGTGTGTCTTTATTTGTTTTTTTTTCTTTCCTGTGTGAACTATATATATATTTATACATATATATATATATATGAAAGTTGGCTACACTGTTTGAGTGCTTCAGTTCGAACGCCAAGTCAGTCGTTATCAGCCTTTGGAGCGATTCACTTCTTTTCCTGAAGACGAGGACATCGAAATATAGTAGTGAGTTCAGTGATTTCCTTTCTATGTGTTCTTTTTAAATTCTAGTTTTATATATATATATATATTTATATATATTATTAAAGTAGACGGCAGCTTCCGCATTTACGACTTTTTTGCTCGTTTTCTCTAGTTTTCTTACTAGTTTTTTCTGGTAGGGAGTGATTTCATGGAGGAGTTGTCCCAGAGACATCAAAGAAATAATCTTTTAGCTTAATCAATAATATTATATTTTTTACACTTACAAGCTTTCGATTTTCTCAGAAATCATCTTCAGGTATATATCATTATGCTAGTAAGAAAACTAGAGAAAACGAGCAAAAAAGTCGTAAATGCGGAAGCTGCCGTCTACTTTAATAAAATATGTTTACAAGAAAATCTGCTGCCAATATACACTAATATATATATATATATATATATATATAGTTCACAAAGGAAAGAGAAAAACATATAAAAACAAACACAAAAAAGATCCACAACGATATTTCGACATTCGTCGTCATCGGGCAGAAGTGGTCTCTTTCAGTAACTGAAGCTATATACTCGTATATACAGCAAACTGTACAAGTTTGCTTCTCAACGCGAGTACTTGGTACTTATTCCTGATGACGACGGATGTTGAAATATCGAAGTGAGTTCTGCAGTGACTTTCTGTGTTATTTCCTATTTGTTAAAGTTTATATGTATATATATATATAGTATTAGGTAGGTTTTGTTTTTGAGGGCTAGGTCATATAAAAAAAAAATAAACTCCTTCCTAGGCCAACGTTTCGATTTATTTTTACAAACATTTAGCCATCTTCAGGGCTAAAATTAGATCAAGACCTATCCCTCAAAAAGAGAAACCTAACCCCAATAGAATAGAACAGGTCAAGAACAATTTTTTGAGAATATATATATATATATATATATATATATCTGAGCGCTTCAAAAGAAGCACTTATTATTCTTCTGAGAGATAGATCTCATCCTGTGCTTAACTTCAATCGTTAATTATTCTTTTTATTTATGTTATTTTCTGGATTAATCTTTTACTTACTTATTTTTATTTTATAAACTGTTAATCATTTTTATTTAAAAGTTTTCATTGATTTATTATTTTTTTTGATATTTGCATTGTCTATCCTTTCATCTCCAGTTTCCGTAAGTTGGCTACACTGATTGAGTGCCTTTTCAATGAGACCACTTCCGTGAAAGACTATCTGTCATTGGAGCGACTCACATCTATCTTCCTGATAACGAGACAATCGAAATATAGTAGTGAGTATCTGTAATATTTTTTATGTCTGTTCTTTTTGTTTTCAATCTATAGATTTTCACTCTATGGGAGGCTTTCTGTCATTGTATAGTCTATTTAAATATGTATGGAGTATATTGTCAAACTGTATATTGCTACATTGTTTATCAGTACTTGCTTTCTTTGAACTTCTTCGTCAAAAATATTCCTATTTGATTATGTCTTATAGGTATGTCTTGTAGGCACTATGTAATAGGGCATTGATGTTACCATCTTTGTACCTCTGTGGGCACTCACTCATAGCATTTAAATAAACTCCCCCTTCGTGGGTTTCACGTACACAGATCTAATCATCTGTACTAATCACGTACCAATCTAATCATCAGAAAGAATTCCCAAATGAAACCATTACTCCAGCGGAGCAATGTGGTGTACCAGTATAATTGTATGATAGGGAGCTGCGAATCCCTCAAATCCACATATATTGGTTTGACTACTACAACTTTGTCCCGACGTCTTACTATGCACATGGCAGCAGGTGGTCCTAATGACCATACACTCAATACCCATAAAGTCAAACTCACACATGAGATGCTAGTAAACAACACAGAGGTGCTATACTATGAAAAAGAAAGAAACAAGCTAGTGATATTGGAAGCCCTAGACATTTTAGAACGAAGACCTAACATTAATCATCAAACTGCAAGCTTCAACAATATGTTAAAGCTATATACGGGACAGCCATAGCAGAGACAGCAGTTTGAGTGGCAGAACGATACCCTAGGAACATTACAATGAAAGCACAACATTGACAGTGTCAAACCCAGTGCAACCTGCAAATTTATGTTTACTATGTAGTTTTATCTTTTGTATTGGAAATTTGAAGTTCTTTTATAGTAAGTAGGATGTAATTTTTATTTTCGTTAGTAACTTTTGTTCAATTATTTTATCTTTCGTTACACCCTGATGATGGTCAGTGATGACTGAAACGTAGGATTTAAATTTTTAAATGTATGATAACTAAATGCTACATGGAATTTATAAGGAAATCTTTTGGTGATTTATTACACTTAGTACCAAATGAATGGAAGTGTGAGATCAGAAAACTAGAGAAGCTAAATCGAAAAATCGTCCATAGAGAAATCAGCCAGAAATCTAATTGTGCACATATATATATATATATATATATATATATATATATATATATATATACAAAAATTGTTCTTAATCTCTTCTATTCTATTGTATTAGGTAGGGTTTGTTTTGAGGGCTATGCCATATAAAAGAAAACCTACCTAATACAATATTTATGTAATCGTATACTATAAACAATGACGTTGGAATGCTTTGTTATTAGTGTAAGTGAAACAGGTTGTTAGTAACAATTAGACAATAATGAGACATCTTACTCTGTAAATGTAAAATGTATGACGTTTCATTTTTCTTATAAAATAATCTCAATAAAAATACGATATTTGCAATCTTATTGACTCTAATAATTGTAATGTACAGTAATAATACTGTAAGGTTACTCAGGATTGTTTCCATTTTGATATAAAAATTGAAATGGGTTATTGCAGGAAAGCAATAAAAGAACTAAAACTGAACAACTTCTTTGTACTGTTCCACCTTTTATCTTGAGAAATAACTAACTTTTTTTATTATAATATTGTGGGGCTTAAAATGAAACCTAGGATCCTGTGCTAGGCTGGGATTAGTTGCTACTGGGTTGCGGCGAAAGAGCTTCCTCGTTAAAAGGCATCGATGTGGTTTGCGGTATAGTCGAGAGACCCAGACACGCGTAGTTATATCTAATAGATTAGACATCATGTTACAGTTACCTGTTAGTACTTCAATAATGCAAATAAATATTAATTTAAAACTGTGAGTAGTAAATTAATTGTAAAATAACCACATTATGTAGAATGAAACATGCAAAAGAAATTCTCTAAAAAAGTAATAAAGATTACATTTACAAAACGTTTTCCCACAAATTATAGTTGAAGTGATACTGAGCCATTACTCGACAATCCTGGTCAACCCCAATACATATTACACTAAAAAATCATCCATTTTTTATCTCAATGGATAAACTCATCAACCAGTTTAAACATTCCATGGATCGGGAAAACGCTAAAGAAATAGTGTACGAAAATATCAATTAATTAACAAAATAACATTGCAGCGTCAGCACTAATTAAACACAGTGATCATTGGTTGATTACTATCGGTCCTGATGTGCTCAAATCAGATAAGTTGGTTGATCAGATGGTGCAACAGCTGTCTTAACGGTTCCCTTTTGTCTATCTGTTGTGTAATATTCGACTTGATTCAAGGTGCTCATTCCCCATTCCAATGCCTAAATCATCCCTGTTTTGGTCAATCTAGACATTTTATCCTCTTCATTATTATAGATAGCTATTTTACAACGAGGTACTTTGAAAATAGAGATTTTTCAATTTCGTATTGCTGTTTTATCTGCTATGAATTCTTTCGGAAAACTGAACAGAATTATTTAAAATGCATTTTTTTTGTGCGTTTATTGGAAATCCTCATATTTATCGTGAAATCACAATAATGAAAAAAAAAAACTATATATGTTCTAAGACATTTAAATGACTTCTTGCCAGCAAGCTGAACTTACGAATAATAATGAAGAGAAAAATAAAAAAACCTGGTAAGATGTAAGTAAAGAGAATGAGAGTTCTTGTAGAGTGAAAACCCTTAATCAGTAAAACTGTTAAGATTAACAACTTTTTACATTACTCTTTTATAGGACTCGGTTATCTACACTTTTTCTATTCTAAATAGATATAAATAAGGTAATAATTTTCACCAGAAGGAAAAATGTATACTATTAGAAAGTTCCAAGCCCTACTAAATTTTTTCAAATACAAAGATTTTTTCCAATAGTTATTTGATATCACTGATTTATGTGGGATACGACCTATGTGTAACCACTATAGAACGGTGTCATGAGAACAAAGGATTCTTCTAATTCTATAATAGGTGTGAAGTCTGTTGTATGTCATTATAGTAACTTTGATAGAATTCTGTATAAACAATTACATAAATATAAAGTCTGTAATAATAGATAAATTAGTAACTCAAGTAAGCGGCTTCAAACACTTATCAAGTGACGTAAATACAGTATTATAAGAGGGAAGGGATAGAACCCTTGTTTGAGCATTACAGTATCTGATTCCAGCATTCTATGTCTTGGGAGAAGGATAAGATGGTTGTACACGCAACATATATTTTTGACGTAATATTACAGCATCAGTATTCATTAAAAATAACTGTGATAATTTAATATGTATTACTCCAGCTTTACTTAACAATACATACTGCATACCTGAAACATCGCAGTCTGAATACTTCAATTTGTTAAAGTGAAGATCAAATGCAACCCCCCCCCCCTCAACCTTCGAACAAAAAAAAAAAGAAAAAAAAGCAAAAAATATATGATATGGGACAGTGTTTGGAAGGGCTGGGTGATTAAGGGTTGCAGTAATCTCTGCGGGACGAGCGTGATTTCCCGTGAGGGCGTACACCCCCCGAGCCAACGCTTGAGACACTTCTCAGAGATTTCATTACTCCCTCCACCGCCTGGCAGCCTCTAATCAACCTCGCAGACAAGTCTGAATACTTAATGTATTCTGCACACAACATAAAACACGCAACAAACGCTTCTTAATCAAACCTATAAGTCAAGTAGGACTTAGGTAAGCAGCTTTCAGTCTAGGATACTGCTATATGAATAATTTATTATATAACAAGTTTTGAAATATCAGCTGTTCTCATGTTATAATACCATTTGCATCCGCCGTTTTATGGTACTTTAAAACTCTCAGAGAGTTTTAAGCACTAGCAGAAATCAAAATAATTGCTAAAAGTTTTGATTATACATGGTTTAAAACACGGAGTTGTAGATTGACCAAGTCACTGAAGAGTTAAAATTGTAGTGAACATGTTCTTTATTCATTGCTATTAAGGTGATATCAAATTTCAATTTATAAAGTCAACTCTTTGATTGTAAAATTAACCTCTTGTAAAGAGACCCAGTAATGAATAATATTGATTTCAAACAAGGCATGAACAATAGTTGCTACATTAACCTCACGAGGTATTTAAATTTTATGAGAATGTGCAATTGGGACAAAAATTAGTTCCTTTTATTATGTTTAATGGTTTTATAATGTTTATTTATGTTTATATTATTTATATTTATGTTTAATTTATTTGTATAATATATTTAATGCTATTATTCATATAAATAGCATGTTATTTTTGTTTCGTCGTAGGATGTGGAAAAATCTGTTCAGCAGATCCCTTAGCAAGACGGAGAACCGCCTCTACAAAGTTTGTAGTTTTTGACCAATTTTCTTCACTCTGGAGCATCTTTTGAACTATGTGTTGGGAGAAGGATAAGATGGTTGTACGCGCAACATATATTTTTGACGTAATATTACAGCATCAGTATTCATTAAAAATAACTGTGATAATTTAATATGTATTACTCCAGCTTTATTTCAATTTGTTAAAGTGAAGATAATTCAATGAGTCACCTCACCCAGAGAAATAGCATCATATTTTGTTATATAAGTTATCATATTATTATCGTCATTTAACGATTATTATTTTTTATAAATAATGGTCCGTAATATTTATGAAATTTTTGCAGATTGTAAACAGTGTATTAGTCATTTGGTATAAACAAATTTGTTCAGAATCAACTACAAATTACAATGCACTACAATTGATCTGATATTCTTTCCATAAACACGACTTGTTTATCAGTTGGGAATTGGCGCTGACAAAGAACGCTTGTTAAGGTTAAAAGATCTGAGTATTTTTTCTCATTTCTTATTGTGGTTTGGACGTTGATTGTTATTTTACATGCTTATTGTGAAATCGATACTTTAAATATATTGGCTTCGAGTTAAATAATATTCGCTTACTAAAATATAAGAATAAAAAAAATGTTTCTATACAAAATTAGTTTCTTATTAGTACATTATGTTATTGTACAAAGCTGAGCTTGTAATGATGTGATGTATCCGAAAAGGTCAGTATTGAACGTTGCACATATTCAACAGCAGTTCCTACAGTTATCAGTAGTGTTAAAAATATGCATGCATTATAACTTAGTCTGTCCATTTGTCTCTATTATAGCTCTTTCGCTTTCCTTGATTTTGTAGTGCAAAATGTGGCTTATTTATGAATCAGTATGCGTTTCAAACGGGGTGAGTGACTCCAATCCCTCTAGTGTGACGGGTGAGTCGAATTACAGACACTGGAAAATTCCATTATGTTAGAAAAGTCTGAGTATTTACGAAATGGTAAAAAAGGTTAATCTGAATAATGGATGAAATATAAATACAGAAAAAAATATTGTTTAATATCAATGTATTGTAATTTATCTGACAAACTCGGCGATGCATTGGGAACAAAACGAAGACTACTAAAAAAAACTTGTATATTAAAGGCTTTTTACAGCTGTGTGTTGATTACTTTCAAAACTCGACATACACATTCCTTTCACTCTTAGCTTGTATCATGGTTTAAGTTTGCTTTGATGTATGAGCAGGTATAGTGGTTGAATTCCGTTGGCTGTTAGTCCAAATCCGGTTTCACTTTGCTGATATATTTGGCAGCTGCATGCCTTTCATTATCAGATGGTAGTTTGGCTGTCTTTTCAATTTCACTTTTGTTTCATAATCAGCATTTTGCATGAGTTTAAGCTTAAAATTTATGCTCACAATTACAAAAATCATTGGTATCAATGACATTTTTCTATTTCTAATTGACTCTTTATTTGATATCGATACATACAAACATTCAGACTTGATGAAAATTTTGATAGAAAGTTTTCAACGAAAATAATCGTTTTAAGTCCACTTAACTAGGTTGCACAACCTGGCTACTGTAAATATATATAAATTAGATGAAACGATTCTTCGAACTAAACAAACTAGAATTTTGAAAAGAACACACAGAAAAGAAATCACTTAACTCACTACTATATTTCGATGTCCTCATCGTCAGGAATAGATGTGAATCGCTCCAAAGGCTTGGCGATATATATATATATATATATATATATATATATATATATATATATAACAACTATATAACAACTGGCTTGGCGTTCAAACCGTTTATATATATATATATATATATATAGTTTATATATATATATAAATAGTTTATATATATATATATATATATATATATAAAGGTTTCACATAAACACGTGAAATAACAATCAATGATCAAACTACAGTTCAGTTGGGTTTTTGACTCTGACGAAGACCGCTTGTTACGGTTGAAAGATCTTAGTCTTGTTTTCCCTTTTCTTATTGTGGTTTGATCATATATATATATATATACGAAAATAAAGTTTATCGGGACTCGGTCAGTTCTTCAGGTTCAAATTAAACTCTCATTGCCAACGTTTCGGATTTTAGTTAAAACCTTTTTCATCCTTTTTTGATCCCCTTATTTTTTTTATCCTGGAAAATTGACCGAACCCCGATTAGAGAACACACCTATTCTATCAAACGGTCGATATATTATTGAATCTGTTATTATATATTTGGGTTTATATAAGAAGAAATATGGGTTTTTATGAGGATATAAGAAGAGTGTATGGAGAAGATGCCTATGAAAAAGGTTTTAAATAAAACTGAAGCGTTGGCAACGAGAGTTTGATTTTTTATCCTGGAAAATTGACCAAACCCCGATTAGAGAACACACCATATATATAGTTTCACACAAACACGTGAAATAACAATCACTGATCTAACCACAATATGAAATGGGAAAACAAGACGAAGATCTTTGAACTGTAAAAGCGGTCTTATGACTCTGTAAAGTTCCCATAAAACGTGACCCAAAAAAGCATAACAATCCGGTTTGAAACAACCCATCCTTGGGTTTTTGACTCTGACGAAGGCCGCTTGTTACGGTTGAAAGATCATAGTTGTTTTCCCATTTCTTATTGTGGTTTGATCGTTTATATATATATAATACATTATATAATAATATTATATTATATTATATCTTTAACTGTTATGTTGGTATGATTTATTCAAATACATATTTATAATGCAGTAACTTTAATGTGTACTGCATTTCACACCATATTTTAATCTTTATACTACTTCTATACTAAAAAGCCATATTGAGTTAATCAGATTTTAGATAAAATTCTATGATATAAATTTAGTTAAGAAAGGTGCAGTTGTTTAGCACAAAGACAAATTTTTATAATCTATAGCTACATGTTTAAATTTTTTTAAAGAATTTTTTAAATAACATTTCTTAAAAAATCCATTTTCTTTAAAAATCTTTAAAGACTCTATGACTGTCATTGGGATACCTGTAGCATATTTGTTTCCAATTTTTGCCAAAGATTTAGCATTTGTAACTGAACCAACATCTTTATTTGTCTTTAAACTTCTATGGTCTATCACCCAACGGTTTGAAACACTTTATTGATAGAGTATTTCCTACTTTGAGTTTGTGCCAAACTCAAATACAATTCAAACAAATACAAATACAATTTACAAATACAATTAAAATGTAAACGTTCTAACTTTAGAGAAAGCTTTCGGAGCCGAAATAGGAAAAATAGAAACATTAGTGGAAATTAATACTTCATTGTCGTTGTTGGCAGGCCATTTTGATCTGTTTTTTGAAGATTATTATTGTATGTATGCCTTTATTTTTATAGGTCAAGAAAAGATACTTTAATATGACTTAAAACGGGGACCAATCATTGCAGCTTGGTTGGAGCCCTGGAGCTATTAATGCATCTGAAACCCTCTTTTTGAATATGTAGGGCGTGATTTTATGTCTACCTTCCACATGTAGAGTTGCATACTGGTCAGTGGATCAGAAATCCACTTCTTAGACATTGCAAAAGTATGGTCCAAATTTTTCATAGTGACTTGTTTATTAATCCGTTTATTAAAGTGTATGATGAGTTATTAGAATCTTCTGTAAGTGAGGTCACTTGAAATGAAGTCCAATTTCGACAGTTTCCTGTCCTCTACTGCTCCTATTGGAAGTTTACCTAATGACAAACACGAAGTGATGGAAACTCGTAGTTTAAATAAAAAAAACTGTTTCTGTGTGGGAAATTATCGTTTGACCCTAAATAGGTAACGTTTGTATAACCACTGTTAGAAAGAATGTTTTTTGGTTGCTTAAAGCATGTTTATAAGTTGCTAGCATAGTTAGAGCCTGATAAGTTCAATACAACTTTAAATTCACTACTAATTCGGAAATTCTTAATTAAGAATTCTTGAGGTAGCTGAAATGAATGCCGACGCATAAACTAAATTTAGAAGTAGTCGTGTCAAGCAACTTTATTTGATCATTTTCTGAAAATAATCCTGAGATCTTATTAGAATTTGATATGAGTTGGTCACAAGAAGCTTTTAATAATCTGATGCAAAACAAATAAAGCCAAACAGGATTATGTGTACATAGGAGTCCCTTGGAAGGGTTGTAGGCTCATTCCATATTCAGTAGGCGATGGTCTTATTAGTCTTTATGACCTGCAGTAATTCCTTTCATTGTTTAAACCATTATGCTCACTGCTTACTAATTTGTTTACATTTTTGCAATTTTATCAGCACACAAATATCTGTACCTCAGCCAATGTCGTCACAACCGTTTATATTATTCTAAATTAAAATCATATTCAGATGGATCAAATTCTAGCATGATCTAACTTGACACTGTTTGAAACACGAATACAAATGCTCTATAACGCTCGAGTAACTCAGCAGTATCTAGAATTTCATTTCTATTTTCAAAACAATTTCAGCTCTAGTCACGTACATCTTTCAAAACCATATATCTCTGAGAATATATAAAAGATATCTGCAGTCGTGATATCAAATCAAACTACACACTTTGTAATCAATTTAACATTTCAACACGGATTTTACGTGGAAATGCAGTTTAGACTCCACAAAGCCTCATAACTTAATGACTGTGTCAACTATAAAATAAAATAAGTAGAACTAGACCTTACAACAATTACGCCTTCAGAGCACTCATTAACTTTATACCTCTAGACAAATTTGTTAATAATTCCTATAAATCCAATTAATGTAATTTACAAGGAAAATACTGAAAATAATGAAATGATCTAATATTAATTTCACTTTAAGAAAAGCAAATATCAGTAATAGATGAATAACAAGTTTAATTATTGATCTACCTACCGATTATCATAAAAATGCATTTGGTATGTTCCTTTAAAACAACTAACGAATGCAGAGAAGAGATAATCTTTTTAATAAATAATCTTTGATATAAAAAAGAACGGTAAACGTAGGTATTCATTTAGATTTATAATTTAGTTAATACATTAGCTGGTAATAATGTCATAAAAAAAACAATATTAAAAACTACTTAGAATGCGATAAAATATATTATTTAAATCATTAATCCAAACGAATATGTCGCAAATAATAAAATTTGATAGCCATACACCTTTTAATATTTTTTAGAGCCGTAAATGTAAATAATGAATAAACTAAAAAACAGACTGCAAATGGTATTTTTTCATATAAATTTCCTTTTCCTTTAAAATACCCTCTCTTTACATGGTATTTTTTTTTTTTTTATAAATTTACCTGTTTGAATAAAATTTTATAGAAAATATTTTTCTAGAATACTAGGAGTAATTCTAGTTTTGTAATAGTAATTTTATAATTATTATATTGTAACCATTATTATTTTTTCCACTGTTCTTATTAAGCTTTTTCTAGGTCCTTTTTTTTTTGTTTTCTTTGTGGCCAACTCCACTTTTCTGTAAAGCTGTGCAGTTGGCTTTCATTGTTTCACCGCTCCACTCTATACCCGATGATGACCGTTAAAAGGTTCGAAATATTGAAAGTCAGGCCTAGTATCTGTTTTTCATTCGTATTTCTTTCTCTTTTCAAGGCATATTTTGAAACATGATATAAACTTTTTTGAGTGCTAGGACTTCGAATTGAAATAATCCTTATACCGAATTTCGATGTGTTATAAAACATCCTCAGAGCTACAATAACAAGATAAGGCTATAGTATTTTCAAAATCAATACACAATTCCAGTATGAACTACAAAAACTAACATTAAAACTTTATTTAAGTACTTTAAAATACGTATGTTTCTATGGTAGTCCATACTGAAATTGTGTATCGATTTTGAGAATTAACTTGTTTAACAAACATTAACTTGTTTTTGTAGCCCTGAGGATGAGGTATAAATACATCAACCTGTTTGCATAAGAAGGAGTATTTCATTTCAGAGACCTAACCGTAAAAAAAAACTCACCAAATACTGTGTTGAAGAGGTCAGCAACAATTTATTAAATATCTTCCTAGAAAAGTTGTTAATTTTATTGCAGCCTAGAGAGAAATATTTAAAAAAATCGTGATTGCACATCTAATCTACTATTTAACAACATATATATATATATATATATATATATATATATATATATATATATATATATATATATATAAATGATCAAACCACAATAAGAAATGGGAAAACAAGACTAAGATCTTTCAACCGTAACAAGCGGTCTTCGTCAGAGTCAAAAACCCAACTGAACACTAGATGCAGAAAACATCTGGTGAGGAGTTGAGAAGAGTGGGAGGGGAGAGTGGTATTTTAAAAGGGTGAAAGTGCAGGAAAGGACTAATGTCCAGAAAGGGATGTTTGGGGAAACAAAGGAGTACAGTAAGAAAAAGTAAAAAACTATCCGCTAGCTGTCAACCCTCTTTGAAGAGGCTATTGCCCTCGTGACGAAAGTATCAAGTTTGAAGAGACCGTTACTAATGTTTATAATATTAGATCTATTAAATTTAATTAGAGACGATTCAATAATATTTCTTAACAACATTGATTTTTCATAGGTAATAAATTTAGCTCCTGTCCAATCAATATGATGATTTTCATTTTTTATATGCAAGAATAAGGCACTACTGTTTTCCTGTCTACTTACGTTATATTGGTGTTGTTTTACACGTGTTTTTAATGATTTACCAGTTTGACCAATATAAATTTTATGGCAATTTTTGCACGGAATTTTATAAATACCAGCGGACTCCAATTCGCTTGGAGAGTTTTTTATTAACATATTACCCACGTTATTACGATTAGAAAACACTATATTAAAATCAAGTTGTTTGGCTAATCTTGGAAGGGGGTCCAATGATTCGTGGTATGGCAAAACTATAGAATTTGATAATAAAAGGGGCTCTTTTGAAGTATTAGAGAAAGTTTTTTTAGCACCCTTCAAAGCTAAATCGATATAAGAAGAGGGGTATTTTAAAATACCTTTCATTAAAATACCCCTCTTCTTATATCGATTTAGCTTTGAAGGGTGCTAAAAAAACTTTCTCTAATACTTCAAAAGAGCCCCTTTTATTATCAAATTCTATAGTTTTGCCATACCACGAATCATTGGACCCCCTTCCAAGATTAGCCAAACAACTTGATTTTAATATAGTGTTTTCTAATCGTAATAACGTGGGTAATATGTTAATAAAAAACTCTCCAAGCGAATTGGAGTCCGCTGGTATTTATAAAATCTTAGTCTTGTTTTCCCATTTCTTATTGTGGTTTGATCATTGATTGTTGTTTCACGTGTTTATGTGAAATCTTTTATATATATATATATATATATATATATATATATATATATATATATATTCATCATGATTTGTTTTCTTGACCCAATATTTATATGATGTAATTTTTTTTTGAGGTTTGAGGTCCAATGATTAAAACTAGTCCTTTTGCCGACGTTTCGACATATATTTATGTCATCTTCAGGGCTACAACATGATTGTTTTACAATTACCAAATAGTAGTAATAGTAGTGCTAATTGTAAAACAATCATGTTGTAGCCCTAAATATGACATAAATATATGTCGAAACGTCGGCAAAAGGACTAGTTTTAATCATTTGACCTCAAACCTCAAAAAAAAATTACATCATATATATATATATATACAAAACTAAAGCTCATCGGGACTCGGTCAGTTCTTCAGGTTCAAATTAAACTCTCATTGCCAACGTTTTGGTCTTTATTTAAAACCTTTTTCATAGGCAGAAGTATAAATTTTGAAACAGAAAAACTGTTCAGTTCAGAACTGTTCAGTGTCACATGTTCATTCAGACTACAGCTGTAGTTAAAATCCACAAACTATTTTTCTTTGTAAAATAATTTGTAATGTAAACTTAGTTTTTCTGTTTCAAAATTTATACTTCTGCCTATGAAAAAGGTTTTACATTAAGACCAAAGCGTTGGCAATGAGAGTTTAATTTGAACCTGAAGAACTGACCCAGTCCCGATAAAGTTTAGTTTTGTTTCTATTCCACAGTCGATACTTTTATCAACATACCAATGAATACCAATAATTGATGTATATATATATATATATATATATATTAGTGTATTTGGGGAGCAGGCCTTCATCTATACAAGTTTTGTTAAAACTTATGCCTATTTCCAATTTCACTCTTTTTCGGGTTAATTTTTCCATTCTTCTGAGTTCTGGCTTCCAAGAGTCCGGGACTAGATATATCAGTTCTCCATAATTTTTATTTTTGTACACCAACATGTTTCGGTCCACATCGACCATTTTCAAGGTTATTTTTACACAATTAAACTATACATACTAAATAACAATAAAAACTTAACATTGATACTGATCTATTAAAATACATTACTAAATAAACACGCAAGGTTAACAGTCATAATCATTGGAAGGTTGTAACAGGTTTCCGCAGGGTGAGGTTTCCCCAGGATTCTGGTTACCTTCCTACAGCCGTTTGTGCTTGGGAAGGTATTGGACTGTCTTCGTTCACTCTCAGTGACTGATTTTTCTTCAGGTTTCCGTCGAACAGCTTTAAAATTCTAGTGAATCCCCCACCCTGGCTGTTAATGGTAGGCTGGTTTTGGAGGATGAAAATAGCCTCCAAAATTTGCAGCCTGGTGTGGTCGTATTCTTGCTGCAAAATCATGGTATTGTCAGTAAGCATTTCCCTCGTTAGTTGTAACCCATGTGCTTTCGCGACATGCTCCTTAGGGCCTCCAGAGGCAAGATGCATTGTAAGCCTTCTGGAAAGCGTGGTAGTGGTGGAACCCACGTATTTTGAGGATAGGGACTCACAGTTCCCTAGTTTGCAGTTAAACTCATAAATAACGTTGGTTTTCTGGAGGGGTGCTTTCTTATGTGGGTTATTATTCATAACCATTCCTGATGTGGCAAGGTTAGTATAATCAATCCTAAGTTCCAATTTGTCTTCTGGAACAATGCACGTTGTGTTGGCCTTGATAATCGATTTAACTACTCGTTCGTCCGATGACTGCTTCTTGATGATAGATAGACCGGAACACATAGAAGAAATTAAAGCGGAGTTTGAAGCTAACTCAGTGTGGAAATTTACTCATGAGATGGAAGCCAATAATTGTTTAAACTTCCTAGATGTCAAAGTCAAGAATAATGCTGTAGACCAAAAGTTCGAAACATCGGTATTTGTAAAGTCAACTAACAGCGGAATACTACTTAACGCCAAAAGCGAATGCCCTGACAGATACAAAGATGGAATGATAAAGACACTTATTAGAAGAGCATACAAAACGTCCTCTACCTGGGAATTGTTTGAACAGGAAGCACAAAGGCTAAGGGAAGTACTTGTCAACAATGGATACAGTAACGGGCACTTCGACTCCATCCTAAACGGTTGCCTCAATAAACTGCATGGCACTAACAACCATGAACAGAATCAGGAAAACAATGGCGTGAAGCATGTGGTATATTATAAAAATCAGTTTTCAAAAGCATACAAAACGGACGAACGAGTAGTTAAATCGATTATCAAGGCCAACACAACGTGCATTGTTCCAGAAGACAAATTGGAACTTAGGATTTATTATACTAACCTTGCCACATCAGGAATGGTTATGAATAATAACCCACATAAGAAAGCACCCCTCCAGAAAACCAACGTTATTTATGAGTTTAACTGCAAACTAGGGAACTGTGAGTCCCTATCCTCAAAATACGTGGGTTCCACCACTACCACGCTTTCCAGAAGGCTTACAATGCATCTTGCCTCTGGAGGCCCTAAGGAGCATGTCGCGAAAGCACATGGGTTACAACTAACGAGGGAAATGCTTACTGACAATACCATGATTTTGCAGCAAGAATACGACCACACCAGGCTGCAAATTTTGGAGGCTATTTTCATCCTCCAAAACCAGCCTACCATTAACAGCCAGGGTGGGGGATTCACTAGAATTTTAAAGCTGTTCGACGGAAACCTGAAGAAAAATCAGTCACTGAGAGTGAACGAAGACAGTCCAATACCTTCCCAAGCACAAACGGCTGTAGGAAGGTAACCAGAATCCTGGGGAAACCTCACCCTGCGGAAACCTGTTACAACCTTCCAATGATTATGACTGTTAACCTTGCGTGTTTATTTAGTAATGTATTTTAATAGATCAGTATCAATGTTAAGTTTTTATTGTTATTTAGTATGTATAGTTTAATTGTGTAAAAATAACCTTGAAAATGGTCGATGTGGACCGAAACATGTTGGTGTACAAAAATAAAAATTATGGAGAACTGATATATCTAGTCCCGGACTCTTGGAAGCCAGAACTCAGAAGAATGGAAAAATTAACCCGAAAAAGAGTGAAATTGGAAATAGGCATAAGTTTTAACAAAACTTGTATATATATATATATATATCAATTCGTATGTTCCCAACTGACTATGTTTTTTGACTCTCACGAAGATCGCTTGTTGTGGTTGAAAGATATTAGTCTTTTTTTCCCATTCCATATTGGGGTTTGATCAGTCATTGTTGCATCACGTTTTATGTAAAATCTTGTTATATATATATATATATATATATATATATATATCATATATATATCACGTATTTGTAACTTAGTTATTTATGGAAATTATCAAGAAAATTAACTTTAATCACAGAAATACCTGTGAGAATAAATGAACCTTTGTGATTCAGACAAGATTTCCGGGTCAGAAGACCATTCCTTTAGAAAAGCAAGGCTTATTCGTAATTCAAAGGAAGTATATCGTCTGCATAAACCAATTTAAATACTCTTTGCATTTTGGCATCCTATAAAATATTTTATAAGAATCCCTCCAGTAATAACATTAAATAAAGCAAATTACACTTTCAAAGAGAAGAAATTTAATTTCAATTTCTTTTTTAATATAGTTTTCTTTGTTGGACAAATTGTCTTATTTCAACGTAAAAAATTAGAAAACTCCATTTACAAAATTTTAAAGAAGCATATTATTAATAATGTATACAAAGATTAATTCATAAGAAATATAAATATCATTGATTTAACATTTTGAGCATTGTAAATATAATATGGTTATTAAATTTTTAAACGAATGTGACTTTTTTGACTGATAAGTTACATATTTTGTCATTAGAGGAAGGATACTGAACTGATAGGTTATGAGTAGGCGGTTTTTTTTTAATATCTGAAATGACACTTACAGAAAGTCATGATAAAGTAATTCATCGACGCCTAAAAATTCTCTCCATTACCTATATATATAACTTTAAATTACACAAAGCACGACACAGAAAAGACAATAAAAAGAAAACTTACAGAATTCAATATTTCGAACTGTTTTTCGTCATCAGGAGAGTAAACAGGAGGGAGGACGAAGTGAGAGAGATCTCCCCACGTCGAAGAACGGAGCGCGAATGAAGAAATAAAGAGTCAACCGAAGAGAGCAGCACTAGCGTAAAAAAGGAGCTAGGCACTAAACGTCGGAGAACGGAGAAAGCAAAAACAATAGATAAAAATATAAAATTAAAAATTATAAATTAAATAAAATAAAAAAAAATAAAAAAGAAAATAATAAAAAAAATAATAATAAAATAAATATATATATAATATAATAAAAAAAGAAAAAAGGGAAAAGGAAAAACAAATAAAAGTTAACGCTTCTGATTTAAACCGGGATCTGATCGGGCCCCCAATAACCATATGTGGGCCTCCTCAGACGCTCTTAATGTCAAACTACGGTCATCAATGGTCACTAGCTTAATGATTTGAACAGTAAAGCAGTCATTAAAAGAAAGGTTATGGCTGTTGGCATGGATAGCTACAGGAAGCTGTTTGCGCTGACCGACCGAAGCTCTATGGTTGTTCAAACGCTCATTGAGCTTGGTAGAAGTCATACCAATGTAGAATGCTCCACATTGTATACAGTTCAGTCGGTAGACGCAATTCCTGGATGTGCAGGAGGTGTTGGGTGGGACGCGGAAAGAGTTGGTTGGTGAGGAGAAGAAAGGTGAAGGGTTAACTAAAGGACAGGTAAGGCAGAGACGACGGCCGCATTTCTCCATAACACCACGCACCACCCCAATCCCAGGAGTTTCAAGGGATCTGTGGGAAAACAGGTTTCCTAAATTGGGAGGCTTTCTTAAGGACAGGCGAGGGGATTTTCGGAAGACGGAGGAGGTGGAGGGAGAAGAGGACAGGAGAGGAAAAATGTCCTTGATGATATTCCCGATGCTATGGACCCCAGGAAAGAAAGTAGTTACGAGGAAGGGAGAACTGTTGGGTTCAGTGGAAGTCCTAGGAAGATATTGATTGGTGGCAGGTATTAAGCGTTTATCAACAAACCTGGGAGAGTAGCCCCGCTGGACGAATTTTTCCCTAAGTTTGTCGATATGACACTGTCGTTGATAGAGGTCACTGCAAATACGGTGTATGCGGATGGAGAGGGAACGAGGTAGGGGCTTTTTTGTGTGGGATGGGTGACAACTATTGAAGTGTAGATATTGTTGGGCATTGGTAGGTTTTGTGTGTATGGAGGTGGTGAAGGTCCTGCCGCTTAGGGACACTACTACATCTAGGAAGGTTAAGGAGGTATAGGAGAAGGAGTGGGTGAAATTGAGTGATGAACAGGAAGTTTTGAAGGCTTCAATAAAAGTTTCCAGTGAATCTTTGCCATGAGGCCACACGAAAAATATATCATCAATGAACCGGGTGTAGGCAAGGGGTTGGAGGGCATGAGACGAGAGGAAATCCTGTTCAAGCTTCAAGGCCATGTAAAGGTTGGCAAAGGAAGGGGCCATTCTGGTACCCATAGCAGTTCCTCTGGTCTGAAGACAAAGATGATATGTTATTATATGGTTTATTTCAACAAACCTTCTCCTTAATGTAGGTTTTTACCATTGAGTGGTAATGTAAGTGTGAAATAAAGAAGCAAAAATGAAGAAAACTAAATAAAGAATTGAGTGGTAATGTAAGTGTGAAAGTATTTGTGCGTGTGCGTGTATGTGTGACGATGAGAGCAGTGGTCGATGCTGATTTTTTGAAATGTTTCGATAGTATAACAGTCTAACTTGAAAATATATATATGATTCAACATGGCCTAACTGAGAACTAACTAATTTTGTTCAGAAAAAATTGTTTGAAAATAGTTTCTGACAAACTCGACACTTAAAAGTACCAACTGAGGATCTATGTATTGCTAGAGAAAGGTTTATATATATAAAAAAGATTTCACATAAACACGTGAAATAACAACCAATGATTAATATGAAATGGGAAAACAAGACTAAATCTTTCAACTGTAACAAGCGGTATTCGTCAGGGTCAAAAACCCAACCCAACAGTTGAGTTTTTGACTCTGACGAAGGGCGCTTTTTACGGTTGAAATATCTTAGCCTTGTTTTCCCATTTAGTATATATATATATTGTTAGATGTGAGGTTATGTTTCTATAGATCAATATATAGATGTCAAGCTAATTTCACTATTTTTTAATAAATGTATTAATTTAAAATATAATTGAAGGACATGTGTTTTTAATCGACAGTATATATTGCTCCAGTTAGTTTTACTTTCGTCTAAATTATAGATTGTATTAGAAAAGCTTTCAAATATATTGGAAGGCAACTCGGTTAGCCGTCACTTCTAGTTACTGACAATGGGCAGTCTAATTCTCGAAATGCTCCGCTTTGGTGATGTTTGGTAAGAGCTTATTGGAAGGAGTCGATGAATCGTTTTCCCATGGACTTGCTGTCAGGAGTCATTTCAAATATTAAAGAAACACTCCTGTCAGGGACTCACCCCCTCATCGACCTCTCAATTCAATATCCTTCCTCTAATGACACAATCATACAACTTATTACTGCTTTTTCAGTCAAAACATTTGTTTTACCCACTTATAATTTTACTTTTTAGTACATGTTAAACATAAATGAGAGTAGTAGCATGGAGTTTTATTTGTTAATAACATCAATAAGATCATAATTATTTAAAATCGTTCTACTATGTACCACGTTTGTTGCATTCAAAGGTTTCCCTAGACCAGAGTACCTGAAGTCATTAAAATAATCTTAGAGATTGATAAGGTTCTTCTAGACACCGATTAATATAGACCACCTATTCAAAGGTGTTTGATTAATTTAAGGAAGATCAACTGGGTATAAATTCCTATTATGTAGATGTAAAATGAAAGTAGAAAATCATGGAACCTGAAATCATTTGGCAATTTTTTTGTAGTTAGAAAGTTATGGTTATAAAACGGCTTACAGTAAATGAAGAAAGAATGCTCTAAGGCAGGGGTCTACAAACTTTTAAATGTAAGGGCCGCATTATATACTTCCCTCCTTTATGCGGGCCGAAAGAAAAAAAAAAATCAGTGCCAATAATTTAATCTCCTCAAATATTAGAGTATGAACATGGAAAAATTAAAACATATCTAATTGGAAAATATCACGGTAAACAATATAGACTTCTGCCTTTAGTTTATTCAACCTAATTAGTGTGACAAATGATACTGTCGTTTTGATTTCAAAATGTCATTAAAATCAGGTTCCAGATTAGATGACCCAATTATAAGAGTTGATTTCAAATGATCATCACACGATGATTGTTCATTCAAACTTGCTCGATAGTTAGAATTCACATATTGCATTTTGAAAAATGTTTGTTCACACAAGTATGTTGTACCAAAAATGGACAGAAAAATACAAACTTTATTAGATTTGGGAACTCCTCTGGCTGCAGGCATTTATAAAACTCAATCAGATTTCCTTCTCTATACTTATCTTTCAGTCTGTCATCTGCCTGAAGATCAATAATTTTAATTAAAGTTTTAAATTTAACTCCTGATACTTCATTTTTGTTCCAAGGAGAACTTCAAAAGGCGATAATGTCAAACTGTATTATGCCACCTGAATAGGAAGACCCAATAAAATGTATTTTTTCCCAGTATGACTGGTCTTTAAAGATTCGATTTAATTAGAAAATCATAGATCAAATTTGTGATATATGACAAAGTAAATTGAAAAACGAATATTGCAAGTAACTTTTAAAAGCCCAATTTAAATACATTTTGAACTTTTACTCTATTTGCAATTTCACTTGGGATTATGACCTTGATTTCATCAAAAATGTGGAATTTCAATAAAAAAAAGGAGCTACAATTAATTATTACAATTCCTTAATAATCATAACCTTAATTGTATTAACTGAAAAATAATATACATCATTAGGTACAGATTACAACGGAGAGGAAATGCAAAAAGAACGAGAGACATTTTTACAACCACTCCAATGTTGTATTACTCGTATTTGGGAACACAAATATTGTGAAGCGTTAGGAAGAGGGCAGTAGTTACTCGTATTTAAATTACGAAGAAAACACTGATGACAGCAATGACATTGATAAAGTTAAATGAGCTTTACTGTATTAAAAATGATTAAATTAATGATGAAAACAAATTTAGTCTTGAAAACTCTTGTACAAACCACGAAGCTAAAGAATTTGCTCCATTCAATATTAGCTATTAGTTACGACAATATTAGCTAGGGTGAATGAATGCTGAAGGGAAATCAGCATCAATATTTATTGATTCTATAATGAATGACAAACAAGCCCATCATTATAGGCATAATATAGTGTTATTCAATAGTTTAACAGAAATTAGATTTATTATTTTATTTTTTATGGTTTAAATCAAGGAAATAGCTTTAGTTAATGAAGTTATGAGACTAGAACTTTTTTGTGGGTCTTGGAGAGCTAAGTCAATGGATCAAAGTTAAGGAGTGCTGAAGAGGAATGTGCATGGAATGTCTGCGATTATATTACAGGAGAGTTCCAATGCAAAGTATGAGAGGGAGACAGTTAAGGTACGAGCCAGTTAGCGTTAGATGAGTACTTAATATTAAATTAACATAGCATACTCCTTGTAGATCAAAATAATCTTAATTTCAGTTTATTTTTTTGTTCTTAATTACAAGAAGCTGACATTTAATTTACCACAGTTTTTTTAATTTTTGAGGATAGTTTTTTTAAAGTTTGGAATCATTTTGTAATCTTTGTAAAAATCATTGTAATTTTTTTGAGTTAATTCAAGTTAATTTTCAGACCATTTAAACTCAATATTAAGTTTACAAGAATGAGTACTTTTGACGTAAGCATAGAAATTCAAACAGGAAAAACGTACTGTTTGTGAATAAGGTCTGATAATTGCAAGAACCACTCGTGATTGTTAGGGTAATTCAGAAATGCAAACTTTGACCCAAATAATCAACATCGTTCTGTCCTTATAGTTAAGTTGAATGAAGAGATATTACACTAACTTTTCAGAGGAATTCTTGTCCATTGACAAAGAATCTGTGAGAAAGGAATATTTCAACGCTACTACAGAAACTCATCTTTATGCGATAAGAATAAACAACAATGTGCCACATTCTAAACTGGTTTTCTTGCTTATCACCGCTCAATACCAAGACACAACAAGACCAAGGTATTTACCAAATCGTTACTGACGACAAAAACTAGTGCCAGCTCATCAATATGAAGCAGTACAAGGAATGACTTAGAACCGGTTAAAAAAGGGGACACAGTGTGTCAAACAAGATTTCAAGTATTACAAATTGTTTGAATTGAACCAATACGTGGAACTATCCATGTTCTTCACATATAACAAGTAAACACGGCTATTCATGAGAGATGACTTGATAAGAAGTATCTTCATTATCATACTACCATACCCGTCGGCCTCTCCCGATTCGGTATTAACGGCTTCCTGTTCTTTCGATCTCCCTCAAATACTGTGTACAGAGTTTTGTCAATACTTTCGCAGTATTGAGGGCTTGGATAAAATTTTCAAGTCAAAACTGGGTGATTCCTACCAATGGTACTCTTATATTGATAATCTCGTAATAAATTGTGAAGAATTGTAAAAACAGGAGAGAATATATTAATGAATATTAGTTGTAATTTTTTTTACTAAATCTTTGAAAGAAGTTAAATTTCAAAAACAGCAGGACCTTAATGTGTGAACCCACTATTACTAAACTCATTATTGACAATATAGCTTTTAGGGCTAAAAAGGGTCATAACTCGTAAACGGTAAGAGATATCGAAAAAAATAATTAAATTTCGGAAAGCACGAAGTGCCATCCAAGATGAATTATTTTTCAAAGCTGAGTGAAATGATACTAAACTCAATGACCTATACTCGGCCCTTATCATCCCTTTGAAGGGACTAAAATCGACATGACATGAACAAAAATATACTTAAAAATCAATATATATCAAAAAAGAAAATAATTTAAACTGTATTTTAATGTGAAATAAAAAGCAGATGACTTGAAAAGCAGTAATTACAAAATGCTTATCATTCTCACTGTTCTTCCCTTCGTGTTTACTATACTGTTCCCAACAATGTTAATGTCCACTGACTTTCAAGAGACTAAAAATATTGATTCCTATAACACTGCATGTCATATATACCATGTATGTGAGCCTACATTCATGGAACATTCCCTTGATGGAGAGAAATCTCAATCTAATTTGATGGAATTCATTAAAATAAAATTTCAATTGAAATACAGAAACTTGATTTGATATTTAATAATTATATTTGGTATGGATAATTTTACTTCTTCAATTTTTTTTGTATTTTTGGTTACTTCGATTACAATGTTATGTATTTAGCCGTAATGGTTTAGAAATAATGATCCAGGATTTTTCCTTTAACTATTTGATTTTTAACGGAAATCGGGTGGACACCCACTGGTGGCACTCGGTAACCATGTTTAGCCTTTATTACGACAGAAGGTCACGTAGCCATTGCCGTTGTAGCTGTATTTGGGTTTTGTTGGGATTACTAACAAGAAAAGATTTTAAGTAAGTGAGGTTGGATGAGCTGAGAGTTTAATGTGGAATAGTTCATTGCAGTCTTTTGCATAGTCACAATCGAAGAGGACTTTAAGATCTCGGTGAATGATTACATTTCAAATATAAAACGGTAGGAGGAGAAGAGGAATTTTCTAGGTATTTTTCATTGAATTATTACTTTCTACAGAACGTATATTTGATGGTTTGACAGAACTCCAAAATTTTATGACATAAGCCTAAGAAAGCTTCAATATTGAGTTGTATACGTGAAGTCTGCCAGGTTTGTGAAAGCCCTTCAAATTTGAAATAGAATAATTTTCAATTTACTAATGTTATTGTGTTTTAAGTTAAGAATTTTTACATGCTTCCGAAAAATTAGATTCCATGATTTAACTTCTTCAATATTTTGAGTTAAATAATAATAAATCATAAAAATATATATTAGTCTATTTGTAATTGTGTAAGATGCAAGGAGAGAACTGAGGGTTTTAGTGGACTTACATGTGACATCGAGCCTGACGTCGACACTCTGCGCCTTGGTGGGATACGATTCGTGAAGGGCGACACATCGCAGGCTCTTGCTGAAATGGCTCTTCTCAAGTCCAAACTGCATCACGGAAGAGGCCACCCAGGTGCGAGGATTGTCCACTTCGGCACTGTTGCTTTGGTTGCCAAACAATTCTGTCTCTCCTATAAGAACAAAGGTAAATACTGCTATAATATATTATAAATGTATAATATATTATATATAATAATGCATTATTATATATTTTCCAAAAAGAGAGAAATAAAATGACTATTTGATATCTTCAACAGCGTAAAAGTACAAGTTATATAAGAATGAGCAGATACAAAATTGCTTAAGATAAACTGATCTGAATTTTAAAACATTCAACGAATACTATTTATGACAATACAAAAATATTAATAGATAATATGACAACAATACAAATAGTTTACTATTTTTAAGTATTTTTTGTTTCTTCCTCCCTCTGGCACCATTTTTACTGCAAGTACATCGAAAGGATCCTTCAGTGTGGTACTGATCTTCAGCTGATGACGACTATTGGTCGAAATATCAAACAGCAGTTTTGTAAGATGGTAAGTAAATCCCAAATCAGTTGCCCAAATTGCCCAATAAAAGAGAACACTGATAATTGACGACAACACTAAATTGTAATGGTTAAATAACTGAATATAAAACTAGACTTTATAAACGATCTTTCGATCCCGTAGATCGTCTTCAGGGTAACCATAGAATATAGAATAACGAAACAATTTACAAAGACTTAATAAAACAGTATGGATTAAATGGACATTAACAAAGGTTATAAAAGACTATGCTGTGATAAGATGTTATAAGATGATGATATGATGGTTCGATGCTACCCCACTTTACCTTTGACGCATGGGACTAATTATATAATCTTTTTTTTTATAAATGATACAATAAATAAATCCTAGAAGTGCAGAAAATAGTACAAAAAGGAGTTTTGATAGTAATAAGACACTAAATAACATTAGTATTATTACTTCTAATATTAATAATGGTAATATAAAATGCCATAAATAATCGTCTTAAAAATTTAACTAAAAATACATTTTCTCCCCATCCTCAATAATATGTTAGATTTAGTATGTATTTCAATATATTGCAATATTGTATGATGTGAAAGATAATTTTTTTGAGAATGTGTGTTTAAAAAACCTTTTTTTATCGATACCATTAACTTTACACTGTTAAAACTTAGTAATTAATATGGCACTAATAATGGTAATAAATAAAAAACATTTTGTTCAACATCTGTTTTGTTATAAAATTTAATTTTTTTTCCTACAATCAATTCTGAAAGTTTGCAACTCTAATAGAGATCACACCGATAAAGGGATCGTAATAAAATTATGCCCAAAATGAGCATACTTTGAAGGAATGACCTGATTATCTTTTTAATAATATTACATGGATCAAAATGGACACATTTTATGATTTCATAAAATGTTTCTTTACGCTAAACAGCCAACATAAGAACAATTGAATTTTTCCATAAAATGTACCTAAAATTAAAAAAAAAATATTAACATCGATTATTTAAAAAAGCAATAAAGCTGGAAAAACTGAAAACTTAACTTGGTCTAACCGAGTACCTGTTGCTGCATTTGTTTATACTGACTTGAAACTTTCTTTTCAGAATTCAGTCAAAAAAATGGATTTATTGTTTTAAGGCATAATAGAAAAATCAGAAGTAAGTATACTTTACTTACATTTATAATGATATCTTTTGGTATGTAAGAACAATAAAATAGTTAAAATATATGAATATACTCCAAACGATCATACATGTAAATTTTATGATGCCCTGAAGAGAGAAGGATGGTTGGCAAGTGAGAGTGTTCTAAATCTCGTACTCTTTAGCATATCTAATTATCAAGCATATTCACTAATATCTATTTATGTCTTTAAGAACTAAAATTATTTTGGGTAAAATTAGAGCAAGGAAAAGGTACTATTTCACTTTTATATTGGGCTACTATTTGTAAATCGTATTGTCATAATTATAGAACATAAATATTGGCATTCTATATGTCATAATTCATAGCATGACAATTTTCATGTCATTCTATAAAATGTTAATTTATTATTAGATATTGTCACCCTACGATTATTTCATGAGTTTACAATAACAGATGATGAATATTACATTAAAAATGCCAATAGTAATATCTCTAGTCACATGAGAAGTTATATAAACTTCATTATAAGGGACGATACATCACAACAGAATCACTTTCAAAGATTTTTGTGAACAAAATAGAAAAATTTTTAACGGATAAAAAACTTAATATTGACTACTCAGGAAGAAGTTTTTATAGTACAGTCTAACTACCCATTGATTCAGTAAGAAAATACAGATTCCTTGATCTGGACACTTCAGAATAAATTAATGCAATACAAAGAATATCTATGTAATTATAGATTTTACAGATAAGGCTAAACTGATTACAAATCATCACCTAGATAAAAAGTTTATTGAATCAAGAAAAGTACTCCAGTATAGTATACTGTTGCGAAAATAATTAATAATGAAGCCAGTCAAAATAAGTAAACTATTATGTGGTTACTTAAAAACAAAGGAATGAGGCAGTAAACCGTCTTTAATAGATTGGATAAATTGAAGAATGGATGAAGAAGAAAGTAGATAAGCACCTAAGTTAGTATAAAGGAGTCATTTCAGCTGAATTGATATTTATAAGGAAACACAACATCTTCAAAGGAAGGATTTATAAATATATGTAGAATTTCTGAGAGCAATTTGCTTTCTGAACTACAACTTATGTAGGTTGCAATTAACATCATACAAATAAAGAAGAGCTTGTCTGGAAGTTGTGGAAGCCTTTGATCGCATCCAGTCTGAAAGAGAGGCAATCGCTTTGAAGAGAAAAAGGCAAACCATACCTATAATCAGTAGAGTTGAAAAATATTTTTTATGGAAAGTTTTGAAGGTGAATAAAGAAATTAAAATCAAGAGCTAATATTAAAAAGGAATAAGGGAACCTATATAATTCACATACAGTAGTGCCATGCACCAGTTCAATGTGTCCCTTCAAACTCAATTGATTCTAATAACAAGAACTTGTCTGATTGTTGTAGAACAGTATTAAAAAAATTGTTAAAACTAAACAAATGTTTATATCTACAAAATAAGTAATAAATTCTTTACAATTATTAGCTGTAGTTTGACAATACATTACCAGAAGGTATAATATAATTTCACATTGAAATAAAACAAAAGCTCAATTGATTATGAACTAATTTAATGTTTACTTATAATGATTAATTAATGATTACTTATAGTTTATACTTTATATATATATATATATATATATATCAATGATCAAACCACAATAAGAAATGGGAAAACAAGACTAAGATCATTCAACCGTAACAAGCGGTCTTCGTCAGAGTCAAAAACCCAGTCAGTTGGGTTTTTGACTCTGACGAAGACCGCTTGTTACGGTTGAAAGATCTTAGTCTTGTTTTCCCATTTCTTATATATATATATATATATATATATATATATATATATATATATATATATACTTTTTTTCGTTGGAAATACGATCCAAAACGGACAAATATAGTTCAATATAAACAAAGAAACATAGAGAAATCAAAAGAACACACTTACAGTCTCTAATTTTCGGTTTGAACCGTCTTCAGGAGAGATAAGAGAGGGAAACCAAGCGCACTGGATCAGAGACGGTTGGAGACCAACAGTGTTGCCGCATGCGCGCCCGTTCACAGAAAATAAGGTAGACAGGAATCAATTTATAATTACATTACATTAATGGAATATGAAAACAAATACCCCTGACTGCAAAGATCTCACACTACGAGCCTCCGAAGAAGCCCATATTTGGCTATTAAGTGCGCGCAGTGCACCTGGCCTCAATCTATAGCGATAATGTTTAAAAGTTCCTTGCCTTTTCATATTTATCACCAATTTTTTAATAAATTATTTCATTTGTTATTATTATTTGTATTCTTAGTTTTATTTTATTTTATCATAGCTTAGTCAGTACTTTTGTTTATGTATCAATTTCTCTGTATCAATTTTCCTTATTTATTTCAATTTTTTCTTTTATATATTTATTGTTTTCATATTCCATTAATTTAATGTAATTATAAATTGATTCCTGTCTACCTTATTTTCTGTAAACGGGCGCGCATGTGGCAACACTGTTGGTCTCCAACCGTCTCTGATCCAGTGCGCTTGGTTTCCCTCTCTTATCTCTCCTGAAGACGGTTCAAACCGAAAATTAGAGACTGCAAGTGTGTTCTTTTGATTTCTCTATGTTTCTTTGTTTATATTGAACTATATATATATATATATATATATATATATATATATATATATATATATATATATATATATCATTAAAATTAACCGCAGTCTCGGCATTCACGATCTTAAGACTGAGAGATTCGATCCTACGAACTAACCTCCTGCTAACAGGGTTCAACTGGAAAAGGAGTTGGCCAAGTGATATGTTAAATTAAAATCGATGACTCATGCTTAGTCATTGCTATAAATAGATTAAAAGGATAGTACAGGTTAATGTAAAGAGAAGGTTAAAGGTCAATAATGAACAAGAAACAAGCGGTTAGAATAAAAGAGTTGAAAGTCCAAGAAATTCAAGAAAGGCCAAGTGACATGTTAAGTTAAACTCGATGACTCATGCTTAGTCATTGCTATAAATAGATTAAAATCGATGACTCATGCTTAGTCATTGCTAAAAATAGATTAAAAGGATAGTACAGGTTAATATAAAGAGAAGGTTAAAGGTCAACGGTATAACTGGACTAATAGAGAATAAATAGATTAAGAAAATTAATAATAATAATAATAATAATAATAATAATGATAATAATAATTAATAATAATAATAATTAAGATTAATAGTAAACTAGAAAAGATATATTAAATAACGAGTTGAAAGAGAGTAAGAATTAAAAGGGAAGGTATAGTTAGTTAGAAAAAGAAAGAAAAGTTTATAGTTAGTTAGTTATAACGAAAAGAATAATAATAATAAATATAAGAAAAGTAAACGTATTTCGACATCACAGATGTCATCGACGGGCGAAGTTGTTCCTAGGAGATCCAGGACGCAAAAGGCATAGGGAAGGGAAAGCAGGCAAGTAGTGGGGGTAAGGGGAGTGGGGGAGCCCAACTGGAGAACAGCTGCAGATCACCTGATGCCGGAGGCCGACTCGCGCCGAGCAGCCTCGGGAATACCGACCGCAGGCCGAGCGCCCGCCCTCACACCACTCTCCGGTCCACCAGTCCGAGTCACCAGATCAACCGAGCCACTATTATCAGCAGCACTATGTGGCGCTACACTCAGTCCGGTATCCCGCTGCACTTCACCGCTCACTGGTTCACCTGTACTATCCTTTTAATCTATTTATAGCAATGACTAAGCATGAGTCATCGATTTTAATTTAACATGTCACTTGGCCAACTCCTTTTCCAGTTGAACCCTGTTAGCAGGAGGTTAGTTCGTAGGATCGAATCTCTCAGTCTTAAGATCGTGAATGCCGAGACTGCGGTTAATTTTAATGATACTTGTTTAAAAGAAGATCTGCTGCCTATTTATACCAATATTAGAACTCACGATTTAGCAGCACGCCAAACCTCAGAGACTTTGGCGTATAGGAGACAACTTGTCAAGAGGCAACTGAATATTAAGAAAGAGGAAGTCATCCGGCTCCGACGTGAACTTGATGATGCTGTCAACGAGTGGAACTCTCTCGAAATTGATGGAGAATGTAAAACCCAAATTGACGAACATGTACTATCCTTTTAATCTATTTATAGCAATGACTAAGCATGAGTCATCGATTTTAATTTAACATGTCACTTGGCCAACTCCTTTTCCAGTTGAACCCTGTTAGCAGGAGGTTAGTTCGTAGGATCGAATCTCTCAGTCTTAAGATCGTGAATGCCGAGACTGCGGTTAATTTTAATGATACTTGTTTAAAAGAAGATCTGCTGCCTATTTATACCAATATATATATATATATATATTCACTTGATAAACGGAAAGACGATCCAAACTGGACACAATAACAGTTCCAAATATGAACATATACTACATTACTTATAGTTGAGCTACTCTTTTCTTTATTAAACGAAGAAATTTATTGTCTATTTATTATTGAACTAAATCAAATCCATTTGCTATGTAAAATAAATAAAAATATTATCTTTAAATAGATCAAATAAAAATTAATCCTTTTACCATTTTTTTAAAACTAATAATTTATCAGCAGTTTGATAAATTTACAAAAAAAAATCTAATTAGGTTTGAAATAATATAATTATACCTAATTATAATGATAAAAATATGTGTGTAGAATTGTGTGCGCTGTACTGTTTGAGTATTGTTTTAATATCTAGTAATTTTATAAAATATCATTATCATCTGTGATTTTGGAAGGTAACATTAGTCCCTTCGATGATGCAGCCATTGCGAAACCGGTCGAGGGATTTCACCAGCGATAGACGAGGTATGACGGTTGATCATGACATTTTATTTACTAACCTCTGTGACACTAACAATATGCATGTATTAATTTTATCTTTTAAAAGAAAAAGAATATTTTTTTAGAGCATTATATCTTCTAATTACCCTTTCTGAATATTTTTTAAGTAGGCCTCTATAATTGTAACAGTATAGAAAATATACTATTACCATTTACCATATAAGCCTCACCCCCAACCATTCTACAATTCAATTTTGTCTTTTATGGTAATGAAAAAGAAAGAGTTTAGAATAGAAAATTAATCTTTAAGTTGTCTAGAACGTCTAATTAGAATTCTACAGTAAAAAAAAAATCCTACAAAAAGAATGATAATAAATATATGAAATTATATTTCTAATGGAAAGAAATCTAATGGTTTAGAAACTATGCTGAATAAATATGGAAAATAGAAATAAAGTAGAACAGTTATTTATCACAAAATCGGTCGCTGCCCCGGTGCCTGCACATCCCGATATTATTTTTTTTCAAACATTTTGTAGAAAAGAATGATTCATGAACCTTAGACTCGAAATATTTGTAGTAACTTCTTCAATTGTTGTTTAAGAATGCCTGTGGAAAAAAATTCATAATATCTAGTAAAAGTTGTAATTAATATGCCACAAATTAATAGATCACTAATTTACTGAATTCATATGAAAATAAAATTTGGAAAAGCTATGCAGATATCAAAGAGGCGTGCGTGGCAAGCGCGCGTCAGTTGCTTTCTCGACTGCAGAAGAGCTTAAGTTCTGATAGTTAGCATATGCTAATTTGAGTGAGGCTAGCTGTCCGGCTAAAGGTGCACCGAATGATGATGGGTTTTGGGTGGAAATACAAGGGTTCCTTCCAGCCACCTGGGTTGGAATGTCTGGGTATCCATCCTAAAGAGGGTCAGCAGCCATTCCACTAAACGATGTAATGAAAACCCGTGCAACGCAGACTAGGGAACTAATATCTATACAACTTTCAATTATTAAAGTATATATTTCTCAAATCACTTGTTGATTTTCAGTTCACATTTTATTATCAATACTTATTCAAATACAATTCATTCACGAATGAACTAATCAGTTATCCTGTATTTCTTTTCCATATAATGACGGAAATATTTCAATCTGTTGTCAGTCAAATTATCCGAATAAAGTGAGCAATTTTAATAGATAGGACTAAACGATGGATATCCTAGAAACTTTGGATAAGTTAATTTACACTTATCGGGCACATAGACGCATACCAGAATGAAGATAAAAATTAAGAGTATTTTTACCAAAATATATCCTTGATATAGAAGAAAATTTGTAATAATAATTTTGTATTAAAATATTTTAATTAAACATTTGCAAACATAAAGTGTCAAATAAATAAAGAATTCAAATTAAATACGACTATTTATTAGCTGCAGGAAAAAGACAAGTTTTCAAGATAATAAATTTAAGTAAATGTTCATTCCTCAAGAAAAAACCTGTCGTTTAGTATTGTGAAACATCAGTTGATCTGAAATGTTTGTACTGAGCTGACTTCACTGTACCTTCAAACAACCACAAAAAAAAACTGTTTATGCTAGTCAAGACTTTCTGCTCCATTCTGTTGTTTTATGTTGGTTCAGTAATGTGTTTACATTAGTAATGTAAACAACTCACACAAATGAAATGAACTGTCATGTTTTTTACTAATAAAGCTTCTTACCTCATTAAAAAAATATTTTTATTCTCTTTAATAATATTGGTAATAGCGCAATCAAAATCTTGTTGAATAAATCGGAGAATATTATGTTGTTGATTTTCAGTTCCCATTTCATTATCAATATTGATTCAAATACAAACCATTCAGAAATGAACTAATCACTCGTCCTATTTCTTTACCATCTTGCAATACTTTATATAAGAAAGAATGATTCTAATGTAGTGCCATCAGTTATTATGTGGTATTTACCCTACAATAAGAAAGAATGATTCATGAACTTGGGATTCCAAATATTTGTAGCAACCTCTTCGATTGTTGTTTAAGCATGCGTGTGAAAAAAATATTTAATTAAAGTTAATTAGTAATATAATAACAATTAATTTATAATATTATATAATAATTAATAATATCAGTAATATATAAATAACATATAATATACAAATAATAAAATATAACTAGCTGATCTACCCGGTGTTGACCGGGAAATAATTTCATTCCAACTCTAATAATAAATTATATATAATCAAAACAATATAACTTTTCAACAGTTCCGTTAGACTTGACTTTTCTCAGATAAAGAAAATTAATACAGAATTTAAATTAGATATTACGCAAAAAGATATAACATTGATTATAAATTGCACACATTGTTTACTATAATTGATAGTTGATAGATTAGATTAAACAAATAATGAAAATAATATTTTTCGCCGAACAATACAACAACAAATGTTGGAAGAAGCCTTAGCTCTAATTACCTGTTAAATATGATGACGCGTTATTTTAAACCCATAAATCATTTCAATTAGGAGACAGTTAGTTGATGAAGCTAAACCATGTCACATTACTTTTCATTCAATAATTTTAATTTGAAGATTTCAAACAATTTTAAATGTTTAATTTAAATTAATAGTAAACAAAATTATCTCTTGAAGGTTTGAATAAGAATACTTTGATGAAATATTCATCAAATTTATGAAGAAGCATTGTGCGAAAAGTGTCAGTTGAGTGCTAAATGTTAAATTGACCTCCATTTTTCATATATTATATTAAGAGTTATTATGGTAAAAATTATGTTTATACACACAAATACAAACAGTGAATAAGTTTTATATATGTACATTTTGATTTGAATATTTCTTAATTAATTTTTTATGCTGTATATATTACCTTGTAAGTTTTACTGATTTAGACATAGATCTGATCATAAGATATCATCGATATATAATAACTTATCTTTCTGCTTATATGGAGTAGGGCCGGATACTAATTACTAATAATTTAGTAATAATGAAATATTTCAAACAAACGAATTAATCAATCAGAATTAAATAAGCAAGCCTTAAATCCATTAAACTTTAACAATACTTTAGCCAAAATGTTTGAATTATGGTTCAAATACTATTTTTAATATTCGTAATGCTATCATGCATACTTAAAGTTAATAAGTTATTATTTAACCCATAACTTTCTTTAATGCTTAAAGCAAGTTAAACCAATTAGATAAGAAAATTAAATGGTAAACTATTGCTAATAACTAAAGATTTGTTAAAGTTAATAAGAAACCCATATAAAATTACAATAATTGTCTTTAATATCAATCTAAAAACAATAATAAAATTTCTGGTACCTGGTTGTTTCCAATTGAACAAAGCACGTGGAAATATTAGAACATGGTTATTCATAAGGAATAACCTACCTGCAGCCGCCATTACCAATTAAAATCAAAATGTAAACAAACAGGTTATACAGCAAACTTTATCTATTATGAAATTTTTGAGATATTACTTGAACCACAAACCTGATTTTTAAAAAAAAATTACATAAATTTCCCCGGGGGTATACCTAACAATTCCCAAATTTTCACGGCTATTAGATGTATGGTTTTTGAATCTATTGAGTACAGACAGTCATACATTCATTTTTATATATATATAGATATAATAATGCCCAAGAATAATTGATCATTAATTTAACGAGTTCTTATGAAATGAAATTTGCAAAACTAAATTTCTTTGCACATTTTATAGTGCAAAAAATTAATACAGCTTTTTCATGAAATTAATACAAATTAGAGCGATAAATTGTGTATAAATTAATATACATTTATGAAAAAAGATATTTATTCATAAATCACTTATATTTATGAATAAATGGCCATTATATTAATGACGTCAGAGTAAATAATTTTTCAAATATCTGTATTTTATTTCATGACTATAACCATCAAACATTGACCTTTGTAAATATAAAGCATACCTGCACACAGGGCTTATGTATGAAAGACAAATGACAAATTATGTATGAATATTTTTATTGTTGAATTGAAAAAAAAGAGTGAATTAGAGTGCACTGTCAAATCACAACCATTACTCCTTATTCTCCAGGGTCACCAGGTTGCCCTGGTGATTTTTTGATCGAACTACGTCAAATTTTAGATCTTTTCAAGTCGTTGGCATGAAAAAAATACTTGGTTTTCATTTTACTCTAGGTTGGCTCTTTTCTTTACAAGGAGATATTCTGAGAATCACAGGAGTGAAAAAAAAACCTGACTCAAATAATGGACAGTTTATCAAGTAATGTAAAAAAAGTCTCCGTTTGATGAATTTGATTCTAATTTTTTCCTGAGAAAAGTTTTTTTCATAAAAACTATAATAAATAAAGCATATTAATTTTCTACCAAAAAAAATTAAAAGTTGATGAAGTTTTAATCATTTATGATTTATTATGTTAATTAAATTTAAACCTTCTTTGAGTCTCTATAAATTAAGATTTTATAAATTAATTTTTTTAGACTTTATAAATCCATAGATCTTTTAATAAGATTCTATTTTTAACAAGAATTAAAATTTCAAACGTTGATTTATCAACGATACTCTTGAATTAATAACAAATTTAAAAACCTGAAACCCTAATATAAGAATAGGAGTAAACCATGTACTGTAACTAGTTAAATATAAAAACAGAAACAAATAAAACTAATGTAAAAACAAGCAGAGAATAAGAGTAGTAATCAAACTTAAAACATCATAAAAATACAACAAAACAACATACAAACTATTTTAAATTAATCTACTGTAAACAGAACATCAAAATAAAATAAAAAGAAAAGAATAAAAATCTAAAAGCTTTTGGGAATAAAATGGTAAAAGGATTGATAGTAATAGTATTTTTATTGAGTTGCACTGGAAAGATTTTAAGTGAGGAGTGAATCGGTTTTTCTTATTTTCTCTAACAGGCGACGCGAATGCCTAATCGCTATTTGTCTGCATTCAAGAGCTCTGTGTTCAACCATCCTGATTTAGTGCTATTCACAATAATTGCTCCTCTATCATTATGCTCATTTTACTTTGTAGAGATTTTATTAAAATACAAATTTTCTCTATTCAATTCAAGCATTAATTAAACCTAATACAGTTCATTAAACAAATTTAAATTGTAGTAACCATTACTTTAAAATATAATGTGATATTGTTTTACCATTGATTTGTTATATTAATAACACGCTAAATTAACAAACACTTAGGTCTGCTTAGCATAATTACATCAATTCACATAATTAAAACAACTGTTACAATTTTTCATAGCTGCTATAGTCAAATACATACTTTTTAAATAACATTTTTATTAATCATTACTTATGCAATCTGTCACAGAGTGGTTTTTATTCATGATAGGGAATTTAAAAAATCTGGAGTGGCCTACACTCTACTTTACTATAAGTAACTCAATGTCAAATTTCTTGAGTATATAAAACATAACGTATCATTTAAGCATAACATAAATATCTAAATGGGATATAATTATTAGCATTGCATTCGTGAGGTAGTACAGATAGTGATTGAAGGACATATCAATTTATAAGCTTATTTTTGTACATCACAAATAATTTATTATTTGCAAATAATTTCATTAGTATAACTACAGCAGTAATATCATTTTTGAAAAACCAATGTGAACATTTCTTGAAACGAAATATTATCCTACAAGAGAACATGGCTATTGTTCAAATAGCCAGTAGATTTCTTACATCGTTTACTTAACATCCTTCTACATTGAATATTAATGTAAAATTTTCAAATTTAAAACAGTAAAATACCCTTTTTTTCTCTGAAAAACATCTTAAACAGCGAAGAAAATGTTGTTTTAAGGTGATTTGTTAATTAAAGATGTACGATAATTACAGTTATTAATCTCTAAACGAAAGATTTATATTTTGAATTATCTTTTACATTTTTGGTTTTTAACAGAATTATTATACTGGGAATTTTATGGCTTCTTAGTATTTAATAAGATCATTTTCCTTCCCCTTTGTCAAATAACATATATACGATTTTTTTTTTAATGAGTGTTATCATTTACCTGCACAATATTATTCCTCTTACATCTCTTATAAGTCAATAATATATTTTCATTTTTCCATTAGAAACATCAATTTTATCTCAGTGGATTCGCTCAAAAAATTTCTAAGTCAATGTAAACAATGTAAAAAAATACAAAAAATTCGACAAGTATAGCAGGTGATCTCTTAGTCTAGGATAAACAAAGAGTTTTTATATCGTTATTGCTCTTTCCCGTAATTGAAACTTCATGATTTTTTTTTATGAATTGCTAATTTTTTGTTCCATTTTTGGTCTAATTTTCATTATTTTTTAATGAGCCGTTTAGCGTCAAAAAAACATTTTCTGAAAACACAAATCGCACTCTAACGCCCCTTTAGCGAATGTTATTTTAGAAAAAAATATCTCAACTCATTCTACACATAATGTTCTATTTATAGGCATAGTTTCATTCTTGTCCGTCAAACAGTATGGCTTGTATCGCTCTCACAAGGTTTGAGATTGATTTATAAGTCAAAATTTGTACATTTTATTGAAAAAAAAATATTTCCTGTTGATATAAAATTTTGAATATATTTTTCGTTTGTTCCATTTGTAACCTCAAAGATAATGTCAAAATCTCAAAACTCTAGGGTTAGTAGTTTAGGAGAAATAAATGTTTTAAAAAAAACGGTTTTTGGCAAAAAAAGTGACTTTCCCATCATGCATAATTCTTCCCAAACAATAGGGATCTACGTCTAAATGGGGCCCATTTTTGTGTAAAATATGAACTTGATCCATCAAAGATTCTGGACCGTAGCGTGGTAACAAGCAATGCTAACACACGCACCCACCCACGCACCCACCCACCCACCCACCCACCCACCCACCCACCCACCCACCCACCCACCCACACCCACCCACCCACACACACACAGACATCATCGTAAAAACTTCATAAAACGACTTCTGGGACTCAAAACATGTAATTCCGTCAAAATCTCGAGATCGAATTTTTTCACGATCACTATACTTTACTTATAGTAAAGTAAAAAATTACATCTTGATACGAAATTGATTCGAAATGAATAAATCCTTTAGAATGAATTCCTTCCTATGTCTGAATGGACAAAGTACTGAGTTATCTAAAAATTTTTGACCTTGTTATATAATTTGAAAGATGTGTTTCCTCTTGAAAAATATCCATGTTCCCACTGCACTTTTTGGTAAATACACCTGCCAATACTTCTTACATTCCTCCGAAATCACTCCCACCTCTATCAACACTTTGACACCCTTAGTCCTTCCTAGGACCCTCTTGCAATAACACCTTGTACAGAGCAGGTAATTAAAAATCTTTGTTACTTACAAATTGGTTCATGTTTCAATAATTTGTCGTGTGTTATTAAGGTTCAAGATTAAATAAGTCAATTTTCACACTAATACACTTGTTAAAAACGTCAATAGTACAATTCAACATTCATATATTGTATTTAGTTTCAAATAACTCACTGTGATGTTCACAAAGTTCACAGATATGTATTTTTTTTTTTAAATGTAAACCTGATGAAGAACACGAAGTGTTCGGAACGCGTTGTCAGTTTTGATATTAAACTTTATTATGTGTGGAGACGTAACTTGTAAATTCCTCACCATATTTATTAATGTTTTCATATCTGCAACTAAATTAGGAAGGAGTCGTTATGAATTGAAATATTATAATGGCATAATATTGGTTGTGCATCCATCCTTTCGTAATTTATACATCCAATTTGTTGTTATGGGTTGCAGGCAGACTTTCAATGATTAAGCGATACCATTATGCACTAGTACGATAGTACTATATTACTTTCCAGTTTTAGTAAAATCCAATATGGTTTTGTATGAACTTTCTGTGAAATTGTGTGCTGTTCATATTTAAATAAAACAATCTAGGGAAGATGACTTTTTTTGAATTCACTATTCTACTACACGTGTAACAGGCAGAAGTTTATATATTCCCATCGTAGTCCCATTATTAATGCCGAACACTTTCTACTTTTTATATTTCAAATTACCTCGTTAACAGAATATTACATTTAAAAATATGGTGTGCATAAACTCAACATGCTTTACTTAAATCTAATATCGAACTCGTTGACCATCAATTGAGTTTTTCATTTTAATGTAGCTATCACATTGTCGTAATCTTGAACCCCTGATAAATTATTACCAAACAAATAGATATTACATTTAATGAATTAATTTATTTTATCAGTTATTACAAACTTGACATTCTTGATATAACATAATACGATCTGGTATTATTAATATTATTAAAATAATGCCCCAAATATATGTCCTCCTCATATTGTACTTTCTTATACTTTATAATTCCTCATAGAGAAGTATCACTCGCTTTTATTCGCTTTTGGTACGTATGTTTTACAAAATAATTAATTCCTTAATGGCAATTGATAGCATCCTATTGACATAAAATGTGTTTCAAGGTTTCCACTTCTACCAGATAAAGTCGTAATTGCCCATACGAGTATGATGCAATTCTGACTTGCTTAAGTGCAAGTTAAAACAGTAATGTCTGCTTAAATATTTACAAATACTTTTGTATTTTCTTCTTCTATGATGAATTATCATATTAGAAATTTATTTTTGGATACAGTAAATATTTTGGACTAAATTAGGCTCCCATGTTCAAGCCACCCCTGGTCTCAAATGCACCATAACCAGAAGACCAGCACTTAGTTATTACATGATTGGTCACAATTTTGCACCTATGATTTTGAACATGACTGCCTATATATTTTGAATGGATGAAACAAAACTTAACCATTTAGAGATTAAAAAAGAATATTAGAAATGAAAAAATTATTTATCTATTAGAAAAATTAAAAAAAATATTTGAAATAAAATGTGGTTAACCATATGAAATTATATCTTTACTCAACTTAGTAAAGTTATTAAATTTTTTTAAAAAAAATCTAATATGTTTAGGGATGTATTTAAACACCGTTTGGTATTAAAATATGGTCAATTATTCAATGAAATATGTTTCAATGAAGGACTGCTACAAACTTTTTCAATCATATAAATACAAGTGTACATAATATTTGTTTACTTCATTATATATACTGGAAATATTATAGGAAATTCCTTCATTTGATTTATATAATTTCTAGAATTCAATTTATTTTAAACATTTAATTGTTTATTTAATTATTTTTCTTAAAATATTAATTATTTCTGTTGATAAGGATGCTCTAAAATTATCCTACTTATAGAATAGAATTGACTTTTATTAAAGTACCTTTTTTGAACGCTGATTTTTGCATCTAACAATATTATATCTGGGAATATGTGAACAATTACCTATGAACCACTTGAGTTTTGCAGATGGATTGCCATATCTGGATAGACACTTGACAGTAATTCTCTCGCCCGCTCTGGCAGTGATATTGTTGCCTGGCAATACCTGAGCAGATTTGTATTCTATCCGAGGCTTTTGGGGTGCCACTGAAACAAAGAGAAAGTTTAATGAGAAACAGTAAAGTAAATACTTGTTGTGTAATACTATAAAGAGGGTCATTAGCTTTTAGAAGCTATTGTCCCTCGTATGAATTAAAACAGATACAGACTTTTACAGCAGCACAAGTGACTCTACAATCAACGATAGAGACTTTGTTCATTCCATTAAGATTTCCCCAAGTTTATTTCTGACACTAATTATTCTTCTGAAGCCTTGTTTTAGAAGTGACTGAATCCTCTCTTGTCTTCATAGTGACTCACATCTTTCTATTTCTTGATGAGGCCATCAAAATATAAAAGACAGTTTTGTGATTTCTTTTATGTGTAGTCTTTCTGCTAATTTAGTTTATTTAGTTCTTGGAATCGTTTTATAAAACAGTTTAAATATATTTATATAAGTTACCGCTCTGCCTCCAGAATCACACTTAGTCTACTGATGACGACAATAATTGCCGAAATATAGAAGTGAGGTATATGTCACTTTTGTGTTGTTTTTGAGGTTTCTATGGGTCCAAGTGTGCGGCTGTTAGAGGGTCACAGTTACTCGCTTCCCAGCGAAGCCTCTGTTACTCTATTGTATACTGGTGATATTAATTTTACTTTTCTTTAATCTCTTGTTAGTCTTCTAGGCAAAGTAAACTTTGTCTTCATGTCAATAGGGGTAGATACTGTACAGTCCCTCTTGATTAATGTGTCTTGATAGTGGATTCTTCACATATATACCCCTCTGTAAAATTAATATCAGCAATATACTATAGAGATACCAACACCCAACCACCATAAAAAACAGAAACTGAAAGGAAGTCAGGAGTTCCCTGTAAAGTGAGGCTCATGTTTTCTGCCAATATCCTCATTTCGAAGAGGGACTGTGCAACCTCTATACCAATTGGCAGAACAAAAGAGGCTTCGCTGGGTAGCGAGTGACTTGGACCTCCTACAGCCGCACTATTAAACTTCCCAAGATCTAAAAAAAATACTTCATTCTTATTAATCACCATCGAAACTCATAATACACATATCTGTATTATTTTTTTTTGTCATGAAACTGTCAAAAATGAAACCGCTTGAGTTAAATTTTTTTCTATATTTGTAGATATCTTTACGCTTATATCAATACAAAATTAATTACAATAACATGAAAAAACATGTTTCATTATTACATGGACATAAATTAATATCTTAAATGAAAAATACAATGTAATGACATGTACCCACGTAAATAATGTAAATGGTTTCTTCGGTTTCTTTTGTAACTCTAAAGATGTCTGGAAACTACACAGAACATTGGTTGAAGGCGTTTATTTGAGAACTTTTGGTGCTGGATAAGACCATGATAAAGAAGAAATGTGAAAACTACATGCGATCTATTTGAGAAAACTTTGATATACACTCGAATATACACATGAAAATATGTCAGAATAAACGAATTTGGCTCTATAATTATAGAAATCAACACAAATTCAGCAGAAAAATTAAAAAAATTCGAAAGCCTTTCCAGGTAGCTCATTATTAAAAAAACTCATTCTTTAAAAAAGACCTGGTAAGTTGTTTTTACAAGTATTTTTGATGCTATGTCTGACGCTTAAAAAACTACAGTTCGAAAATTAATTAAACGACATTAATAAGGCGAATGCCTTAGAATTTGGAAAGTGGTATAAAAATGCCTATTTCAAGGCGCACTGAGAGATTATTAAACAAGTAAATAGTGGCTATTTGAAGCTTAAATCATTGTGCCTTAGGGGGAAACTTTAGACCGTCTCAGTTAAGTTAATAACGTCGTAAATTTCCATTATCTAATTGACCACTCCATCTGAGCTGCATAAAGTTTTGATTTAACACCGGGAAAAGGGAGAGGGGGCTTGTTATTAAAGCCAAAAACTACCTTTGATCAATTTCGAACCATTATCGGGATATAAAAGAATAAAGTTTCTACTTCTTGAACACTTCTTTTACAACTGTTACAATTATTCAGTAAAGAGCCAAAACTGGGCTTTCACTAATTCACCATCGTAAAATTTCTCCGTTAAAACTGATAATATTGGCAAAAGATCTCTTTATCATTAATGGTTTTGAAAGTAATAAGACCAATCTCGTGTTAAATAACATTTACACTAAATTTTACAACTTCTAGATATTCCATGTTAAAATATAAAAAAACGGCGGAGGGTTTAACATTTAACTTTAATCAATTAAATATAATTTCTCTTTGTAACCCTTTCCTTTCAACATGTTAGTGTTATTTAGGATTTGTTTCATTGTCTTACTTTTTCAACAATGGACTAATGATAAGTCCCTGAAGATGTAAGTTGCATAATGTTTGCTATTTTTAAATGTAACATATTAGTTGATACTAAGTCCACATGGTACTTAAGTATTGCAATTTTAGTTGGCTATAATGTGGTATACATACATTGAGAGTATGTTTTTGAGTTTCTAAACATTAAAACACTTGCGTATAAACATTGCTGCTCTTAGATATATGAGTTGCTGTTTGCCGGCCGAGCAGAACTCATCTTCCTCTTCTTCTCCTGATGACGACGAGATCCAAACATATTGAAGTGAGTTGTATATTGTTTCTACATGTTCTTTTCTTTAATCCTTTCATATAGGTATATATCACCAAAATTGGGTGGGCCACTCGAGACCTCTACTTCTACTGTATGACGTTAAATGTCAATATATCGCAGTAACATGAGTCTAATTGTGAAGCTGTTTATTTCCTTTTTAATATTCTTTGTCATATATATATATATATATATAATATATATATTTCAAACCACAATATGAAATGGGAAAAAAAGACT
Organism: Hermatobates lingyangjiaoensis; assembly: GCA_026182355.1. Classification (NCBI taxonomy): domain Eukaryota; kingdom Metazoa; phylum Arthropoda; class Insecta; order Hemiptera; family Hermatobatidae; genus Hermatobates; species Hermatobates lingyangjiaoensis. The sequence continues at coordinate 823,627 of JAPFBL010001927.1, forward strand.
ATGATCTTCAACCGTAAAAACCTTTTTTTCCCATTTCATATTGTGGTTTGATAATTGATTATTGTTTCACGTATTTATGTTAAATCTTGTATATATATATATATATATATATATATATATATAGTAGCAGTTTGCTTCTCAACGCGAGTACTTCGCACTTCTTCCCGATGACGACGGATGTCGAAATATCGAAGTGAGTTCTGTAGTGTCTTTCTGTGTTCTTTTCTATGTGTTAATGTGTATATATATATATATATATACATACGAGTTCGAGATTAACAAAGAGCAACACACAAAGTAGGGAAACACACTTACAGACTCAAATTTTTGGGTAATCCGTCTTCAGGAGAAAAGAGAATGGGAGACCAAGCACGTTGTAGACGCAACGGCAAGTAACCAACCCGGCAACCGCCAGTGCTGTCAACCGTACCCGGTCTTAAAGTATAGAATTAGGAGAAGATATAAACAGAAATTCAGATATACTTGCCGTTGCGTCTACAACGTGCTTGGTCTCCCATTCTCTTTTCTCCTGAAGACGGATTACCCGAAAATTTGAGTCTGTAAGTGTGTTTCCCTACTTTGTGTGTTGCTCTTTGTTAATCTCGAACTCGTATTATGTCCAGTTTGGATCGTATTTCGTTTTATCAGTGAATATATATATATATATATATATATATATATTATATATATATATATATATATATATACAAAACCGAACTCTGCGTTTTGACTCTAAAGAAGACCGCTTGTTACGGTTGAAAGATCTTAGTTTTATTTTCATTGTTTAATGTGGTTTGAACATTGATTGTTATTTACGTATTTAGTTATATATATATATATATATATGTATATATAGTATTATAGGCACAGACTCAGTTACAAGGACAATTATAATAAACAACTGCGATAGAGCTGTTCATTAATCAATCACGGTTGAATCCATTTCATATTAATCAATTGATGCCTAATGGTTTGATCAATGTCCCATGCAAGTCATTGAAGACGTAGTCAATGATTCACTGAGAGGAACAAATCACATCTGTTGCAAACATAACATAAATGTATTTAATTAATTTAATACATTACTTATGAAATATAATTAGCAAACAAGATTAAAGAAAAATATTTGAGGTGTTGGTATACATGCTCGCAATTTTACTCATGTTTAGCAAAAAAAGTACTTGGCTTGTTTTTTTAAAACATTTTTCATACGATAAATATAAATACTTATTTTGAATGGCTTTGATTAAATAATCCAAACAAACTAGTAATAATATCAATAGTAGACATTTTATGATTTCATAAAATTTGTTGGTTGAGCAGAAAATAAACTATAACTAATAAGCTATAATTGTAACAATAATTGAAAAATACTTTTTAATAAAATTCTTAAATATATCAAAATAAATTATGCATGCCATGGTATGAATTAGGGTTTAGACAGTTAATTGTAGTGGCGATTGGTTTTTTAAATAATTTGGTGTTTGGCAATCATAAGAACATAACAAACTAATTCCATATAAATAGAATGAGAAAAAGAAACAGAACACAAATTAACCGCAAATATAATAAAATAATTATCTTATTTGAGATTAGTTTTTTATATTACATTTCATTTTAATTATTGCGGGTTCATGTATGTTTTTATAACATCACCTAGCATGAATAATTTTAATTAATAATTGCCTTTTTTGACTTAAGAGAGGAAAATAAATTATTCTTTCTAATAAATTACTCGCACTGGACCCTAGATTTTATTAAGACTAGGGTGTAAATAGATCTAGCAAATGAATACAGGTTGAGTTTAATAGTGGTTTCTTTTAGCATTATACTACTCCATGCAATCATTAAGAATTTATTAAATTGTTATCACGTAATCTGACATAGTTTTTATACTAAATGCAATATCTCATTTCTTTTGACAAGGAGACTTGCGTGAAATAAGGAGCACTTATTTAATATAAGGTATGATAAAGAACCATTGAACACAAACAGTAGACACGTTCCTACAACAGAGATATCTGATGAATTTTAATTATAATTAAAAATTTATCAGATATATATTTCATATAAGTAACTGTTGCAATTTATAGAATGATCATAGACTTTTTCATACATAGAGCCACACATACACATTGATTCAGGAAACATTCACGCCATGTAAAGCCTTCAACATCATAAAAAAAATTCATATTTTAGCGATAACTATCTCATAACAATGTAAAAATAGCGGTCTGAAGTTTACAAAACATTTGGCTATTAATGATGAAACATGATTCATAAACCAATGAAAAATTAATTGATATTAAATCTCATTTCTTGTCGTAAGGACTTCAAAAATATATTTTATTGAAAAATTTATTTCAAATGCATTATAAATCTCTACTTTACTCAACAAAATTGAAAAATAAACAGTTTTTTTTAATTGAAAGTTTATTATGTGATATAAATAGTATTAACCTAATGGCAATATGAATCTATATAAGCTAGGTTAAATAAATTGTACAAACAATGACCGTCATGCCCATATAGCCCCTTGTTTTGTACTTTCCAAAAACTATCAAAAAACTTTGTACTATCAAAAAAACGAAAAGAAAACGTAAAGTAGATATTCTACTCAAGGTATGTAATGACTGGAATGAACGGATAAAATATTTCACGCCATAAAGCTACAGAATCTTATTTAACAAATAAAAAGATGACAAACTATAACGAATTAAATATTTTTTTATGACTTGATAAGTTCATTTTTTATATAATATTTTACAACAAATTTCAACAAATAATCATTGGTTTCAATTTCATAATATAAATATAATAAAATATATTATATTATAATCAATTTATGTTAAACAATCCTGAATTCATTCAGGCAGACAACTTATGCAAGGTTGATATCTCATTAAATTGTAAAATATTTTTTAAATATTATATATTGTCATTTTTTCTAATATAGTTGTATTGCTCCTATGCTTTCGATGTGTGTAAAAGTTTCCTAACTGACTAATGAGCCCTGTTCAAAACTAAATAAAACAAAAAAAAAAATGTTTGAATTCATGGGGATTCTATTTGTCAGCGAAGCAATGTTCCTGTGGTATCCATGCTCATTCTAATATATTTGATTGAATGATTGTTCCTGTGTCCATGTTTTCAGTCAAATCCACAACCTGATCTCTCATTTGGCTTTAACAGCTTCATAAGAGGCACAGATTTTGTCTCCTTGACCCGGCTCTCCTCCTGGCATCAGTATCTAATATTTCATGTAGTATTATTCATTATTTTTTTAAAAAATCTTTCATAATTATTATTTACTTAAATTTATCTAATCTCAACTACATGGATTAACTACTTCACCTTTTCCTCAGGTTTGTGTCAGTTTAAACAATTCTCAAAACACCTTAGGCTAACGTTTATTCGTAGACATCATTAGGGCCTCTTGAATAACAGAATTAAAAACTGGAAACAGACACTATATATTTTATATTATTTATATAAATGAACATTAGTAACTTGTGTTTCTCATGTTATAGTAATTAATTCTGTTATTGAAGTAGACTTGTAGATGTCTGCATATATAGGTGAAATGTTGGTATAAGCTGTGTTAAGAATTGTTTTACACTGGAGAAAACGACGAGATAGTGAAGTACTGCATTATTTTTTTATCTACTTTTATAATTACAAATAATATATAAAACAAGTAATAATATAAAAGGAATATATTTATATTATTATTCAGTTATGACTTTTTCTTTATTGATTACTGTTATTTCTTTGTATCTTCTCTCTTTTTTCATTTATTTTTTGTTGACTTTATTCAACTTGTTTTGTTGACTACTTATTAATATTTTTCATTTTTTTTTATTATTTCTATTTATCATATTGTTTATAAAAATCAAAAGAAAAACACAATGATCCATTAAATTTAGAATAATAATGTGTTTGAATAAAATAATTATTTAAAATCACAAATATAGGACTGGGATTGTAGCTAAGCTAGATTACACTGTTTAGTGTTTTCTTCATTCAGAATAATAATTATTTTCAAACTCTATTATAAATAGGTTTGTACTGTATAAATTTTCTACATTTAATCATCAAAACGGTTTTAAATAAAATAAAAAATATATTATTCCACTTTATTAGGTAGATATTTTAAATTAAATATAGTATACATCTGTTATACATTATATATGCCTGACATTTACGTCTGACTAAATAATAATTTTTCATTTAGTTTTCTAAAAATGTTTTTGCAAATTTTAAACAAATGACTCAACTAGTTTGTGTGTAAGATTGAAGACTTTGTCCATAATTATTTGATGTTTACGTTTTGTACCCCAATAGGTTTTATATTTGTGTATTAGATAATAATATGAACACTAAGGCTAAACTGTCCCCTACATTTAAAAGTGCTTCAACAGCAAAGCTGTAGAATTATTCAGGTCTTATCTTAGAATAAGGACTCTAAAGGAGCCGACTCTTCACAGCATTCTTGTTTATGTCTGCGCCCTGTGACCTCTACTTTATCGCTCCGACTATTTCTTCTACCTACTAACCTTTTTTAAGCAACTCTAAGAAATACAAGTTCCACATGTATCTTTAAGACTCTCCTTACCTATTTTACATTCAGTAGCTAAATCGTGAAAAGTAATTTGAAAAACATTTTACAATCTAATGTAACTAAAATTTTGTTAGCTTTCAACACTTTTTATTTTGATTTCAAACTGCGCTTAAATTACATCTATCTTTATAAGATGTGCTCAATAATGACACAAATTATTCTCTATTCAGTCCTGGATGATATTAAAATCATGTTCTTTAGTGTTTTAAGTGGATGTAGTGTTCATCACAATATGGTCAAGTTCTACTCGCTCCTTTCAGTTTTTAGGACTACCATTGTTCCTGTAGGATTGAGTTGGCTCTCGGAAGGGAACTGCACGTTACACGGGCGGGAGCCTCACCTAAGTGAGCACTAGTTTTTAAGTCAACTGACGGACCATACTTAATGGTAAGAGTCGAGGGCTAGCTTCCTCAAGTTACTCTGGAGGCAATCTCCAGGGAAGTTACTCCTTCTGACACAGCGACTCCCTTGGGAGCCTATCCTTCCTGAAGTGAGAAACGCAGCCATCACGAGTCCAGAACCAATGACGGGGAATAAAAAACACGAAATAATCCCGTATGAGCTTCCCCGTTCCAGTGGTACTGACAATATTTTAAGAGTTTTCGGGTAGAATTCCCGACCTAGGTCCTACTGAGCCTACCTTGACAGTAGGTGAGCTAAGTGGTTACAAAGCCTTCCGTCTGTTAGCCAGTCTATGCAATTAGCATAACCTGTTGCCCCCTCTCACGGTGAGAACGCCCTCGGATTGGGCTCATGGGGATAGGGAGTCAGCTTCCCCACAAGAACTCTCCCAGGAGACGGCCACCTGAGCCCTCAAGAAAGGTGTTCATTGTGAAGTGTTATTAAGTTCATATCTCCTGGAGCGTGCTAGTGACTTTCATGTTATATATGGTTAGAAAGGATGTATATTTTCATAATGGCAGTCACCGATATTGTAGCTCTAGGGTAGATTATGTGTTTCTTAGAATAAAGCCGTTACTTTTTTTAATAAAAGAAAATTGGATTGTGATTGTGAATTGAATTTTTATTTTTGAATTGAATTGTGAAGTAATAATTCTATTTATATTTGTGAACTTTATCATTTTTCGTACATTTCATCAACTTGCATTACCCTAGGCCCTAGACCTTACGGAAAAAACTGTTAACTATATATTAGTAATATATTTGACTTGAGCATTCCATAAATCCAGCTACTTCAATAGTTTAAATAGTTGACTGACTATGTTTTGGTACCACAGGACGTTTGATTTTAAAAGGACAAAATATGCAATACTGTAGTACGTTTAGCAGCTTAATTTATGGTTATATAATATATATATATATATATATATATATAAACTTTTTCTTGTTCTTAGAGTTTTTCTTAGTAAATTGTGGTTAAGAAAACAATACCTTATTATATATATATATATATATATATATATATATATTATATAATATAGCAGGAAGAAATACTACGATGCCGTAATCTTAAAACCATTCACCGTAATGAAATTATATTATCGAAACCAGTAGACCAAAAAAATTTAATAATGTTATATTTCTTAAATTGATTATTATTTTATAAAAACTAAGTCATTTATGATCAATGATCATAATCATATCATGATCAATGATTACCGATCAATTTTAAAAAAAATTTCGGTTGTATTTAAAATAAATAGAATGAAACGAGAAATGCTATATAAACGTGTGAACTAGAATAACTCTTTATTGATACATGAATGAAAGTTTATAATTTTTTATCTTATATAAGTAAGACATCTAGTAGACACAAAGAGAGCGAACTGAGAAAGTAGTTTCTTTCTTCAGCCAGAAATTACAACACAGAAGGTATACATATACATACAAACAGAAGATAAACAAAAACAAATTTTAACAGAGTTTTTATAATTAATTTAGCAGCTATTTATTACAAGAGAGATTTGAAATTTATCGGTTGTGGGACTCACGAGAGAAGATGGATTTTTATACATGTAATTGTATGTATACACTCTCAGATATAACTTCTGGTCAGAATTGTAAAAAAAAGTTCTGCCCCTACTTCAATTAAAATAGAATTGTCGCTTTGAATTGGAATTTTATTTCTGAAAATAATAATATTATTTTTATTTATAATTCTTACCATTTTTCATTTGTAAATGAATATTTGTATATGAATTTATTCCATGAAAGGATTTTATATACGTAAATGAAAGAAATAAGAAAAAATTATTGAAAACTATATTTTAATACTTCACTGTTGTAATTTAGATTGGAAACAGAATATTTAAGGTATAAAATAGCTAATGTAAAAATATAAGATATAAAATTAAGAAATTAATAACAAATTGCCATTGTGCTTACATTACAATGAATTTATTAAAGAATTATCAATTGCCAACAAATGAGAGATAAAATTCAATTTTATTGATCACTTTTAGAAAAACAAAAAAAAGTTGGTCGGTCCATTTAACTGAGCAAAAGGAATAAATGCTGACAGGTAAGAAAAAAATGTCTAGGGTACGGCTCGTCAGCTGTGCAAGAGAGTTGAAGCCGTAACAGATGGGTAGGATATGCCAACTGGGCCCAACTCATTCAACCGTCTTAGTTTGATTAACCTAAAAATCCTAAAACCTTCCCCAATTGTGCTGATTTATCGAACTGATAAATCAGACAGATAATAAAATCTTTTTCTTTTTTATAATAAAGATAAACTCCAATTCTCAGTGACAATCAAAGCCACCTGCGGTCTAATACATCTGTATTAGTTTACGTCACTGTCTTTGAGTTCTCAAAAGTACTTTAGTACACTTCTCTATTCTACACATATTATGACACCATCTCTCACCATATCACTCACCATGTCTGTCAAATTACCTTATTTTTTTTTTGCTCTGTATTTCTTCTATCTATATGCTTCATAAACAGATATACGTAACAAAGGTTATATACTCAATAAAAACCAATAGAACATTAGTACTATAAACATGGTATAGGATATTGTATTGTAAAATATATAATATATAATATTATAATATATTAATAATAATTGCTGCTGGTGACGCTGGACCTGTTTCGGAGACAGTCCGTCGTCAGCAACGTAATATTATTATATTAGATTATAATATACACACACAAATATAATATATATATATTATTATTTATTTACTTTCTTAATAATCTAGGAGGTGTCAGAGCTTATTTTTCTTCATTCTGATTCTTCCTACGACATTTTGTCTCATATACATATCTTAGGTCTTGCTGGTCTGAATACTGGGCGGTGACTGATGGATGGCGGTGAATGAACTAGTATTCAGACCAGCAACACCTAAGATATGTATATGAGACAAAATGTCGTAGGAAGAATCACAATGAAGAAAAATAAGCTCTGAACCTCCTAGATTATAAAGAAGAGTAAATAAAATAAATAAATAAATTATATATATATTATATATATATATATATAATATAATTGTGTGTGTGTGTGTGTCTATATTATATAACGTAATATAATATATATTACTGTTGCTGACGACGGACTGTCTCCGAAAAGGTCCAGCGTCACCAGCAGCATCAGCATACCAGGAAAGAAGCTACTAACAATATGTATAAATTTTACAGCATATATATATATACATATATATTTATATTATATATATATATATATATATCTATATATATATAATATATAATGAAAGGTCCATGTGGACAATAAACACTTTAACACAGAGAAAAACACAGAAAGACACTACAGAACTCACTTCGATATTTCGACATCCGTCGTCATCGGGAAGAAGTGCGAAGTACTCGCGTTGAGAAACAGAAGTTGAGTAGCAGTTTGCTTCTCAACGCGAGTACTTCGCACTTCTTCCCGATGACGACGGATGTCGAAATATCGAAGTGAGTTCTGTAGTGTCTTTCTGTGTTCTTTTCTCTGTGTTAAAGTATATATATATATATATATGTTCAAACCACAATATAAAATAGGGGGAAAAAAACTAAGATCATTCAACCGTAACAAGCGGTCTTCGTCAGAGTCAAAAAACAACTGATATATATAAATATATATATAACTAAATCTTTAAAGTCAGATGCCAACGTGCCGTCATCAGGAGAAGACAAGAATACACAATGGTTAAGGAACGAAATTGTTTGTTCCAATTATGTATATATTGAATTAAAATATTCTGCAGCCTCTGAATTTACAACTTTTCTGCTGATTGTCTTTAATTTTCTTACTATTTTCTTAGCCTTGCAGTAATTTCAACAATATTTAGCTAGAGACATATAGAGAATACTCACAGTTTTGGTAAACACAGCTCAAGTACTTAAAATTAATAAGAAACTGATTTATTACGGTAAGGTTTTTACCTACAAGGCAATACGAATAAGAAACACAAAGTTTTATATATATATATATACATTTAGTTCAGTTTCAGTTTGCTTCTCAACGCCAGTACTTCGTACTCTTCTTCCTTAGGATGTCGAAATATCGAAGTGAGTCTCTGTAGGGACTTTCTCTGTTTCTTTCCTATTTGTTAAAGTGTACATAGGTATACAGATATATGGATATATATATCCATAATTTGTATATATTATACAAATATTATATATTTGTAATAATAATATGTAATAATAATTACATATATATTTGTAATAATCAAGCTTTAAATGAAAAATAAATAAGTAAAGAACAATTGACGATTGAGATTTGGTCGAGTGGTTGTACCTTCCAGGAGACTAATAATATTTCTTCTGAAGCTGTTCAAGTGCCATTGGTGTTCGAATCAGGAATCTTCCTAAGAACCTGTACATTGGGACAGTTTTGAAACTGAGTCGATCAGAACTGGCTTGAATGACAACGAGGAGGTCATTGAGCTTACCAACGGAAGACGTGTGATTATTAATGCTCAAGGGCTTACCAACAGAAGACGTGTAATTATTAATGCTCAAGCTTACCTTGGTGGAAAATAAAACCACATAGGAAGCAAGTACAGTACAATAGATAAACGCAGTTAGAAGAAGTACAGAATCTTTTGAACGAATAGGATAGGCATGATTGCTAAGGGAGTAAGAGGTTGATAATAGGTCAAGTAAGACAGCTACGACATCCCCATTTAACAATACCACTAGGAGTATAGGGAGGCTATGGATATGAGATATGCGAAAAGATAGTTTTGATATTGGCAGGTTTGCGGTAGGAGACAGATGGCGTCTTCCTGAAGATATAGAAGTACTAGTAGGGGGGGGGGGGGGGGGGCGAAAAAAGTATAGGAGAGAAACTCTTTGAGAGCAGTGACCAGTGTACCGCAGTCTCCCAGTAATGAGAAAGGTAGTATCCCTGCAATCCCTCCTGGGACTAGAATTATGAAGCACATCATCCGGTACTATACCACTATAATAAAATCACGAGTATATTCACCGACAGAAAATTTCTTTTTTAACTGGTCAATTTGGAAACCGTTTCACATGCCTCACTCTGCACTCCCAAGTAGACCCAAGTGAGTACACTCACTGACACCCACTCCCACTTACTCACACATTAGTTATGGCTGTTCGACTGAGAGATTATTTGCCTTTATTGATTACTTTCTATAGCCATTAGAGTTCGTAGTCCACTATCGTTTTGCAAGGATAGTTTCAATTACAGCATAGCAAACTATGCTGATGCATATCTTAATTCCTCTTCATATCATTCAATAAAATGTTAAACTACATAATTTAAACATACATACATAAAATATTAATATACGTAACTTCAATTAAAGTTAACATAACATAGAATCCCAAAAATTCTGTTTTTTTCTAAAGGACGTTAAAGTTTAGTTTCATTATTTATTTACCCGTTTTAATCACAGTATAATTATTTATATAATTTTAATAGAAATAGATCAAAACTTTGGTTGCACTAAGAAGTAGGTTTGCTCTCTACTTTACCGAACAATATATCATAACATGAAAATAATATTTAAACAAATTAAAGTTTATTTAAATGTAGTGAAAAATAATGAGAAATGCAGACTGGAATGAATAAACGATAAGGATGACATTAACCTATTTTCAACTTGAAATGCATTCTGCATGTCTATTTAGTGAATATATTATAAATAATAGTGCAAGTTCTATAATGAAATGAAAGGGTTCAGAAATATTTTAGTCACATGAGAAATAACTTTAAATTGTATTAATGCAACTGAAGAAAATTGATTGTTTCAAATAATTTTAGAATCGACTCTTCCTACCATTTACAATGATTTATCTACATTGCTGAGAATAAAGGTGATGAAGTATGTTTATTGAGTATGATTTAATTTTTACTAGTAGTTGACATAATATTTAAAACTTAGAGAAATTATGTAAATAACTTGATTGTTTAAAAACAGTCTAAGAAATCAAGAATTGTGATTACAATTCCCGATAATAGTTCAGAAAATAGTCTAGTGCCGACATTCACCTTTATTTTCAGTAAACTGTTAGTAGGTAAAGAGACAATAAACAATGAATTTAATGATACTACCAAATGATTAACAAATATGTTGATGTGACTACTTAATTTAACTAAATGTGATAAACAAAATGTGCATGTTTTGTTTAGAGCAATTTGCGAACACTTGAATCATTCATCCATATCTTTTTAAATATTGTAAGTAAAAAAAAAAAATAAAAAGAAGTAACATTTCAACTTATTTAAATTTCATGCTTCAGGAAATAAAACTTATTACTATTATATCAAAGAACAAACGATAACTAAAAAGTTATAGATCGAAGAGGCATTGAAATATATCATTACACAAGCATTAAATGAATGGAAAGTTTTTAACAATGTAATATGAATTTATCAATTAAGAGCTACTTAACTTTGTTCAGATAATAAAACGAACATTTGTTTTGGTTATTATATAAATTTTATAAAAACTTTATTCATAAGAAGTGAAGTTAATATTTTAATTTTAAATTAATTAATAAATAAAGAATTATTTAAAATTCATTAAATGTTTATCGTGAAATGCTCAGGTAAATGCCAGATACAAAATCCAAGTTTTTAAAATGACCAAAAAATCAGTCAAAAGTCATAAATCCGTTTAAATATAATGACCCATAAACTATTTTTCTTTTTGATTTTCACAATTCAATAGGATTTATTTCATACGAGTAGCAAAGTGTCTGTGAAATGTTATTAAAATTCTTTTAATAGGAGTACTTATTGATATTTCTTTCTAGAATTTTAGAATTGTTGAAAAATTTTACATCCACACACCTTTATTTAGGTATTGATAAAAGAATTCTAAAATTTGATGCATAGGAAATTAAGAAGTGTCCATCCGTCAGTTATCGAAATATTTCTTTTTCATTATTTGTAAATTTTGTAAGGCTTTTACCACAAATTAGTAAATTATTTGTAAATTTTACCACAGTAAGGTGGCCAGGTTAGTCCAATGGCAACGTGCTTATCTCTCAACAGGTATTTCGCTCCTTCAATGACCCTCGATTTATCCACGCTGGAAGTAAAAAAATGTGAACACATCATCCCTTGGAGAGGACATTGTGGTCAGGCTTACATACAATGCCTTATAGTTCTAGGACTACTCTAGTGTTCTTCTGATATCAGTCTCCCTCTCCGAAGAGAGCAATGCCGGTTACCCCGGGAACAGGGACTACTACTAGTAGTTGATCAAACCCCATCAGAGCGTCATTGTGAGAAGTGTTGTTGGTACCTCAATAGAAACGACTCATAGAGAGAGATTACAAATCTCTCGTTGGCTAAATATCACATGTATGGTCTAGTTATGAGTTATGAGAGCCTCAAAGGTCTTCCGTTGGCTCATTGCTACCTGTACTGAACATAAATGGGCTCAAATGAGTGGTATCTAATCGTTCACTCTGAGATCGCGTCAAGAACCCGAGCATCCAACAGGCAAGTAGCAGATGCCCAGTCCAAACAGCTGAGTTCAAGGCCAATTCCCACTGATAAGGCTTTGGGTTCTCTAGCTCCCCGAGAAATTTCGGTCGCTTCTCACACAGCGTCCACAAGGGTCTACCCAACTTGGGTGAGAACCAACCGCCACTAGGAGTCCAACCTCAGTTGGCGGGATGGAGAGAGAACCCCTCTATGGACCCCCGCAGCCCGTAGTACCGAATAATTTTAAGAGTTTCGGATCAAAGATCTTACTGAACCTCCTCAGCTACAGGTAAGTTCAGTTGCCTTTTTTGCTCCTGATTCAAAGAAGCTATGGATAAATATAACATAATGTAGCCTCAGATATAGCTGCATGGACCCACCAGGGGCGTCCTGGAGAGGAGTGGGGTCATGCAAAAAATTAAACCACCGGCTTCAAGACTGCACGATGCCAGGTACTCGTTAAAGATCCCTATTGTAATACACTTGAGTTAGGCAAAATTTAGGTCTCCCAACATAGAATATTCATTATATGGTATGACAAAGGGACAACGTTCAACTATGTATGTTCTATTGTGAGACTGCCACTGCAACCTAACCTAACCTTATTAAGGTAAAGTAAAAGAGGTGCTTATGCTGCTCTTAAAAAAATTGCCTCATTTTCGTATTATTTATAATAGCATATTGAGAATGGTTACTATAACGATATGTCAACATTAATGATGAGTGTTATTCTTAATGGAGGAATAAATTTATTAATCACAAAAGGGAATGTAGTTTGAGTAAATCAGAGGGGTGTGGATTGAATATTATATTTAAATGGAGGTGGTAAGTGAAAAAAGGTGGAATTGCTTCAGTGAATGAAGGAGAGAGGCCGTTGTGAGAATGACGCTGTGACGTGTTAATGGAGGCTGGCGAGAGACGGCGCTATCAGGGATTGATATAAATCGGACGGGTGTGCCGGCTAAGGAGATTCCCGTCACGCTCTCCTTCTGATGCCCTTCTTTTTAATTACCGGCCAGGCTGACATTCAGCCCACGTACCTCCATAATCATATTAGTTTTCTTGCTAACCCCAGCCAGCATCTCTGCACTCTTCCAATCTCAACCAGCCCTTCTTCCTTCTCGCTTTGTGTTTTCACATCTTTGAAAGTCCAATCCTATGTTACTTCGACACGTGTCTCATATTCCCCTCTAAATTAGTTCAACTTTTTATTAATTTAACGTATTATGAAAAACAATTTATTTTCCACAAATTAATTAAGCAACAAAATTGATAATATTTGACAATCACACTTGCACTGCAACATATTTATGTTTATGTAAACTTTTTTTGCGGTTATATTATCACAGTGGCAAGGGCTCAACTCTGGACTGCTAGATACGGGGTTCAATACCCACTCTGTTCCTCGATTTATTCACGTGAGCAGTGAATAAATATAAACACTTCTAATCTAAGTCATCGGCCCCAAGCCTGTAAGATGTCAAGTACTCACCAAAGATCCCAACTTTAAATACACTTAAGTTTAGCAACATTTAGGGGACTAAACGTAGCAGAATGTCCATTATGTGGTGTCAAAAAGGGCCAATGTTTAGAGTATGTGTGTTTGTTGTGGAACTTCAACTGCAACCTAGACAAACCTAACCTTATGTACACTTTGATATACTTGCAAAACCACGAGACTTTGTTAAAGGATGTATTTTTCAAAGGCTACTCTATACTTCCAGGACTTTTCATCTTCCTTTCTGGGCAGGGTAGCGGGATATCTCCCTAGCTCCTGAGGCCAACTGAAGCCAACAAAATAATCTCTCAAAGTTGTTATTTCTGAGCATACTCAAAAAATATGTTTTGTCATTTGGGGAAGCCAAATCACCCAAAGGATTAGCCCTCCTCCAGGTATAGAAAAATTTTGATGCCTTATTTGTGAAAGAAGAGATGAAGTATTTGTTTCAAACCGTAAAAGAAGCGAACTCCTCAATACAAAGTTTAGTCATTTTCCAGTTTTGAACTCTTTTCAAGGGAATAGACAATCATTTCTGCTCTAACTTTGGGTTCAACTGTTAATTTGGGACAAGAAATGTCTAGTAAGTAAAGCACATTGTTTTACTCCTGTACACTGAAATCGTGTTGCTTTTCATGCAACAGTCGATAGAGTTTGCATTTGTTAAGTCACCTGTGTCCCGACTTACTTTTATGGAAAAGAAATACGGAACCGCTACATGACGAACACAATAGGTCACAACGGCATTTGTCTGATCAGAATAATCAAAGTACATCATACAATTTGAAATGAATCAATCTGCATCACCACCAATATAAATTTATTCGAGTTGAATGTTACTCAGTTGTACAAGATTTAGGGGTGTCAAGTGATATAGTGAAGAAAGTATTAAGAGTTCTCATGAAGCGTAGAATAAATCGCGGTATTGACTTCATTCTTCTTTCTCAAACGCACTATTAGATGATAATTATTGACTTTTATTTATGTTAAAAATAATTATAATTATATCACTTTTACAGATGGAAGTAAAAGAAATAACAATTCATAACTTGTGCAATCTGTTATAGTGTGGTATTTACTCATATTATCTGCATTTGTTATTTACTTTGATTGTAATAGGTATATTTCTAAAGTGTTCAAACTTAATGAAATGTATTCTATCAGTCAGGTCAAACTCCGCGACATCAGTAAAACTTACATGCTGATTGAGGCATTGTAGCTGATATTTGGCAAATGTGACCGAGGCAGAATGGTGACTGTTGTTACAACTTTTAGAATATTGCTCACTATATAAGTGATAATATAAAGGCACTAAATATTGCCTTTAACATTTTCCAATTAATAACATAAGGAAAATGTATAAATTAGGTGGGCAGAACGTTATCAGATGTTTGGACAGACAGGACATGACTGTTGACAGATGTAAGAATATATGGACTGCCAAGTCTAAACATTTATTCTCCAAATTTTAGGGATGAAAACTTATTTAAAACTAAATTAAATAATAATAAAAAAAAGTGATTTAACATTTTGATTTAGTTTAAAAGTTACTTTACAACTACGGAGCCAGACCAGATATGTGCCTTTTCAAAAGACTTCAAGGTGACCATGGTGTTGAAATCAGGGAACTGTTAAGGAATTTGTACTCGAAAATATATATTATAATACTGTCGCATTATTACAATACGAGTATGTATTATCAAATATAATACAATGCTATTTTGAATAACTAAGGACAACAATGTCGTTAAAATTGTTACAATTATTATCCGTAATAATAATATAATTATAACTGTTATGTAATATATTATAATATTACATTAAATATTACATAATTTTTTTTATTTTATAAAGATTATTTTGTATATCAGTATATTCGTGTATTAGTGTATCAGTATGTCTTGGGTATATACGAATTAAGGTATATACCTTAATACAAAGAAACTAAGAATTTGAAAACTGAAATTTTGAAATTTTATCATTTTGTTTAATTTTGAACTCTTCAAGTTAAACAGAATAGCGATTGCAAATTACTAGTAATCCATAATTAATTAAATATCACTGTAATATTTCTATATTTACTGATATTATTAATGGTATTATAATTACTTTGATTGGAATATATTTTGTGAGTTAAACGCTTATTAAAAATCGTTATTATATATTTATTTGGTAAATTGCAATTTTGTACTATTTTTTATTTTATATTAAATTAACGTAATCTGTAATGTACTTTTATGAATCTATACACGCAAAAAAATTAAAAGTGAACTTTTTTGAAAAACACACCAGGTAACCAGAAAAGTAACTTCTATTATCTTTTCATGAAACAGAGCTGACAATTTTTCAAGAAAATTGTCACTATTCTATTTGGATTTCCAATATAATGATGAACAAATGACAGGTAGAGCAAAACATGTGACCTGAGGTTTAATGGTGGAGCTTAACGATTTGTATTGTTTGACCTGTGAGACGTCATTAGCAGATTGTGTTTGGGATAAGAAAGCACACCAGGCCTCTCTCTACGTTAATGTGCCACTAAGTCACTTCGCCAGACCAATATATCCAATTTATTGTGGTTTCCTTCTTAACCCTTCTCCCTTACCAATACGACATAGATTGACTGCAATTATTTCGCTACCTCTAATATACGTGTCCAGTAAACGTGCTTTATCTCCATTACTAAAACACAATAAAGAAAAAATGCAATTCACAACAACCTTGGAATTAAATTTATAATTAAAAATAATATAATACAAAATAAAAATAAAATAATAATATATTTCAGAAATATATATTAATTCAATATAAAATAACAATATGACATCAATAATTTTATCAATACTGATAAAATTATCGACTGTGAAGAAGTTACAAAATAAAATTTATCAGGACTTGGTTAGTTTTTCAAGTTCAAATCGTGTAATTATTCAACACTATGAAGACTAGTTCAAAAAGTATTCAGCTCATCTTGTGTTAATCAGTTATTTTTGGGTGTAATTATATTTTAATACGTAACTAATATTCCTGGTTATAAAAAATAGAAGTTTTATTCAGATAATAAAGATGACAATAATCTCAATGTTTCAATAATCAAGATCTAGTAATTTTTGAGAAAAATAATGTTTCCTAAAATCACATTTTGGCGAAAATATATTCATCTATAATGCAATATTGCCTAAGTACAACAGGCTACATCTACATTATAGTAATTACTATTGTGATAAAGCATGAAATATATCCATAAAACAGTAGGCCTTTAGCGTGACAGAGACACACAAACAGATAACCAACCAGTTTCAAAAATCAAACTCTCATTGCAGACGTTTCGGTTTTATTTTAAAAAACACACCTATTATAGGTGTAATACTTAGTATTTCTGTTTCAAAAATGATATATTTCTGCCTATGAAGAAGGTTTCAAATAAAAACCGAAATGTTGGCAATGAGAGTTTAAGATGAACCTGAAGAACTGACCGAGTTCTGATAAACTTTAATTTTCTATATATATATAAATGCTTTTCGAGAAGTTGCCTAGTGGTAAATGCACATGTCAACAGTCTGTGTCCTAATCGACTTCGCCCCAACCTTTCAAAATATTCACCTCGCATTCTGTTTACACCCCTTCCGACCCCAATTCACTCTCAAATAGAATTTACTTAATGTATTCAAATGGCAAGGACCAACGGCATGCACGGGTTATTCTTTAAAATAAAAAAAATACACCCCTCTGGTTTAAGCGAGCATTATTTGCATTTTTATGACGCTGTTCTTTCCTCACTGTTTCTTCGTTAAAATATTTCACCACAAAACATGGGCAATTGGTTTTCCAAGTCGTATAATACCAAATGAAAAGGTGTCTTTTTTTATTTATATTTACTTAGAGGTAATAAAGTATATAATTATATAAATATCTAACTATTATATATATATATATATATATAAATTCAATAATGTATGGACGCTTTGATAAAATAGGTTATTATTTAATCAGGATCAGGTCAATTTTCTAGGTTCAAAAATCAAATTCTTGTTAAAATAATGTTTTCGTTAATTAATTAGTTCATTGCTTCTGCTTTTTTTTTGGTAATAATTTTTTAATATCTGATACAATTCTTATTAGTTAATTATTTTATTTATTTGATATTAATATTTGAATGGTTATTAATTTAATTTTATTTTATATTTACTTTTATTAAAACATAGTTTTTCCTTTTATTCACTTTTTCTGTTCATCCCTGTGTTTTATCTTTATTTATTACTTTTTTCTTATTATTAACCTATGGTTAATTTTAAATTGACTCTTGTCTACCTTATCATCTGTGACTAGGCGCGCAAGCGTCCTTATTGTAAGTCTTCATCCATCTCTGCACCAGAGCGCTTGGTTTTCCTCTCTTTTCTCTCCTGATGATGGTTCAAACAATAAAATAAAAAACTGTAAGTGTGTTTTTTAGTTTTATTGTGTATTTACTTTTGTTTCTTTATCTATATTGAATTTTATGGAAATATATAGATACGTGTAAAGTATATATATTTATATAAATGATTTTTGAGAGGTTGCATAGGGGTAAGTCTGTTCTTAATATGTATATATATATATATATATATATATATATATATATATATATATATATATATATATTAGTGTACTTCGGTAACAGTCCTTCCTTTATACATGATTGGTTATACACGACTGAAATTTGTCGATCGATGATCTTCTTCTCCAACTTTTCAAGAAGACTCCAACTTTCCAACGCGTCGACAAGAAGAATTCATTCCTTGAACCGTTGTTCTCACAACGAAAAATTAATTTTTCGCACAGTCGAAACGCGTCGACAAGAAGAATTCATTCCTTGAACCGTTGTTCTCACAACGAAAAATTAATTTTCCGCAAACTTGAAAAGTTGGAGAAGAAGATCATCGATCGACAATATTCAGTCGTGTATAACCAATCATATGTATATATATATATATATATATATATATATTCACTGATAAAACGAAATACGATCCAAACTGGACACAATACGAGTTCGAGATTAACAAAGAGCAACACACAAAGTAGGGAAACACTTACAGACTCAAATTTTCGGGTAATCCGTCTTCAGGAGAAAAGAGAATGGGAGACCAAGCACGTTGTAGGCGCAACGGCAAGTAACCAACCCGGCAACCGCCAGCGCTGTCAACCGTACCCGGTCTTAAAGCATAGAATTAGGAGAAGATATAAACAGAAACTCAGATAAGCAGTACTGGTTAGGTAAAACTATAAATAGGTGAAAAATCATAAACAATATAAGATAAAAACAAACTATAAAAAACAAAAATAATGATAGAGAAATGAAGAAAAAAATAAATAAATAAATAAAAATAAATCCAATACAAAAAACTTGCATTGGTTGTTTTAGTAAATAAAAGATAGAAACTGAATAAAAGGGTAAGTATGGGAAACTAGTTAAGAATAAGATTTTAGAAAAATAAAATAGGATAAAACAAACTAGTGGTAAGTGAAGAAGACAAAATAGATATACAAAAAATATACGAAAGAGGAAAAAAGAAATAAGTACTAGAGAATAAAGAATACTGGAAAATAAATACATTAAAAAAAAAAAAAATATCTTTTAAGGTTAAGTCCAGGTGCACTGCGCGCCCCGAGTAACCAGATGTGAGCCTCCTCAGAGGCTCTAAGGGTCACGTTATTATCACCAGGGGGAATCTGACGCAGAATCTGCACACTGAAGTAGTCGTTAAAAGACAGACCGTGGGATTTGGCGTGTATGGCGACAGGTAAATTGGAGTTGCTGTTAACGGATGCTCTATGACCGTTCATACGGAGGCTGAGCTTGTTAGAGGACAGTCCTACGTAGAACGCATCACAACGAGTACAGTCCAATTTGTAAACACAATTTTTGGATGTACATGAGCAGTCCTTAGCAACAGGGAAGGACTGGTTGTGGGAAGATGGAGTGAAGTGTGAAAGGGGGTTGAGAAGCGGACAGGTCAGGCACCCCCGCCTTTCGCAACTCTTAGCGCCCACAGACGGGTGGTTGACGCGCCTGGACGTCAAGTCTCTGTGGGAAAAAGAGGTTGCCAAGGTTGTGGGAACGTCTATATGAGAGGCGGGGTTGGCTGGGGAAAATAGTCGACGTGGAAGGAGAAGAGGATAGGATGGGGAACAGATCTTTGATTATGCGTTTGAGTTTGTGTATACCAGGGAAGAAGGTAGTAACAAGGAGGGGAGACTCATTCACCGGGGAAGTGGAGACGGAAGGAGGGTTGACGGATAAATTCGCAGGGATCAGTCTTCTTTCCAGTAACGATGGCGGATAACCACGCTCCAGGAACTTGGTTCTGAGGGAGTTGAGGTGCAGGTTCTTCTGCTGGAGTCGGTTGCAAATACGGTGGATTCGGATGGATAAGGATCTGGGGATAGATTTCTTTATGTGGGGAGGGTGACAACTATTAAAGTGAAGGTACTGGTGTGGGTTTGAGGGTTTAGAGTGAACGGAGGTAATGAGGTTGTTGCCCTGAAGGGTAATGTCGATGTCAAGAAAGGTAATAGACATGGCTGAAACGTTGTGGGTATAAGAAACAGAAGTGCAGAAAGTTCTAAAATTCAGAAGGAAGGAGTCAAGTTCGGAACTACCGTGGGGCCAGATGAAAAAAATATCGTCAATGAAACGGGTGTAGAATAATTTATTTATTTATTTATTTTTTTCTTCTTTTCTCTATCATTATTTTTGTTTTTTATAGTTTGTTTTTATCTTATATTGTTTATGATTTTTCACCTATTTATAGTTTTACCTAACCAGTACTGCTTATCTGAGTTTCTGTTTATATCTTCTCCTAATTCTATACTTTAAGACCGGGTACCGTTGACAGCGCTGGCGGTTGCCGGGTTGGTTACTTGCCGTTGCGCCTACAACGTGCTTGGTCTCCCATTCTCTTTTCTCCTGAAGACGGATTACCCGAAAATTTGAGTCTGTAAGTGTGTTTCCCTACTTTGTGTGTTGCCCTTTGTTAATCTCGAACTCGTTTATATATATATATATATATATATATATATTAGTATATTTTGGGAGAAGACGTTCATTTAGACATTTTTATGAAAAAGTATGCCAATTTTCCTTTTCGTTCGTTTTTTATTTAATTTCACTAGTTTTCTGAACTTAGTTTTTAACACTTCAGGTTAGAACCTGAACATTCGGAGAGTTAGTGTTCAATTTACCTGAAGTGGTGAAACCAAGTTTAGAAAACTAGGAAAATTAAATAGAAAACGAAAGAAAATGAAAATTGGCTTACTTTTTAATAAAACATATATATATATATATATATATATATATATATATAATTAACACAAAACACATTTTCGTAACATATTATATATATATATATATATATAATTACTAGAAAACACAAAAAATACAAAAACAGATGACTAAAACTCACGATTTTCGATCATGTCGGCTCTCTTGCCGTCATCAGGAGAGGAGAAATAGAAAAAATGAGAAGGAAAGAAGGAGCGGAACGTGGATCATATAGATCGTATAGATATATATCAGTTCAATATGGCAAAGAAACATAAATAAAAAAATACACTTTTTCAGTCACTAATGTTTTAAACTGTGATATGTTCGGTAAAATAAGAGCACTGGTGCAGAGACGATTGGAACATTGTATTTACTTCTTTTATCTCTCCTGATGCCGGTTAAAACCAAATATTAAAGACTAGAAATGAGTGATTTTAATTAATCTATGTTTCATTGTCTATATTATACTTAAGTTTATATATATATATTATTAATGGGTTAATTAACCTCGTTATTTAATTGGCTTTCAGGATGTTTAGCGATGTATCCTAAATCTAATTTTCTTCGTTATTTTCTGTGACTAGGTTTCTCCAAATTAAGGAAACATTATTATTGGATTGGTTTTATTATTATTTTATTAATTATTATTAAATTATTTATTATTATTATTCTTGTTATATATTACTGGTTTTACCATATTTCTGAGTTTAAATTAAAACGATTTAAAGTAAAACTATGTTTTACTTATACTAAAGTACAAATGATGAACAGAAGAAGCTATTGAATAGCAATAGCTTTCTTCTCAAATCAATAGTCAAAAGGGAAGCATAAGTATTAAAGGATACATTTCCTTCATCATTCTTCTTAAGAAACTGGAGGACTTGGCTTATCAGCTTTCCTTGTCATAATATTTGCGTGATCCTTTAGTTTTTATGCAACTTCCTTTAGTTCATTATTTAGTAATTTATATGGTAAGACGTTTCTCTGTTTAGTTGATTCTCATTTTAGATGTTGCCGTGCGTATTGTGTTAAACATAAATAATCAATTTCTAAATCATTAGTTGTGCAATCCGTAATTGTGTAGTATTTTCTCATTCTGAAGTAAAATGGATAAACAAACATTTTATAATCTCTATTCTTCCTGATGATTAACACAAAGTTTTCGAAACGCGTTGTTGCTGTTGAATAAAACTTCATTTGTGTGGAGACTTTTGTTTGTTTATCCATTTTACCTCAGAATGAATCAATTTCTAGTTTTAGGATTAAGTTATATAGAACTTTCAACTCTACTTTCTTATTTACAGGATGAAACTTCCTTTGACATCAAATTTTAGTTCCATTGAAACGGATACTACTTATTCCAGAGTTATCTGTTTATTTGATAAATTGGTATAGTTTTTATATTGGTGTCCCACATCCATTTCACCTCCATTTATCGTTTGATTTCCGAACTAAGTAGGTTCATAATAGTACACCACAAAGATGAAGCAATCAATTTGTTCGGAAACACTTTGCAAACGTCATTACAATACTAATATTATCAGAGGTCTCTTACTCTTTATTTAAACCACTTTGTAATTGTTTTGTACGATTTTGTATTTAGTAATTTGTTTAGTACATCTATAATATTCATTAGTAGATGATAAGAGAAGTGTAACATTAACAAAAAAAAGAAGAAGAATTTTTTCACTATTTTGAAATTAACTAACATATTTTACTTTTTTATTCATCAATCGTTAATGTTTTATTCAGGAGTATGTTGATGCTCGTGAAGTGTTTTGGAAGTAAATGGTTGCTTCATTTTTCTAGACTTCTGATTTTGAAACTACTGTAGTTTTAATTATCAATACTGATTTTTGAACTACCGTTTTTTTGCCAAACTATTGAAAAAAGTATAACATAAATGAGTCGCAGTGGACACATTATAATGCATTTACAGTTCGTGTGGTAATTTTAGGGGGTGAGATGTGGTATAGGACAACTCATTATACAAGAACGCCTTAGGAAAGAGGATAGAAAAAGCAGGAAGCAATACTGAGATTCTCTTGAAGAACACAGACAATCAAAGATACTTCTCAATAAGTTTCAGAATAGGAAAATTTTGTTTTTTATGGAATGGAGCAAGAATAATCTAAGGCTTTTAACCTGATTTCTAACGAGTCTCTGCAAACTTAATGGCCATTTGCGAAGATTGGCCATTATCAATGATGGTTTGTGCAGATTCTGCAAGGAAGAGGAAAAACACCTTTACATCTGCCGGCTGACTGTCAAAATACTGTGCTATAGAGAGGCAGGTGTTTCGGGACACTCAAAAAAACTACAGAAGAACTTTTACCGTTGGACCCAGCAAAAGTGCTGAGCTTCTTGGAGGTGTTGAAGATAACTGGCGTACTATTGTTCAGGACGGAGGAAGTACAATAGTTCTTAGGACGCAGTACTATAATCACACTCAATAAAATAAATAAATAAAGGAGTGAGGTCAGAACAGATTAATTTGAGTTCCTCACAGTTTCATTACCAACAAAAATATCGCAGTGGTTCTTTAGAATTTTACATGTAGGTTTTAAACATCAAAACGATTGAAATAAGTTGAAATATTACTTTTTCTAATATACGATGTGAACATTATATTTCTACCAATTTATGATACCAAAACGAAAACCATTGGTTGATACACACACTTGTACTAGTGTTTACTGAGAATACCTTAAATAAAAAAAAATAAATTAAGCATAAAGAAATTCATTTTGGGTAAAAGAAACTATATACATATCATATAATAATGAACAAATATACTCTTGGACAGAAATAATCTTCACTTCATTCACATGATAAAATTAACAAAAAAAAAAAAAAAAAAACAATTTAAATAATTCTAAACTCGTTTTATTATTAAAACGTTTTTATCTCGATTTAAACTGAGAAGCAATTTAGTGGGAAGTTAATAAAAAAAAACAAGCATCTTGTTTGTATTCAAGTCGTAAAACGACTTTCTGCCTCTAACGCAAGTCTGTGTTCTAAAATGAAGACTTGCAACCTTTTCTGTTTGCTAGACAAATATCTTTTAAATAAACCATTGCAACTGTTTGCTATTCATTTCCAGTAAATATAATCTTCATAATTTATTTGCTTCTTAAAGCAATTTTAATTTGAATTACTCTTTTTTATTTAGCTCTAAAATCATTATCACTTTTTATTAAATGTATGTTATTTAGATATGAACTATTTTTGCTCCATGAAAATGTATATCTTGTAATAATAAATATATGCTTGTATATATACCTCTGCTATAATAATTATTGGTTGATTATAAGGCTCTGCTGAAAACCATTTTCATGGACACTGGGGATTTATAATTCCTTGTAGAATTTTTAGTGAAAACAATCTTTGTAAAATTGCTTCTCATGTTTAAAAGTGTTACAGAATGGTGCAATAACCATTAATACATTTGATATATGGAAAATATTGAAAAAGTGTACACTATAACTAAGTGCCAAAAATTAACCGAATGCCAACATTAGTTTATTGTTTCAAGCTGGTTAGAGAGATTCGAAGCTCCGGAGAGCGATTATTCATACAAATATTTCACCTCACAGAGACCTATTTTACCTCCAGTCATAAAAGTCCGAACTTAAGAAATTATCTGAAATATTTCATGGGTTAAACTAGAAATTTAACTGTTGTTATATTAAATTTTGAAAAGAGAAATAAAAAGGAAAAAATGGAACAAATTATTGATTTCAAGGAAGGAGTTTAATGCTTATGAGACACAATATGTAAATAACATGTAACATATAAGTATATTACATGTTACTCGTAGATATAAGTAAGGAACAATGTTTGCAAACAACTGACATACAGGCTTCTCTGAAGACTATAATGATTATAGTGTAATAAATAGAGTGCTAAATCACAGTGCTATGGCACTGGGATGTGTTGACCAATACTAGTTCTGCGGTGATATTTAAACGGTCAACGGGGGCAACTTCGGCCATGTCTGGGACATCTAGTTGGCAAACACAAACTCAATTACAGGAAGGTGTACCAACAACCGCCCTGGCAGCTATTAACAGCGTCATTACCTCTTAGCTAGACTGCTTCCAGTATTATCTACGCAGTGTTATCCAATACTGTGCTTTAAATTAATTCAACTTATTTCGGAGATTACTGCATTGAAATGTGTTTGGAAATATTTGTAATAAATATTTCAAGAATGGAAATCTGAAAGTAGTAAAAAATATCCAGAAACCAGGAGTTTTCTAGATTTAAGTAAATGAAATCATGCTATCGTATTCATTGTATTTAAAAGCTTTTCTATAGCCTACAATCCGAGAAAATAATAAGTAATTACTTCTCACCAAAATAAACAAAAATAAACTTGTAAAATATTACAGACACACACACACACACACACACACACACACACACACACACACACACACACACACACACATATATATATATATATATAATAATATATATATATATGTATATATATATATTCCAAAAATAAAGTGAAGAACATACCGGAGTATAGAGCTCCACTGGGATAAGCTATGAACAACGAGTATTAAAATAAATACGTTTAGGACTAGTGATTTCCAACATAACTGTCCAGTATTACCAAATACAGTATATTCTAATCTATTTTCTAATGTACTAATATCGATAATATACTAGGTACTATATTAATATACTAATGTATAGTGTGTAACAGTATATACTACATTTCTGGTTGTATTTTTTTTGTTGCCTGCAAAAACAACTGACTGCACATCAATCATATAAAAAGTTGAAAATGATAGTTTTAGATAATGAAGAAAGACAGATGCCAGTCAGGTGTATCGAAGCGGAGTAAAGTTTTTAGGTAGAACCGTAAGATGAGTTACAATCAATTAAGAGATAACCACTTTACCAAATAAATTGATAAAAAATAAGAAAAAAATACAAATAAAACAAATACCAATAATAAATAAAATAAAACTATAAACCGTAAGTCCGAAAAAATTATATATATATATATATATATATATATAAATAATTTTATCTGTTATATATATATGTTATATATAAGCAAACCACAAAAGAAATAGGAAAACAAGACTAAGATCTTTCATCCGTAACAATCGGTCTTCGTCAGAGTCAGAAACCCAACTGAACCAACTGTTGGGTTTCTGACTCTGACGAAGGCCGCACGTTACGGTTGAAAGATCTTAATCTTGTTTTCCCATTTATTTTGTGGTTTGATCATTGATTGTTATTTCACGTGTTTATATAAAATCTTTATATATATATATTATATTTATATAATCAAACCACAATATGAAATGGGGAATAAAAAAGACTAAGATTATTCATCCGTAACAAGCGGTCTTTGTCAGAGTCAAAAACCCAACTGACTCTGACAAGACCGCTTGTTACGTTTTAAAGATCTTACTCTTTTTTTCCCATTTCATATTGTGGTTTGATCATTGATTGATTTCATGTGTTTATGTGAAATCTTGTTATACATACTTATCTATGATGCTCCATTACCGGTATGTTCTCTTGATTCTTAATTTTTGTAGCAGGGAACGACTCTTGTGGCCTGTGTTATTTTTCTATAATTATATTCAAAGAAAAACTTTTAGAACAATTTTTTTTGTAAACTATAATCCTATGCTGTAGAAATATGAGAACAAAACAAAATGGCTGTAGCTGTTTAATTCTAAGGTTATTCCAGTGCAGTGGATGTATAATTTGCATATTGAGTGAACAGAGGAAGGTAAGAAATGTTTTTCTGAAGTAAAGTGTTGTTGAGGAGATGTTTAGGACTAAGAGATTATTATTGATAAAAAGATTTTTGTGGAAGGCTTTGTAGGGAAATATTGCCCCTTGATGAACTGTTTAAATCCTGAGGTCTGAATAGATTGTATGATTTGGTATATAGAAAGGACAATGAAGATTTTCCTAAGAACTTTTGATTGAAAAGCTTGCATCCTCTGGGCTTTGCTAGATTCTTTTGCTCACCATATCTCAATGACGTAAGTCCAAATAGGCATAATCATAGATTTGTAAAGTAATAGTTCATTGACAGTTGTCAATTTTAAACGATTACCATGTAAGTGAAGTAAAAGTCTGTAGCGTCTGTTTAGTTCTGCTCTTTTCAATTTGGTAGGGAGCAAAAATAGTTAAAGTAAAATGTTGCACATACTTGCATTTTTATCATGATATGATGGATGACTATATCTTATAATTAGCAAAGTCCTAAAGATGTATGCTTGTCTTGGGATAAATATTTACTATAATATCACCGTACTTCTGAAATGTCAATGGCATAAACATTTATTGGTTTACTTTATATTACCTTTCCTTAAATAAAACATTATGAAGTACCTTTTTACTTTACTATAAGTAAAGTATAGTGATCGTGAAAAAATTCGATCTCGAGATTTTAACGGAATTACATGTTTTGAGGTCCCAGAAGTCGTTTTATGAGGTTTTCACGATGATGTCTGTGTGTGTGTGGGTGGGTGCGTGTGTTAGCATTGCTTGTTACCACGCTACGGACTAGAATCTTTGATGGATCAAGTTGATATTTTACACAAAAATGGGCCTCATAAAGACGAAGATCCCTATTGTTTGGGAAGAATTATGCACGATGGGGAAGTCACTTTTTTTGCCAAAAACCGTTTTTTTTAAAACATTTATTTCTTCTAAACTGATAACCCTAGAATTTTGAAATTTGGACATTATCTTTGAGGTTACAAATACAAGAAACGAAAAATATATTCAGAATTTTAAAACAACGGGAAACATTTTTTTTCAATAAAATGTAAAAATTTTGACTTATAATTCAATCTGAAACCTTGTGACAGCGATACAAGCCATACTGTTTGACGAATCAAAATGAAACTATGCCTAAAAAAAGAACATTATGGGGAGAATGAGTTGAGATATTTTTTTCAAAATTATATTCACTAAAGGGACGTTACTGCACGATTTCTGTTTTCAGAAAATTTTTTTTGACGCTAAACGGCTCATTAAAAAATAATGAAAATTTGACCAAAAGTGGAACAAAAAATTAGCAATTTATAAAAAAAAAATCATGAAGTTTCAATTACGGGAAAGAGCAATAACGGTATAAAAACCCTTTGTTTATCCTAGACTAAGAGATCACCTGCTATACTTGTCGAATTTTTTATATTTTTTTACATTGTTTACATTGACTTAGACATTTTTTGAGCGAATCCACTGAGATAAAATTGATATTTATAAAGGAACAATTTGAATAGTGTATTGACTTATATGAGATGTAAGAGGAATAATATTGTGTAGGAAAATAATAACACTCACTCAGAAAAAATTCGTATATATGTTATTTGACAAAGGGGAAGGAATATGATCTTATTAAATACGAAGAAGCCATAAAATTTCCAGTATAATAATTCTATAAAAGACAGAAAATGTAAAAGATAATTCAAAATTGAAATCTTTTGTTTAGAGATTAATAAATGTAATTATCGTACATCTTTAATTATAAATCACCTTAAAACAATATTTTCTTCCCTGTTTATGATGTTTTTCAGAGCAAGTAAGGGTATTTTCCTTTTTTAAATTTGAAAATTTTACTTTAATATTCAATGTAGAAGGATGTCAAGTAAACGATGTAAGAAATCCACTGGCTATTTGAACAAAAGCCATGTTCTCTTGTAGGAGAATATTTCGTATCAGGAAATGTTCACTTTAGTTTTTCAAAAATGTTATTACTGCTGTAGTTATACTATTGAAATTATTTGCGTCAGCTGTGTGATGTACAAAAATAAGGTTATATATTGATATATCCTTCAGTCACTATCAGTACTACCTCAGGAATGAAAGACTAATAATGATATCCCATTTAGATGTTTACATTATGCTTAAATGAGATGTTATGTGTTATATACTCAAGAAATTTGATATGAAGTTACTTATAGTAAAGTTAAGTGTAGGCCACTCCAGATTTTTTAGATTTCTTTTTTTCTTCTATACCAGCACTTCTGTTACAGGTTAGCTCTCACACACAAACGCGAGTGTATTTTGATGGCTACTTATAATGTTTTTGGAATATGAAAAAATAACATTTCTATCACAATTAAACTTTACGTTATTTAGATTAAAAGAATATAAAAAAATGATTGGCATCAATTACAAATTGAATGCATCATGAATTTCATGAGGTTTGAATTGAATTGAAATTTCTCAAATTCATAAGAGTAGTAATAAAACTGTACAGGCTTAAAATTCATTGAAAATCTGAAAGTAAGATTTTTATTTCACAGTTTTTGTTCACTTTAAGTTTTTTTGGAAAACAATTCTTTTCTTGTAATGGAATCAGTGCAAATGGGGCTTAGAATACTCATAAAATACCACTAGCAACCATTGATAAATAGTAGTTATCTTCGAAGTATCTTGTACCTTAGAATTATCCGTAATAATGTCCGTCATACCTCGTAAAGTTTCTGTAGAGATCGACCGGTTTTGGATCCGTCTAGTTCCCATCTTCAAGAGCAACTGACTGTAGCACTCACAGTTATTTGCTCTTGAAGATGGGAACCAAACGGACCCGAAACCGGTCGAGCTCTACAGAAACACTACGAGGTATGACGGACATTATTACTAATAATTCCAGTATTACTAACCTCAGTGGCACTAAACCAATAACTATACCTTATATCTATTAGTACTGTACTTAAAAAACATTAATGAAAATGATTTTTTGGA
Source organism: Hermatobates lingyangjiaoensis (assembly GCA_026182355.1). Taxonomy (NCBI): domain Eukaryota; kingdom Metazoa; phylum Arthropoda; class Insecta; order Hemiptera; family Hermatobatidae; genus Hermatobates; species Hermatobates lingyangjiaoensis. The sequence continues at coordinate 853,676 of JAPFBL010001927.1, forward strand.
AAATCGAAAATGCAATCAAAATTAAAAAATAACAATTAATAGTATGACATTTCTAATTTGTATATTGACAACATATAATTATGTTCTGTAGGTTTCTGCTGCTTATGAGTAAATGGCGTTTATCAATTATAGCTTTTGTAGACGTCTTTAAACATTCGAATAATTATTTTTAAAATTATCTAAACAATTTATTAGATATATATTAAAACTCAAGCTAAAAATCTTTTGATGTATCAAATTTGCAGTAATGAAAAATTTTATTTCAAATAAACTCTTTTTTTAAAATTAAACTGAAAGATCAATGAGATTTCTCCAAAGTAGACTAAATAAAAACATACCATAAGTTCACACTCTTACAGCATCAAACTTTTGGTTTAAGACAATCAGGATGAAGAGAAGAGGAAAGAACAGCGCGTCGCAGAATTACAAAACTATTAGTTTACTTTTGAGAAACAGTATTTTTGGAAGGTATTATAATAATAAAGCTTTATTGTAATCGCAATGATATACTTTTTTTACTACCTCACAAACATTACTGCGTTTTTCAAACTTACTCAGTAAAATTTTTAAAACCATAATATTTGAGAGCATAATGGTCATTTTAAAGAGACACATTTGCCAAGAAAATTTATTTCAAACATTGATCTTATTTAATTTTACTTAAGTGTTATTTAGTAAACTGTATCGGTGTTCATAAAAAATAACTTTATAACTTCTTATAAATAGTACGAATATAATAAACTGTTTTAATGCATTATTTTGTTTAAAAGAAACAATTAAGTAGAAAACAATATTTATAGTGTTTGAGAGGGCGTAAGAAATATATATATATATATATACTTACGAAGAAGGGTGAAAGTTTTACAGGAACGCACTTAAGAGTTGAAAAAAAAAAAGGCAGAGATAGTAGGGGACAAAGTGAAGTTTCTCAGAGACAGGAGTGTTTTCCTTGGAGCACGCGTTACCAACAAAACTCAAGCCAGAGCTTGGCAGATCACCAATTTCTACTTTATCTATAAATCAATCGACACGTTATTCCAAGTCGACTGCTTTGGCTTAAAGAAATAGGACTTGCTTAAATGAAAAATACTTTTTTTACTAACTCACAAAGTCTGAGAATAAAGGAACTCTTATTACTTCTTCAAGTTTTAATACCACTTATTGCTGTTTCAAGTCAAACATTAACTTAAATTAAACTGTATAACAAGGTACAATGGTATCAAATTTAAAGAAATTCATTCATATAAGTTAATAGTTTAAATATGAACTTAATAAATATTTTTTGAAACCTACAGATCAGATTCATTTAAAGGATATAGTTCATATACAATTTTGAAATAAAAGAAATATATTCATGATCAGAATAAGGAAAAGGAACATGAAATTGACAAAAAAAAATTTTATCCAAACTATAAGCGGTTCGAACACTTAGTGTCAATCGTTATGTTACACCTTCCTCAGAATATATGACTTCTTTTTCTATAAAATATAAGTGTCCCATGACTTCTTGAACATTCAACATCACCTTGCTAGGCAAATTTTGACTGAAAATGAATAATAAAAGTTGGAAACGCATCGAATTTAGTTAAATGTTTGTGCTGGTGATGGTGCAGTGGGAGCGGTATTTGTTGAGGTACAGGTGGAGGAAATGGAGACTCTGGTAGGAATAGTCACAATGATGGTAATGTTTTTCGATGAGGTGGAAATCGTGGTGTGGTTAACTGTTTGTCACAAGAAGAGAGATATCATGTTTCTAAAGGTAAATAATTAGCATTTTGTTAATTATATACTGATTCTATTTTTGTAATTGCTGTACTAATTGTAAACCCATCATTTGGACTGTTAATTTTGACTTTTACGAAATACTAGATTTCTTTCTGTCATCATTTTTGACAAAAAAAAGGCTATATTTCAATACAATCAGTGACTCAGTCACCACCTTTACTATAAACTTTAATATATATAATTCATCTTCTTATATATAATTAAGAAGGCAGTCACCGCCCTGCCTTCCTGCGGGACTCTTCACTCTTCACACCTCCTGATGACGACGATGGTCGAAATATCGATGTGATGTTATGTCTGTGTCTTTCTGTGTGTTTCCTTCGTTTTAAATTTATTTTACTTTAATATATATATATATTTATAATATATATATATATATCTAAACTAGAATTTAAAAAAGAACACATAGAAAGGAAACCACTAAACTCACTACTACATTTCGATGTTCCTTGTCTTCAGGAAAAGAAGTGAATCGCTCCAAAGGCTGATAACGACTCAATTAATATATATATATATATATATATATATATATATATATATAAGTTTAAGCCACCGGGAAAAAGTAAAAACACAGACAATATGCTCAAGTTTATCGGGACTTGGTCAGTTATTCAGGTTCACATTAATCTGTCAATACTGAAACGTGAACCTGAAGAACTGACCGAGTCCCGATAAACTTTAGTTTTGTTTCTATTCCACAGTCGACACTTTTAACAATATATATATATATATATTTTCCTGGTGCTCATAGGCTGGGTGCAGTTGTCAGGGAGTTTTTCCCTATACTTTCTTCTTCCTCCTGTACTTCTTCAGTCTTTAGTGAGGCACCTTCCATTTCCTAAATTCACGTGAGGCACCTTCCTTCACGTCGTGGATGTCTTACTTGTCCTATCATCAATCATGTTCCTTCCTTTACCTCCTTCCATAGTAAACGCACCTACCCTATCTCTCACAAGACCTCTTGTACCTCTGGTAACTGCGTTTACCGTTTGCATTGCACCCAGTGTGATTCTTTTTATGTGGGTTTGGCTTCCACCAAGCTAAGCCTGCGTATGAATAATCTCAGGTCATCCGTTGGCAAACGCAGTGACCTTCCCGTTGCTACTCATGCCAGTTCTCACGGACTCAGTTTTAATGACTGTTTCCGTGTACAGGTCCTGAGGCAGATTGATCAGACTAATTCGAAAGTTACTCTGAGAGCTTCAGAAGAAGCACTTATTAGTCTTCTGGGCGGTAGATCGGCTCCTGGGCTTAACCTCAATCGTTGATTTTTTTTTTTTTTTTTTAAAGTTGTTATCAGCTTTTAATTTTATTTTAGTTAAATGTTTTCATTTTTTAATGTTTATTTGGCTTTTATCTCTTTATCTTCCCTGTCTACCTTTCCTTCGAAAGTTGGCTACACTGTTTGAGTGCTTCAGTTCGAACGCCAAGTCAGTCGTTATCAGCCTTTGGTAATATTGAAATTGGTAATATTCGTAATATTGAAAAATATTACAATTTTTCGTTTATATATATATATATATAAACGAAAAATTGTCCGACAGGACAGATTACACTTAAAATAAACTGTGACATATAGGAAAAAACATAACAAAGACTCACTTTTCAATATTTCGACCGCCAATACGGTCGACATATTAAAACATGAGTCTTTGTTATGTTTTTTCCTATGCTTCACAGTTTTTTTTAGGTGTATATATATACATATATATAAGTTTTTAATATAAAATATTAATTAGTGTTGTAATTAAAACTGCAAATAACAGAACATATTTAGAATAATAAAAGTTATATTATACAAAAAATTACTCTTAAAAAAGTTTGTGGAAAAAAATGATAAAGTGTTGATCACGAGACATAAAGGCTATCAAAAGGGTTTAGGGTAAACAGATGTTATCATAAAGACAGAGGTAGAAAGAGCGAACTCGTTACTTTTAACGGGACTATCTCAGCCAAGATACTGCAGGATTTCCACAGATATGCTAAAGCATGCTCAGACTTCAGTAATGAAGCAATTTGTGACCCTTCTCGGAACAGATGCTAATGTAAGCATCAAACAAGAAATTACCCATTTTTCTGTAGCATGGATGTAGATTTACTTTATTCTAATGGCTGTTTTGATGGAAGCCATTCTATTTTCACAACAAAAAGATACTGGTTTAGCCAGTTTTCCAACCTGATACAAGATCGTAATCATTAAATGTGAATAAATTTGTAATCAAATTTAGATTTGTTATCCTTTTATGGTAATAAGCATTTATTAGTACATAACGAGCTACTGTAAAAGATAACACAGTAGTTTGGGTCAATTCCCCTAACTTTTGTTTACCACCATATCGAGAGAAAAGAGTAATAAACACATAAACAGAACTAAGTTAAGTTAAATAAAACAAATTATTAATTCGCTTACCAAAATTTGTCAAATGCTCCTTAGGATGAATTATTTATACCATAATTGTGGAAGAAATACTATCTTGGAAGTTTGATAAGAACTCCTTCAGAACTAGTTGATACTTGTAAGTAATAGAAGTATTACAACTCTTCCAGATAATAGTTTGTATTTCAATGTTGTCAAATTTGAAGAAATGAATAAAATCATTGAAACAGAAGGTAATGAATAATAGTGACACTCTGACGAAGACCAGTTGTTTTGGTTGAAAGATCTTACTCTCATTTCTGATTTTCTTATTGTCTTTGCTAACATAAAAATTTCTGTCACCCAAACACACACACACACACTCTCACGCACAATGTATCAGATAACTGATAACCACTAATTTGTGTGGTTGAACTATTTTGTGATTATATTCCAGCAGTTTAATATTAATCTGATTGTATTCTTTTTTGTTTATTGTAATTTATATTACTACCTAATTTATTTAATATACAGATGTAGCTAAAAGTATTGTTTAGAACTATATTTATGAGTATTGACGTTGCAGACATTTTCATATGAGATATATGAAAAATATTTTTAAAGAAAATATAAGAAAAGGAATTTGCATACCTAACTAAAGTTTTCCAAGCTAGATAGTTTAGAAGTATAGAACAGTAACGTATTGATTGTCTAGTCAGAGAATCCTGGAGCACGATATGCATTAAAGCAATCTGACAGTACAAGGTTTGCAGCGTGTAGTGATGCCTACTTCCAATGCTATAAAACTCTCTCTCGCTGTGGCTCAACACGATATACGCCTAAATATTAATAAAAAAACGAGGCCTTCTCGAAGGTAATTTAATAAATTGTATGTAAGGTATAACGAATTAATCTTACAACTCAATGTTCATACTGTAAATTGATTTCACAATTTACTTAATGTATATAATAATAAAACGTGGAGAACAAAATTAAAACAGACTACTGCATTAACTACATATGGACATATAAAGTTAATACAATACATATTGACCAGTAATGTTCTTCATCAAGGATCCAAATTTATATATAAATACGCAAGTAATTAATCATGTTCTAATGCAAAGCTGCAACCAGGGAAAGTTTTTGGTGAGGTTATATTTCAATTAAATAACATAGAAAAGGAACCAAGTCTTGTTCAATCTATGAAATTATTATATTTCTTCAAATGAGGCACTAGCCATGCTGTTATGATCAACGCTTAAGTTGTTCTGTAAATAAAAGTGTCACACTTTGTGTAGTTAAGTGTCACAAAACATTAGTTTTGTTATGTATTTATCTGTTAATGCTATTTCTTTTGATATTTCTAAAGGTCACAACTTTGGTTCGAAAAAGTTAAAAAAATATTTGTTCAAGTCCATCTCTTCTTAATGAGCGATTAAATATTACTGCCGACTATAGTTTTGTCTACAGGTAAGTAGAGAATATTATTTATTTAGATATAGATTCAAAGAGGCACTGGCTACCCCATGAAACTTAGAGATCGAATGATAATTCCTTAGATACTGTTTGCCAAGAGGACATTATCAGTTCTGTGTCATTCAATGGTTTTCGATGGTTGCACTAGCTATTTTGTATGTATTACTAGTATATTATTTCATTTTGTCTTCCAATAAAGCACTAGGGTTTGTTTTGATGGATTAAAACTGTTTAACAAATCACTATTCACATTAGTATATATCTACTGTCTTTGGTAACTGTCACGCTGTAATCGTCACTGTGTAATGATATTAAGTTAGTAGTGTAATATAACTATGCCCAGAACAAAACCATTCTTTGTAAACAATAAATTCATTTGAATGAAATACAACCCCATAATAAACAAGTGCCCGTTTCAGTAATTTGATTCATTATATAAGACAGAGTATTTTAAAAGATTCTTACGAGGGTAGTATTATTTCTACGTCATACCCAACTCAGCTAACCCCACGTCACCCTTCCGCCCATTAAATAAAGAAAGGATTATCAAATAATAGAACTGTAAAAAAAAAAGAAATATATAAAATGGAATTTTTGCAAGGCAGGCTAGAATTAGGGAGCGACATATAATTCATCTTTTTTTTTCCTGTTGGTAGTATAAATGCAGACTCGGCTGCCGTGTTGACTGATGCAGAATGGTGGGGAAGTAGTCGTTCTGAACCTTCTAGAATAAAGACCTCCCACAATTTAGTTACGGCTCTTCTCTTTTTTTTTATTTATGGACTAGAGGGTGTTTTTGGGAGCAGGCTACAATATTTTCTAAACCCCTACAATTCTCCGATCCTTCTTTCAACCCAAATGAACTAACTGCATTCTAGTCACCCAAATTAATCCTCTTGTAATACATTTGTATCCCCTGTAAAACATTGACCAATTTCGCAAAGTGTACTTCACCAGCCATTAGTCTTTTTTTTTTCTTCAATTTGTTCAACCCATTAGTATATGTGAGAATAGTATTAATGGTAGGATGAAATTCATAACGAACTGAACCATATAATAACAATATAACCAAAAATAAAAATATACTGTATAAGGTTAATAAGTATTTATCTTAATATATGGCTGCAATGAATTTATAACAGTACTAGTATCAATTACAACATAAATGGAGCTGTAAGTACTACATCGCTTGGAGAACCGTGACTGAAATATAACTTGCATTCTCAAAAAATAACTGGACACGTCTAACATATAAATCTATTATGCACTCCTTTTTTCATTTGATGTATCATTGAATATATGTATAGTAGGTGTATGTAATCAGGATTCAAAAATCAAAGGCAACGAGAGTTCGATTTTTGAACCTACAAAATTTGACCAAATCATGATAAAATAATACACCTATTCTATCAAACAGTTAATGTATTGTTGAATTTATGTATAAATAATACATAATAATTATATATATATATATATATATATATGCAGAAAAATCATAATAAATAAACACGTGATGCAATCAATAAAGCTTAAACCACAATCGAAAAAAGAAAAACAATAGAAATAAATGCTTTAAGGTCTTTTGATGCATGTCATTAGAGACTAAACAAAGTAAAAACTGAGAAGCTAATATAAAAGTCACGTTTATGTGAGCTTCTCTGTTTTTACTTTGTCTACTCTCTGATGACATAAATTGAAAGCCTCAGAGCATTTATTTTTATTGTTTTTTTCTATTGTGATTTAAACTTTATATATATACAATACATTTAATGATCAAACCACAATAAGAAATGGGAAAACAAGACTAAGATCTTTCAACCGTAACAAGCGGTCTTCGTCAGAGTCAAAAACCCAACTGGGTATATATCGTTATCATCCAGTTGGGTTTTTGACTCTGACGAAGACCGCTTGTTACGGTTGAAAGATCTTAGTCTTGTTTTCCCATTTCTTATTGTGGTTAGATCATTGATTGTTGTTTCACGTGTTTATGTGAAATCTTTTTATATACAATACATACATATATATATATGTATTGATAAACATTTGGAAAATAAATTCGTTTGATAGAAGAAGATGAAAGCATCTTAACCTTGAAAAAGAATGCCATTTTTCTATTTCATTAAAAACCTTCTACATATGTCTACAAAAACAGCTACCAACAAATATACATATAAGAAAAGCAGATATTATAATGAAATGAGACTTGAAAACACCACTGGAAAACATTAAAAAACTTATTTCTTTGTAATAAAAACAGTTGCATTTTCATATTTGTTATTCATTTCATCGTTATTTTCTTTTCATCTCCTTCGAAAAACTATAAACAAAAAAGCCATATACAGTAGAAACTCCCAGTACTAATTTAATTCGTTTCCAGACCGAGATCTTATTGGATTTACTTCTATTATAAAGCAATTTTTCACACAGAAATTAATATGAAAATAAATAATCCGCTTCCATTCCCAAAATGCTTTTTTTTAATCAATTTTTTAAATAAAAAAGTGAAATTATAAAAATAAACAATACTGTACATGTAATATGAGTGCAAAAAATAATCATCTTTTATTAATCTACTAAATTTAAAATGGCGTCACTTCGGTCACTTTGAACACTTGCAGATCATTTCTTGAAAAACATATCAAGACAAGGTTATATCGAAATCATTTTTAAATCCCTTAAGTTATTAATATGAGTGATACAAGCTTTAGATTTACTGATAATTTTGAATTATTATAATAATTCAATTGATTTGATAATTTAGTTAAATTATCCATGGAACGAAGATGACTTAACAATTTCATTTGAATTTGTTAAGTCAAATGGAACAAACCTCCAAATTTCCAGACAACGAGTACCAGGCAAGAATTAAACAGTTGTCTTTATTTCATTTTTTATTATGTTACTCGTACTTGCTTTAACTGTAATAATCTTTTATAATAATAATCTTACATAATTTATAATAATCTTTATTATAAAACTATGAGTATTTATTGCAAAAGTGAATAGAACAGGAATAAATGAAAAGATGTGACGTTTATTAGGATTCGCAGTTGGTATGGGATTGCTTCATGTTCCTTCTCACTGGAAGATGTGAGGTAGCGATTGAATTGACCAGGTCTATTCATCGTGTTGAAATAAGCGGTCGCCGAAAACGCGAGTTGCTCCACAGTTTGGCTTTATGCGGACTATTCTATTTCCCACCTCAGCAATAGCAGGTGATTTTATTGAGCGCCTCCAAAGTTAGAGCCCCTCCTTAACACAAAGTGACTCATTTAAATTCACCTCCAGTTTGACTCCCGTTAAGCTCGCAGGTTAAATTGCTTCAAAGTAGCTTAGATTTTAGTTATAATTAAAAGTTTCCAAGTAGTTAGAACTATGAAGAGAATCAATGTAATAGGAATACGGTGTCGTTTAACTTGCTTCGACTAACTGTTTTAAGTTGATCACTTTTACTTCAAGAGGCGCTAATTAAAAATTAAAACTACCCAGCACTAGAACTACTTAAACTTGGATTAAACCTTTTATAAGAGGCTTCTAACAAAGCCATTCATTTCAATCTAATAACATTTCTTACTTCGCCAAAGTTCTATTCTACTCGGACAATATAAACTTGAATTGTAGAATTATTAAAATAAAGCGCATTATAAAAGACCGCTTGTAAGTTAAATATTTTTGGTGGACTGGAAGTATGAGAGATAGAGATGTTTATGATTTTATTTGTCTCAAATTATGGTTGCCAACTAGAAGTCAAGTAATCAATTTATCTTTCTCTAATAACACGGTTCCTTCCTAGCCGTTCTTCTTAACATCACAATCAATCTAAAGATTTTCAATTATTGTAGCCACAATATTTGGAATTACTTACACATAAAACTGCAGTTTACAGTTGCTTACAAAAAAAAAAACTACTTCACATTGCTTATAATTTTGATTTCATATTCAGGATATTTTGTTTTGTTTTTTGGAATACATACTTTAGCTTAATTTTGTTTATATTTTTAGAAGTACGTAATCTTCATGTCAGTATATGAATATTTTTACTTGCTCGTTTCTACAGATATCTCCCATCTGATTGTTCCATAATTCATTTGCTTATAGAAATTTCCAAATGTCAAGGAATTTGAAATAAAGTGGAGTAATAGAAATTAATTTACCATTGAAATAATTGGAAATGAGACATCAAACCACACACATCACTCACTTACTCAATTAGAAATACGCTTCAAAAAGTTTGAATAAATCCTCAATGATTTTGACAAGAAAAATTAATTGAAATAATAATTACTAATAGTCATATAATAATCATGGTTATAAAGTAATATAATTATTATATTATATATTATTATACTATAATATTATAGTACCCTATATAACCTATAATGTAATAATAACAGACATAATAATATATAATGCTAGTTTAATACAATGAATAGGAGAAGCAAAAATAATATTCAGTTCCAAAATCATACGATTTTCTAAAAATATTAAGTTCAAATTATCACAAAGAATGAATTAAATAATCAAATATTTGTAATAGGGTAATACTTTATTCGATATAAACAAGGAAAACTGTGATAATAAATTGGATGACTTCTCTTAAATTAATATCTATTTGTCAACTCTAAAGAAAATGTAATGAGTGCTATACCACAATCTGACAAGTTTCCGCTTATAATTTGACCACACAGATGTAAACGTTTTCATGAAACCTTTGAAATTCCTGAAATTCTTATCATGTAAATGCATGTTATGCTACATATACATAGTATTATGTTCAATCATTCTGGAATGGCTAACGAGTGGTTTAAAGTAATGTCCTTTTTCATACTCATTCCTATAATATATTGTTGCTTTGCCATGTTGCAATAATGCGGCACTAAAAAAGTATACCCACCATGAATTGTATATCTGTTAAATATAAGTACCTTTCGTTAAATGCTGGGTCCTTGGGCGTTTGATCCTCAACAGGCACTACGGAGTCTATTTACCTGTAGATCAATGCTTTAGACCTTTACATTAAAATTACTGGAGATAAAGTTGTAGCGGTATATTTGTTTCCTCACGACTTTATATTAAATGATAGCGGAATATTATATGATTGTATGCATTATGAATACAATTATTTTATTTTTACCTTCACTCAGGATCCAATGTATTAATACCAATGTATATGATAGCACTACAGTTTTTATTATTGCTAAAATAATGACAACTTTACACTATCTGCTGGGGATAGTATAAAGAAGAAACAACTCGAAGGGAGACATCATGAAAAATAGGTTTAAGGTACCACAGGATTATTAAGTAAAAATCTAAATTGCTAAAGTTAAAAAAGATAGCATATTTTGTAATTATACGTCACTTCATAATTATAATCCAAACTTATAACTATATATCTACTATAAGGTCTAAAACACTTCTACTATTATTTATTTATTTATTATTTACCTAAAATAAAGTGATAAAGTGACAAGGGACCCCACTCCTGTGTCTAATGAGCTCATTCAAGCACAAGTGTTGAAATATGTACGAGTATGTTCGTAGCGTAATTACTTTTAATGTATAAAATACCAGTTTCAATTTTACAAAATAACATATTGAAGAAAAGAATGTTAAATATTTTGAATTTGACTCTCAGAGAAAATTTTCTAAGTTAATCTAACTAATTTCATTATTCGATCAGGCAAGAATTAATAAATTTGATTAGAGAAAGTTGGGTTTCACCACGCTAGAATTATATTGTCTTTTCATAAGGTATGAAAATTATTTTTTATTCAATATGTGTTAATTTTTTGTAAATGAAAAGTATTAATTTTACTATTACTACTACTATTACTATTAATTTTTTTAATTTAAAAAGTTCAATACTGTAGTATTATTAGTTTAGTAATAAAAAGTTCTTTTTGGATTCTCTACATGTACATTTTTTTTTATTTTTTTATTTTGCATAGTCACAACAACGCCAATGTATCATTGTCAGTGACAATGATGAAAGAAATTTATACATTTACATATGGAGGCAAGAGGGAAGAAATAATCCAGTAATTACACTTCCTGGCGTGTAAAATAAGTTATAAAACTTAGATTAAATTTATAAGTCACTAGAATAATTCACACCAATAAGTCTCTTAGCCACTTTCTCTTCAGGCGCCTTTGGGGATTTCCTTGGATATTTGTTGAGGAGATGTTTAGGGCAAAGGGATTATTATTATTAAAAAGATTTTTATGGAAGGCTTTATAGCGAGAAATTGACACTTCATGAACTCTTGAAATCCTGAGGTCTGAATAGATTGTTTGATTTGGTATGGAAAGGGACAATGAAGAATTTTTCTAAGAATTTTTGACTGAAGAGCTTGTATCCTCTGGGCATTGCTAGATTTTGTTGCTCCCCATATTTCAATACTGTAAATCCAAAAAGGCATAATCATAGATTTGTAGAGGAATAATTTATTGACAGTTGTCAATGTCAATGTTAATTTTGAACGATTATCAAGTAAGTGAATTAACAGTCTATAGCCCTTTCTTGATGTACAAATAAATAAATAAATAAATAAAATGTACAATAAAGCCCTTTATTGATGTAATTTCACCATATAACTATATAGTTCGTTCTCTAATAGTGTCCTATTATTTTGTTTAATTTTATTTATAAATGATACATTTCTTCTGTTAATCATAACATCAGATTCCAAATACCTGCAAAATTTTAACTCCATATATATATATATATATATATATATATATATATATATATATACACATATATGGCTGAAATTTGCAGCAGCTTCTGCACTCACTAGTTTTGCGCTGGTGGCCTCGATCCTTCGGGCGATTCTTCTTTCCTCTGACTGCAGTTGCCATAACATCTGTCCTAGAGACATCGTTGATATTTTCCGAGCTTTCGACCATAGAAACGTTGGTCATCATCATCATCATCATCAGACCTGAAAGAAGAATCGCCCGAAGGATCGAGGCCACCAGCGCAAAGCTAGTGAGTGCAGAAGCTGCTGCAAATTTCAACCACATATGTTTAAGAAAAGACCTGCTTCCAACGTATCCTAATATATATATATATATATATAAAAGTATCGACCATGGAATAGAAACAAAACTAAAGTTTATCGGAACTCAGTCAGTTCTTCAGGTTCAAATTAAACTCTCATTGCCAACGTTTCGGTCTTTATTTAAAACCTTTTTCATAAGTTTTATGAATAGTTTTATCAATGAGACAACTACTGATCATGTTTACACCATAGGTGGTAGTTTTTGGTATAGTACCAAAATGATGCATTAAAATGTGTGACCTGTAGCAATCTTTTGGATGCACACCCACCCACATACACACAAAAATGATTAATAAAACTTCAAAATGTACATTAGAGTTCTCAAAATGTGCAAATCCATCAAAATCTCGAGACCTTTTTTTTTTCGTGATTATCATCCCTTTTACTTATTTTCAAATAAAAATCCTGATGGTATAGAAAGCCACCATTCTGTCGTTTTGACTTCCTTCACCCACCACTCAACTTGCCTCAGTAGCTCTTTGACAAAACTTTTTTCTGATTTTGATAGACATCAGAATATTGTGTTTGAGCTTGACTGTACTTCTATACCTCATCTGCATTCTGCTATATTTGTTAGACATAATACATCATCTTCACTTCATCCACTCTTCTGATATTCTCTAGGGAGAGTGCTGATTTCAAAAATATCGATAATAATTCGAGGTGACTCTGATGAAGAATATTCCATGGTCGAAATGCTCAACATATGAACAGCTGAACTGCTTTCTCTACTTTATACCTTGAAATGTAAATGAAAAACTAAAAGGGGTAGTCCCCAAAATTGTAAAAAAAACTAACAGAGAACATAGAACATTGTGGCAGTGAGGGAATATCCTATCCTTTCTGATATATAAAAATCAGTTTTAAGGCCAACTCGATTTATATAAGTAAGCTAAATATGCTTTTTCTACTTCACATTTCGTTCTGATCGTTCCTTGGTGATCGAAGGTACTGCAAAACTGTTGTTTTGTCATCATTCTGAAGTGTTCTCTCTTCTTTTGTATCATTGTGTTTTCAGTCTTCTGTGGTATGCTATAACATATTTCGTTTCAGTTGAAAATTACAGCCCAAATTAACGTCTTTTATCTGATTTATTTTATTTAAAAAGAAATAACCTGCCTGTTACTTTTAATATTAACCTTACTTAAATCATACAACTAATTATTATTTTCAGTATAGTGTTATTTATTACAGTGGTTATATAATTATAGTGGAACTACTATTACTACTATTATTATAGAGAACTATATAATTTACTTACTACAAATAGGGTTTTACTTGCATGAATGGAACTTGAATACTTTTTTAAAAAATTATGAAATGGCTAAATGAATTTTAATGTTCCAATGAATTGAGTGTAGTAAAATGTTTAAAAAGGCTAACAGTAAAATTAGATATATTCATTGACAGTTATGAATTAATGCATGTGCTGCGGATTATAAGGACAAGTGGGTGGGCGTCTGCCTGGAGCAAGTAGAGAGGGTCCAATTTATACTTTCATTAGCTTAATCCACGCTGAATATTCCAACTAAGTTTGAATGAATAAAATTGTTCTCTCGTAGTTGGCTACCGAAATTAATTTCGAGCTACCTTTCTATTCAGTGTATATCAACATTTTCTATATGCATAATTTATATGTGAATAATAATTGAGGCTGAAATATGCTGCTTGTATAAGTATCTTCATAACTGTAATATTCATTAACATTTATAAAAAAAATTTTAATAATTAAATTTTTTCATTAAACGAATGATATATCTGTAAATGAAAGCAAAGTTTATGCTGTTATCAATAAAATTGGCGAAACCTTTAATTAAAATGCTTCCAAACAGAAACGATGGTAATGGACTTTAAATAAGGCAAAATTCTGTCCCAGCTGAAATGAGAAAGTTTATGTAAAAGAATATTTGCTGTGTTATAAAAGTTTTATAAAGTCAACAGTCATTAAACATGTGTTTCTAAATTTCTAAGTTACTAACTGGAACCAATTTATACTTATCAATAAAAATAAGAAATAATAGCGCTGTACTCGACAATTTTACATTTTCGCCATAGAAGAAATCTAATAAGTTAAGCTACTATATCTGATTGCTTCATCTTTGTTGCCACACTGTTTCATTTGTTCTTTTTCCTTCTACTAAGGAAGAAATGAAAAAATGAAGTTAGTTTCATGGCGGTTTGATAAAACTGATCAGAAACTAATAACAACCCAGAACAAAAAACAGCATAGAGCACTGTAGAGCAAAGTACAGCAGTTCGTCATCAGGAGCATGATAGAATTCTCATGCTTCTTCTTTTCTCCTGTTCAAAACAGCAATTATATAAATTGCTTGCTTGATCACTTTTGCGTCCAGTTTTATTATAAATATATACTTATATATTTATATAAGTAATATAAATCTAAAGTTTATCGGGACTCGGTCAGTTCTTCAGGTTCAAATTAAACTCTCATTGCCAATGTTTCGGTCTTTATTTAAAACCTTTTTCGTAGGCAGAAGTATAAATTTTGAAACAGAAAAACTAAGTATTTCATTACAAATTATTTTACAAAGAAAAATAGTATGTGGATTTTAACAACTGTAGTCTGAATGAACACGTGACACTGAACTGTTCACGTGTAACATATAAGTAACTTAAAATAAACTGTGACACATAGAAAGAAACATAACAAAGAACTCATTTTTCAATATTTCGACCGCTATAGCTGTCATCCTCAGGGGAAGAAATGAATTGATGGAGGGACAACAGTCAACTAAAGAACTCTCTGGTAGGAGGGCTAAAGTAATGCTACCGGAAAAACGAAAATAAAAAAACTAAGGAGTCGAGAATGAAAGAAATTCAAAAAAGAATAAAGAGGAAGAAAACAGAAAACATAAAGAATATATAAAAAATATTAACAAACTAAATATAATGAATAAAAAAATTATTAATAATATATATACATTATTTTACTGTTAACTGTATTTAATATTTCTGTAATGTTCAAATAGTATATATCACTATAGAATAATTATAGAATAAAAAGGCACTTTTTTCCGTTTTACTTAGCATTCCTTTTTCGTTTCTCAAATTTAGTTCCATAATGAGCTTTATTATTATTTTAGAGAAATATCACTTACATATAATAGTTTTATGTAAGATTTGTAAAAAAAAATATTCTCTTACGATTACATATCATTAACGTAGAATCTATCCATAACCTTCTGCATCTTCCAGAGTCTGCATTTTTCATATGACGTTAATAGTAGCTTACATAAAAGGAAGTTAAGAAAACAGTGTCAGGCTGGATATTCTGCACATAAATCCTTCCTCTCAAGATATATATGTGTTATTCTCTTCTTTGTATACACGTCCTTTATTTTTATTACTTTTACTTTCAATTCTTGAGCTGTCAGTATACCATACATCAGAAGCTTTTTTAAAATAAGGAAGTTTCCAATATAGGAATCATTTCCGATTCTGGCCCTTGTAACGTAATCAAGGAGGGTTTGTAACTGGGAACATAGGGTCCAAAATGTTAATATTTTACCCATTTTATTACTGATATTATTTTATTTTTTATTTTTTTATTTTTCATTGATGGTGATAATAGCACTGCGTCCTAAGAACTATTGTACTCCCCCCTTCTGCACTACAGTACTCCAGTTAGCTTCAACGCTTCCAAGACTTTTCCTGGGTCCAACGGTAAAAGTTCTTCTATAGTTTTCTTGAATGTCCCGAAACACCTGCCTCTGTGTAGTAAAGTGACTTGAGAGTCAGCCAGCAGGTGCAACAGTGTCTCAGAATCTGCACAAACCATCATTTATAATGCCCATTCTTGGTAGATGGCCATTAAGTTTGCAGTAACCCGTTTAAAATCCTGTTAAAATCCTTAGATTATTCCTGCTCTTTCCCTACCCTCTTTCCTAAGGAGTTTTTGTATAGTGTGTTGTCCTATAAACAATATGGTTCTGGACCAAATTATTTTATATCCAACTGAGATATTTTTATTACGTACTAGTCTGAACGAACCTACGTACTACTGTCTGATAAAAATATCGCAGAGTACGTCTAATGTAGGAGGTACTGCAAATGGTCATTTCCACTGTTATACTCGTACATTAAAGTTTATGAAGGCTAATATGACATTCTTTTCAGTTCACAATCAATGCATGAAATTCCATTGTTTTATGATTACAATAATATCAATCTTCTAAAGACAAACATGTATACCTGGAGTAGAACCTTCTGTTCTACCGAAGAAATCTCTTACAAGGGCATATGTCTCTTGTAGCTTTTATGCCAGTTACCATACATGACTTTTACAAATATTTAGCATTTCATCTAACATGACACAAAGGTCTCTAAAAGTACTAGTTTCTTATTTTAAATTAATAAACCTTTTAGACCTACCGCTTTATTATTCATTATTAGTTCAATTTTAACAACATTCCCAAGCTTATATTTTTTTAACGATGAGTTTTTAGGTCGAAATTGAAAAGAGGTTATGATCTTGAAAGCTCTTGATTTTAACATTGTGATCCTTGTAAGATAAATTTGTTTCAAGAGAAGAAACACATCTTTAGTAATATTTAGGGTCCATGCAATCAAAACCGATTCATTAAAAAAAACTATTTACTGTTATAAATATGGTATATAATATACTAGTTTATCATGTCTTGATTTGATGCTTGTTTTGTATGTTACTTAGGAAATTCTGGTTACTTTCAAAGAAGAAAAATACTAAAAATAAAATATTTCGGATATGGCAAAGGATATTACGATTGGTGAGAAGATGAAACAAAAGGAGGCGTCTGAAGGGTGCTATACTCAGAACAAGTCCATAAAGAAAAGATAAACACAAAGGTTTATAGCCTAAAACATAACCTTTGTATCAACTCAGCTGTCAATATTCTATCCTTTGTTACAGCGGTTAAGTGGCTTTTGTTATAAGCTGTATTAGACCGGTCTAAACAACAGTTTCATTAAATCGCATCGTTTAAAATAATCGACTTCTACATTATGAGCTCCAACTTTTTGAATTTATCAATTCAGAAATTTCATAAAATATTTTACTTGTATACTTATATGTATATTAAATAGAAAATGATTTTAAATATTTATTCCATAAGGAAAATGTTCTAAAATCTCAATTGAGTTTATAAAAAGAATTTAAATAGATGAGAGTCTTGGCTAGGACCTATGCCACGTGTCATAGATTTTATAAGGCAGCAATTTTTTTTTAATTACACCTGACTTGTGCCAATATAACAAACTGAAAATGACAAAGGCTCAGATTAGATGAACATTAAGTTGCTCCATTTCATCATTAGATTAAAACATTGAACCATAGCTATGGTTCAATTGAAATATTGCTAGCCTTTCGCGCTTTTATCATGGAAGAACTCTCAGGTGTAGCGGCAAATGTTTAACAGAATTATTTGTTAATTTCATGAGGTTCTTTTTTCACCCTTTATACAACACTCTCTTTCTAATAAAGATAACGTTATACTATGAATCAGTATTCAAAATGAAATCTTCCTTTTCAAGTCAATAATGTTTCAAAACTTATTTCTTTATACAAATATTAAATGTACTTCTAGTATAATGCGTTGTTTAGATTAAGTAATAGAAATCTAAATACTTCAAAATTTACATTAATGAAAATTGTAATATTATTAAATATATTCTTAATTAAATATTAGTTAAATTTTCGATAAATTGTGATAAATATTAAGAATTTGGCTAGCTATAAAGAATGTTTCATTTTGATTGTTCCATTATAAATTGTTTTTTGTGAATATAATTGTTAAAGAACTATTCTTCAATTTTATTCATGAATAGAATTCGAATTGTTCAGAAACTCGAAATATATTATCACCAAAAACGGAATCATGCATCTATCAAGCTGATTTCTAGAAGAACACATCCTGAACAGTAACTGAAATAACTGTTTGATGGTTGAGCAAAGGAGCAGGCAGAGACTTACCTCTGACGACGAGTCGCACTGGGGCAGAGGTGAGGGCGTCCTGAGTGGTGAAGTCGGAGGCGGTCACCTGACACTCCCACTCGCCGTCGTCGAACTCCAGAGTGGCTGCCCTCACCCACAGGCTGCAGTCGCTGGGGTCGCCATTCGTCCACTCGTACTTCTTTAGGTAGATTCCCACAGGCTACAACAACAACAGTAAGACAAATGAAACAGACGAAATACAACTATTGCAAGGTACATTACCCAGGATACACTAATAAGTTAGGAAGATCGATCATTATTCTCCTTTGATCAAACATGTATCATCCCTTCAACATCTAAGTTTTTCATTTCAGTTCAAGTACTCCATAAAAAAGTAAAACACTTGTCTTTATGTTCCTTACATATTACGCTTATCTCAGACGACCTAACGTCTCCTACTCAAACAGATCAATTTCCGAAACATAAATTGATTAGGTTCAGGAAACCTCAAAAGACCGTTATTGAAAGAAAATATCTGAAAATCCGACATTAAAATGTTGACCCGC
Source organism: Hermatobates lingyangjiaoensis (assembly GCA_026182355.1). Lineage (NCBI taxonomy): Eukaryota > Metazoa > Arthropoda > Insecta > Hemiptera > Hermatobatidae > Hermatobates > Hermatobates lingyangjiaoensis. The sequence continues at coordinate 872,855 of JAPFBL010001927.1, forward strand.
ATGCAGTACTTTCATATCGCTACATTTCATACTTTATGAGGGTATTAAAAAAGGAACTTTCATGATTCATTTCAAGTGCCTCTAGGAATTGCATTATTTATATTAGTGACATGTCGTTCACTTCAGAATAAACCATGAAATTGATTTCAAAGATGAGAAACACAGCGGTTACATGGAGATATTCTTAATATATATTCTCAGGTATTGAAGTGTAGAAAATTGATATGAAAACGGGAACCACCCTTGCAATGGTACTAGCGTAAAGGGGAACTTGGATACAATAATAACAATTCATTAAAAAGATAAAATAAGGAAAAATAAATAGCAAAACCTAATGAATAATCTTAAAACTTAAGCAAAAAAATAATAATTATCGATTCAGGTCCAGTTTATTATATACTATATACAACTAAGTTCCACCAGTAATATTCGATAGATTTGCTTACTGTACTACACAAAAAATAGTAAACTTAATGTTTTATAATTTAATATAAATTGTTATAGAACCACAGATGAATAATTAATTATAATTAAATTCGTTGAAAGCTAGAATGGTTATCATTATTAATTATCAATTGTAATTATTCATATAATTTTATTAACAATTAAATTCATGTAATTTTAAATAAAATAACCTTATAGTAGTAAATTCACTGAAATAATAACTCTATATTTACAATTAATTTAGAATTATGTTTTCAGATTTGTTATTTTTTTCATGAGGCCTACAATTTGCTCCCTATTTTTACCTATTCTCATCTCTGCAACTTATAAATATTTTATTCAATAAAGCCAGGAAAATTAAACAGAAATATTTACCGTTATTATAGTTAAGCGAACTGAGTCCGAACATAATTGATAACGTAATAGAATAAATTGTTCAGCATCTTTCATTCAATTAATTGTTAATAATAAATTATCAAAGTTGTATTGGCAATTAACATTTTTTGTAATAATTATTTATCTGATTTTAATTATTAATTTTATTTCCTGAAATATAAAATTTAAATTTCCTGCTGTAACTTAATTCTCGTATCGTTTAATCACAATCGTCCTATTTGTATATTATATGCATTTATATGCTGATTACATATGTCATTGTATTTGGCAACACGGAGTTGCAAAATTAAATACAACTGTTATATTTTCATTTTAACTTAATAGAAACTTGAGTGTAGACCACCACATACTTATTTTATAAAATTCAACAGCCGTTTATGATTTAAAATTTAATTCTGATTTAATAACCGTTGTAAATAAGATAATTTTTGAATAGATATCTTTTGTTAGAAACTTTGGAGGTGATTGATTAATCATGTGTTCATACTTATCAAAGATGTGGAGAACTTTGAGACAATTTTGAAGGAATACGTGATAAAATGGATTATAAGATAACTCGAAGATACGGGATTATATGGCTTTGAGTCAAGGGTTTTGGTTACCCGGAGTCAATTGACGCTATGTATTTAGGCCGCTATGTATTTTAGCCTGACTTTGCTTATTTCTGAATTTACATTAGCTTTCCAACCCCTTATCCATAACAATGACATTTTGTCTAAATACTCGATTAGAATATTCCGTGCCTCACAAAGTAATATTTTGTCCACTATTAATCAATATCTCGGTTTGGTAGTCACATAATAAATCATACTGTAGTTAATTAGCCATAAAAATAATATAAAGTCTCTAAATACTCCATAATTACTGAATTTTGAATTAATTTATAAGTCTAGTTAGCAGAAAGACATACTGGTTTAGGAAAGCAACATTAGACCTAAATAATGGGATATAATGGGCTTTGGCCTAAGTAGAGGTAGTTCATTATCAAAGTTAAACACTATCCAGACTTGACGTATGAAAATGGGTGCAAATTTGTGAAATATCATCAGTTAAGCAAAGCCTTATTGAAAACTTCTTATAATACCACGTTCGTGGTTAATTAATGAGGTCTTTTAACTAATAAATATCATTTTGAATTTTTTAAACATTTTGATACAACTTAAGTGATTACTTGTATGGTTGCTAACTGTATCTTTAAAACGTATTTCTGAATTCAACTACATTCTAAAATCATCAATTTGCAAATGATTTTAGCAAATACTATGTTCTATATATATATATATATATATATAATATGTGTGCTCTCTGATCGGGATTCGGTCAATTTTCTAGGATAAAAAATCAAACTCTCGGTGCCAACGTTTTGGTTTTATTTAAAACCTTTTTCATAGGCAGAAGTAAGAATTTTCTTAGTTAAAAATTCTTACTTCTGCCTATGAAAAAGTTTTTAAATAAAACCGAAATCTTGGCAACGAGAGTTTGATTTTTTGTCCTAGAAAATTGACCGAATTCCGATTAGAAAGCACACCTATTCTATCAAACGGTCAATATATTAACTATAGTTGAAAAAATCTGATTCTCTTTTTAACTTCAAATTATTGTTTTATGGTGATTTTTACTTAAGATATTATTTGTAAAAAGCCTTTATTTAGATTCAGAAATATTGCATACATACTATAATTCTCGTTATATAGTGTTGCTTGTGATTGTTCTAGTCTATAGTCTAGAAGGATTATCATCAAATATTTTTTTCAACAGTAAACAGTGGATTATCTGATTATTATTTCTAACTAAATATACATTTCTGTTATGTTTACAAAGTATGAAAAAAAAGTATACCACAAGATATGTTCTTTACAAGATGTAGAAAAATGCACTATTCAATACAGAAATTAGATTCCTTTTGTTTTTCGAATGAAAATATGCGATTTTGAGAGTGTAGAAATCTCTATCTTTTTGCGAAAGGCGTGAGGTGCATTGTTTATATTATTAGCAAAATTTACTTATAACAGATACTAGCGCGTGTAATTACTTAGAGGTTATGAGCAGTTTGCGAGGGTAGAGTTTAAGGCTGAATTGATAGAGGAAGGAATCAACGTGAAGTGATTATATTGTCATTAAGGAAGGGAAGAGGCAAGCACAAACACCGTTGGCTGCAGTCAACCGTTACACAACATGCTCCTTCACCCAGCCAAAATTAAGATTAATTACAACTCCATGCCTTATTGATGTACCAACCCAAAATATCAATTCGTGATAATTTTCGCCAATTGAAGAATCAGTTACCAAGAAAACGAACATAGCAACGTATTATCAATAACAATAGAATGAGTTTTTCCCAGATTCAATAAAATGTTACCCATTATTTAACAGTAATGGCTACTGATGAATACTATTGACCATATGAATAATAATACTAAAACCGATTTGACTTTAAATTAAATTTGATTCATAAATAATTAAGAATTGGAAAGTATTTATTTGCAATAGAAATAGTAGATTTCGATTTGCTAGACAGAAATGCTAATATTTCTATAAGATACATTCCATGATATCATAAAAAAAAAGATATTAGCACTAGCAAACAGACAAATATTTGGAATTATTATTCCAAATTATAATTCCTTGCAAGAACATTGTCCATTGTTATTGAAAGTGGTTTACTAATTCTTCAAAACACAAAATTATCTTCTTGATAATTCTTGAAAAAAAAATATCAAAATAATGAATTAACTTTTTCTGAAATCATTAGTTGTGCAATCCGTAATTGTGTGGTATTACTCATTTTTTTTTATCATCTTTATTTACAAATATACAACTACGCATATTATGCGTAACATGCATATGTAGTAATAGATTACATAATGACATCGATGCACATGAGCAAAGAATGTAACCCACTAGTTCAACTTCTCACTTTGGTTTTTTTTTTTTTTTTTTATTAAAGTATATATTGTAATAGCAGATCCCTGGGCCATTTTCTCTTGAGTCGTCCTGGGGGATTCTGGGAAGGTGAGGAGGAAGCAAGGATTCGTACAAATGGATTTGGGTGAGAGGAAAGGTTCTTGTGAAATGACCTATAACGATCAGAGGCAAGGTTTTGGATGAATGGAATTTTTAAGTCTTTATGAAGGGTTTTACTCATTCTGAGGTAAAATGGATAAACAAACAAAAGACCCCACACAAATGAAGATTTATTCAACAACAACAACCCGTTTCGAACACTTTGTGTTCATCATCAGGAAGACACCAAAGGATGTGGTGCTGAAGTGTTGGTTCAGTGAAAAGAACTCACAGAATTCTCATACTCAGTAAAAGTCAACAGTGTACCTGTTCTAACGTGACCTAAATGTCATTTTTTTTTTTTTTTTGTTTAAACCGATCCCCTAGCGGGTGATAACTTCGGCCCTTTACCAGCCTATGGTTTCATCGGTGATTCTACAGATTCTATATCGGGAGTCTTAAATTTTGCCTAATTCAACTACGTTTCCAATAGGGATCTTTAATGAGTACATGACATCGTACATGCTCCGTACCGACGGCTTAACGTCCTCTACGAGAGACAACGTCCTCAGATTTATTCACCTCCCACGTGAATAAGTCGAGGGCCAGGCGGGGATCGAACCCCGGACTACCAGCCCAGAGGCGAGTACGTTAACCACTGAGCTGATCTGGCCCCTAAAGTTCAGCAATATTTCCATAAAAACACATTTAGACCACGCGTCCATTTGATACGAGAGATGTGGATGAAACATACTATTAACTATCCTTCTATATAACACGAGTTTTTTTGACTTTGCACTTTTAGTGGAGCAATAATTCAGTAATCAAAAAACTGCCCGCAAAGAAATATGTGGTGGCCGTTGGTATTACCTTCAGGAATGAAAAAAGATGGTAACATTAAATCACTCATATGTAACTCCAGTGAAGATGAATACCATTGCATAGTTTTGTCTCGGCAATAAAGGGTAGAACTGTAAGATTGTATAACACGTAGGCTGCAGCAATAACAGTGAAGAAGGATATTTTCAAAGGAAAATGACTCGGTCTCTCGTATGGGTGACCTGGCAGGAAGGGTTTCACCAACACTCGACCAGAATTAAAAGCTTGCACAGACTACCATAAAGGAAATGGAGGGCCCAAATAAAGGCAATAAATAAAACCACCCTCTCGACCAACCCTTAATATTTAAGAATGCCTAAATATTACCCCAAGGTATTGAAACCAATTGAAATATTATGACCCAACGTTATTATCTAGTATAAATCACTATGGATTAAACTTTTACCGGAAATTTAGAATCCAGCTTTAATTTACATTGAAGTTTTTTTTTAAGAAACGCACTTTATCTTGAATTATAACTATATTAATTTATTTTTTTCAATTTCAACATATAAATGTGCCATGTAAAGCATTATGATTACATTTAAATTCAAGACTGGTTTCTTTTTTATCCTAATTTTGTAACATAGTACAAATAAATACCTAATATAAAGGTTAATACCTTTAATTACAACCTATGAATAAGTATGTAGGGCACATCTAAATATAGATTAAAGAGCAATTAAGGAGAGTGGCAGGAGTATCAAATAGAATTATCTCAACTGATCTACACCAACTTTGCAATAATTAACTGCATTATCAAACTTACTGATAACTGATAACAATTGATAAATTGATTCGTTTTAGAGAACATTTTGTCTATTATGATTAAAGTCTGATAATAGTAGTAAATTTAAAAAAAAAATTAAAGGATTTCACTTGCTTGAAATTCTTCTTCACTATAACAGGATTTTGTATTTCAGCAAAAACGAAATTTAGAAAAATATTTAGTTTTTTTTATGTTGTTGATACTGTTTTATGAGGATTTGTGAAATACGATATTTTATAAAGTTTTCCTTAGCCCTTTTGTTTGTTCGTTCATGTATGTTAACAACCATTCTTATAATAAGAAAAACTTAAGCGTGCATTTACATTTTTTGATATCTTCATGGATAAAAGTGAAAGTTACCAATAATATATATGCTAACAAATGTGCATGTCAGATGTCAGCCAAGCATGCTACTCGGGAGTATGCACAGCTCTTTATGGAAAATATGCTTCACGACCCTCATCTGAAGGTATTTTTCTGAACACATAAAACAATGAAATGAAAAACTGTTCACACGTTAAACAGTTATTCCCACATTAAACAGTTTAGACAAATTAAGTTTCTGATTCACGATCACTATTCTTTTACATACAGTAAAGTAAAAAGCAATAATAAAACATATTAGGTTTTTTTTTATAATATTGCATTTACGAGTTTATAAATTCAATTATACAACATGTTATTTTTTATTATACAAAAAAATAAATTTTTATTTAATGGTTTATTAGCATAACTGATAACTTATTCGTTAAGAAGTATTAAACTCCTCCATTAAATTTCAATTCCCGTGTTACATACATACGCGTTTACTATAATAACGATTCCAAAATGAATAAAATCGATTCTACGTAAGTGTACCAAATACATATTTCAAATATTTGTCCTGCTGAAGTAGTGTTAATTTTAATATATTTACAAATTTAATAGTGTTCTTCTTCAGGTTTACATCTGCACTGTAGCAATAAAGTCCTCACATTGCAACTAATAACCTGAATAACATTAATTTTTCTAAATGCGTTGTTAGTTTTGATATAAAGGTCTTTTGTATGGAGACATAATTTTTGAAATTCCCCATCATGAGTAAATACCACACTATAACAGATTGCATAAGTAATGAAGAAACGTTTATGATATTTTGTGATTAATATGCCTTTGTTGTAGCAAGGAAAAAGTGCAGAAAATAAAATATACCTCAGAGTATCTTACAAAATAAGAGAGCAATATAAGAGTGGCGAAAACTGTTTCATTGGTGAGTAACAGAAGGTGAATATGACGAATTTCTACTGTACTATACAGGTGTAGTTTGACGAATCTATCAAAGTGTACGAGGTGTGTAAATAAAGTAGTGAGACTGATTTTTTTTAAATTTTCTATTCAAATATAATTACAATGTGATATTGTCACCTTCAAAATAGTTCCCTTCGGAAGCCACACAGCTCTGGAGACGGTCCTTCCAATCATTGTAGCATTGCTGGAACTCGGATTCTGGAATGGCCTTCAGCTGGTCGGTTACAGCAGTTTGTATGTTTTGTAGTGTCCCGAAATGAGTTCCCTTGAGGTGATTTTTCAATCTCAAGTCACAAGGACTCAAGTCTGGTGAATAAGGAGGCTAAGGAGCAACAGGAATGTTTTTACTGGCCAAAAACTCGTTTATTGAGATGGTAGTGTGACAGGGCGCGTTGTCGTGATGCAACACCCACTCCAATTCATTGGTCAAAATGTGATGAACGGAGGTGTGATTCAAATTCAACTGTTCCCCGATCATTCTGACTGTCAAGCGTCGATCTGAACGCACAAGGTTCCGTACTCTGTTGACATTTTCATCGGTGTTTGCACTTGAAGGCCTTCCGCTTCGTGGTTTATCTTCAATCGACTCTCTTCCTTCTGAAAATTCCTTAAACCACCGAAAAACCTGTGCCCTTGATAAAACACGTTCTCCATAGGCCTCCTGAAGTTTTTCAAAAGTTTCGGTTGCATTATGTCCAAGTCTGAAGCAAAATTTGATTGCACACCGCTGCTCAACTTTGAGGTCACTCATTTTTAAAACGCTCAAGAAAAAGCCATTTCACGAAAACCAACGCTACGGACAAACAAATGACTGTGGCGAGTTCAGATTCATACTGGAGGCGCATCACACGTGCACCTGACGCTACTCAAGGCCACGCGTCTCCAGCGTTGCCAGATCGAAAGCGACGTTGCCAGTCTCACTACTTTATTTATACACCTCGTATGTACAGGGAAATGAAAAGTACCCTAACTTGGCTCAGAATGGGGGCGTACAAGGAGGGTAAACAGAATTACATGAAACATCTGGTTTTCTCAGGAGTCAAGTTTACAATAAGTAAAATATTGACCAACCTCATGGGCAATCAGTGTAGTCAACATATCGTTTCCTGATACAGAAAGACTACCTTTCTGTAGTCAAATGTGCTGTACCATCCATTCAACACCTCATACAGTCATACATCTTCATAAAAAAGTATTTCATCCCGGAGGCGGTTTCGTATGACGTAAACTTTAATTACATGCAAATAGCCTAATGCATTCCAAGCCCCTAATACCTACCCCAAAATACACTTCATAATTAAAGTAACCATATATGCAATAACCAATATAATAATTATTATACATATTATAAATGTAAAAAAAACATTGAGATATACGTAATTATATGTAAAGTCATTTATCTTTGGATTTGAGAGGCTGGGTGGGTGAACAGGATGATATGGTGGAAGGGGTATAGAGGAGGAGGAGGAGAAACCGTTTCCTAACTTCAAAACGTACAAGTATTTACTGGACGAGCACACGCGCACAACTTACTTTACTGTCTATTATTCACGATCATGAATATTATCTAAGAATGTTGAATACAAAATGTAAACCTTTAATATAAATAGTAGGGAAGATAAAATAACATGCCCCTGGATGAAAAAGAAAAACAACCACGCCTAAATATCTAACCAACAGCTTATATGACATATAGCCTGGGTACTCTGGGGCCACATCCCAAAACAGGAAACAATAAAATGAAACCAAAAATAAAGTATTGACGAACTCTAACACTAACCTCCTTGCCCTTCTCTTTTTACAACAAACAGAGTAGATCTTTTAAAAAACAGGGTAACACTCCAAAGTGCTGAAATATTACTCATTTTTTCTCCTACTTTTAGTAATGATTTCTTTTATATTATATTATCAACAGGAAAACAATCCACAAGGATACGAACACTCGTTAATTTTCTTTACTTCTATTTTAAAGTATTATTTACAACAGAACAACTTTATTTTTAACTTATATTTATTCTACTTACCTTCATTAGTTTTACTTATAAGTATTTAATATTTATATTCCGGGATTTTCTTTTGTTTCAGTTATTTTCTCATTAATATTCTTTATTTTTGTAATTTTTAATATCTATATTTCCTCATTTCCTTCAGTTACACTTACTATTTCTCAACTCTTCACTTATTCCTAGTTTATTTGTCTTACTTGACTTGAACAGGGTACGCAAGTGACAACACTATAGGTCTCCAACCATTGCTTCGCAAGTGCGCTTGGTGTCCCTATATCTACACTCCTGATGACAGTTCAACCAAAAATTAGAGACTGTAATTGTGTTCGTATCTTTAATCTGTATCAATAGTTTACTGTGAAACGTGTAAGATGATGTGTGTGTGTGTGTCTTTTGCGTGTGTTCTATGGAAGGCTATAAATTAATGTTATAGATATTTGATTCACTAGCTTAATTTACAGCATAGCATGTGATAACGTGTAATTGTTAACATGTTGGTAGTGATATATAATTTCTGTAATTTGTAACAAATATACATAATACATACATGCATATACACATAGACACGTGATCGCGTGGACATCTATTATGATAACTGATCTAAGTAAAATTGTTTCTAAATGCCTAAACTCATGAAAGTCGTTCTTCTTTTTCATATCAATGTTTACCACAATTGTTGTAATTTATTTCTAAAATTTAAAAAAAAATGGATTGAAAATGTTTGTAAAATGTATTTAAAATGCAATTAATATTGTATAAATGTTATAGATATTATAAATATATTAATGAGATTTACAGTTTAAAGTAGAATAAGAATGGAGAAGGGAAATGCAGACCATACAGATTTCGAAGTAAGGAATATTAGTTTTCTCCCACAATAATCTGAACTAACCTGATGTGATATTTTTTAATATTTAGATTGACTCCAGGACTGTAGTGCAATATCTATAAAAAACCATACCATGCCTACAAGTGCTTAGCAAAATCTATTCCAGTCTACAAAATTAACATTGGGTGTTAATTTGGTAGATAAAATTAATAGTTCAAAAAGAGCAAAAGAGCTATTTATGGAGTTACCGTTTATATATTCAAGGATATTGCTTATATAAATTATAACTGAATGAGATGACGAGTCTATTTTAGAAATGGTGTGCATTAAGAGCTACTGGACGTGGAGTCAGAATTACGACCGTTTTGTCACAGTGTCACCAACAGCCAGGTAAAATCAGACGCAGGGAAATGCTGCTGGACGGATAAAAGGCTGAATGACGTCATATTATAATAGGATATAATGGTAATTAGTTGTGGGTGGAGCAGGTGACGGGGCGTTGGTGATGAATTGGACACCGGGCCCGGGCACCGTCGACAATGCACCTCTGAGTTATTACCCGCCACTTCACACCTCTCTCTAAATCCAATTTCCATAATACAACCCTCCAATCCCCTTTATTTACTTAATTATAAATGCTACCAATAACCCTCCTTCTATGCTCCACTTTTTACTCTTCAATCAATAATAAATCTTTTGTCTTTCTTAATTTGTCTTTTTCCATTTGTATTAAACACTTCGCATGGTCTATTCTATAATTTTAAATACGACGATGTTAATTAACTCTTCTTAAATTTAAAACACTTATCAGCTATTAAATTCATATTTCAGTTTTAAGTTTTTTTTGTTATTTATCTTCAGTATCCTCTAGGATTTTAAGATTTTTAGTGCTTCCACTTAGGTTTTCTTTGGATTCCATAAATTCACCCAAACTATTAATAGCTTTCTTTTGCTTATTGGTCTTTTTCTATTTCCAACAAAGTTAATAACAGTTTTTATCATTGAACACTTAAATAAGAAACATAGTTTACTAACACAGGAGATAGTTCAGGTATACTTTGAAATTTCCTAAAGATGGCACTATCTTGTGGTAAATTTATACTCGTACGTGTAAATCATATTCAAACTTCACAATGCCATTATGCCAATTATGCTCCTCATACCTGGCGGTATAGTTGTTTCTTTTATAATAGAATAATAAATTTACATTTATATTTCTTTAGAAATTTGTTTCAAAGCTCATTCATGTAATTTGTAAGGATATGACAGACAATTTTGTAAAAACTACTTGTAGGCTGTAGCAGTCGAAATACTAAATTATTGGTACGTCAAGGCAACTGTAGGTTTTTAAAATCTGAATCAATCAATGGATACGCTATTCTAACACACTTGAAAACTCTAGGGAAACATTCCAGTCAGAATATGGACAAATATCTTTTATGCTTGTTTAATAATTTTAAGTATATGAAATTATCAACAAAATATATTGCTTAAAAACACTTTTATAACTTTTAAAACACTTTTTTGATAACTAGGAGACGTGCCCGTCATTGACGGGTATTTTACAAAAAATCAGAGATGGTACGTGGTATTTCAAAATATTATTAGAAAAATTATAGAATAGGAAAAAATATATTTATTAGCACAGTGTTAAGTAAGTGCTTCCGTTACACCACATATAGCTGTCAGTCTTTCAGGTGCATGGTTGAACAGAGAGTTGGAACCTCTGACTATTGAGCAAGCAACATACAGTTGAATGCGAGAAACATTTAGTCTCACTCACTTCAATTCCTGCCGTAGACAGAGTATGATATTGCGACTTATTTACTGTCATTCGCAAAACAGACGCTGACGTGAAATTGCAACCGTTTGAACTGAAAGGGTCTGTTGCTAGTCAATAGTATGCATGGTATAAACACTGACACCCCATTACCACACCTAGTCATAAAACAGCCTCTATGACGTATCTGTGCGAAGAAAGAATTCAAGGTCAAGTTTTGTAACAGTATGATTGTTGTTTCTACTTTAAGTTTTAAGTCATGAACAGGCAGTCGAGAAGCAGTTACGGAGTCAAAAAATTCAATTGGATAATGAACTGCTTCCTCATCACTAATCACTCTGTTTACTGACTTGTAAGTTCCTTTCTCAGCTTGATATAGAGCAAGAACTTGTTTATTGATTTTTCGTTCCTCCTCATTGGAAGGAGTGAGAATTGCTCGTTCACAAAGCCAGTTATTCAAAATATATGGAAGATCTTGAACTTCGGGAACCCCTTGTCAATTATCTCTTGATGGGAGCTTAAATGCAAATGAAATTCAACTGAACTTACCATTACCTACTTGAAATACCTGTATTTTTTCAAAATAAACATGTCTGTAAAGTTAACCAAAGACAGCTAAACAGTAATAACTTCCTTCGCTTCTACGTTGAATTTTCAATCGATTGAAATCTTAGATTTTAAGTTGACATACACAAATCTTCTGTCAAAGTTTAGGCTTACTGTGTTCATATGATGCCTGAGTTTACTTGTGACAAAATATTGCCGAGAGAAACCGACAAACCAACAGACAGAAATTTTTCTAAGGGTGGATTTGGTTTCTCTAATGTATGAAACGTCAATATAAGTTGAAATGAGTCAGTTCTTACAATTTGCTTAACATTCCATAGGGTTGTCAACATTATATTCACTATACAACGTCTCCCTGTTTAGAAAATAGTTGTTCATTAATAAGAAATATTTTAATTAATTTTTCACCTTATATGTCAGCTATTGCAAAGCTTTGATAATTCTGTTAACGAGAGTGGTATTGTCGTCTTGAATTTGTGGAATTTCACACTTCTTAGCATATTTTATGAATTTTCATTTGATGGAGTGGGTTGTTTTGTAGAGAGAAGCTGGTTTGTCAGGGCACTATGTCATTTCAGTTCGAACGTACGATGGTTTCTTGATTAGTTTTAATGCAATGCGAATATCTATTTGTAATCTAGTTCCCTACAGCAACAGCCCAGTTTGCACTACATTATCTCCTTCTTTAAGCTGAGCAAGCTTTCTCACCACATGTTTCATTCCATAATTCGGTTTATTGGCATCCCTATCATTTGCATATGTCCCCCTCAATTGAATGATTTCAAGTTTTTTCAGACTCTTTTGAGTTAATGTAGTGGTTTTGAGGTCTCTATTCACACAGAGTTGTGCCTGGAATTACTTTATTCTGGGTGTTCTGACATGAATGTAGTTAAAGGGTAACATTATTAATGGTAACATTATACGAGGTACGACGGATAATGTTGCTATTAATTCTAATATTCTGATATGCAAACAACGAGAGATTCAGATTAAATTTATTTTTGCAGCAAAACATTTTACCACTTTCACAGATGCCTCTGTCACTTTATTAGCTTGGTGAAGGTTAGAACTTGTGGTTATTGTATGGAATCTATATTACCTAAAAAATATGTTGAATTTGCCGGATTGTGTGATAATATCTGTCCACTACAGTCAGTATGAATTCGCTCTGGCATTTCGTGATGGCTAATTGTCGATTTGCATTACTCTATCGTTCTATAGCTGTTATTTTTTTTAATTTTTCCAACTTAAACTATCTCGAGTATCAAATAATAACAGCGTCAAGTTGTGTTTAAATCTAAACAAGGCCATCACCATCTTTTCGTAAACTCTGTTCAGTGTTCGTTCTACTTTCAGTACAACGAATCCAAGGAAGTGTTTGGTGGCTGCCATTTGATATTCGCAGCCACCAAACACTTCCTTGGATTCATAATCTGCATTTTATAATGACCAGGTGTGCTTCGTGAGCCTTTCGTGAACCTCTTCCCGATGAGGATGAGAAGTCATCAGTCAGGAACATCTAACCAGAAGATGATTAAGGAAAAGACAACCATAATAGTCAGTAGGGAATCGTATTTAAGGGAATAGTAAATTTGTACAGATGGTGTCACTAATTTACAGTAGACCATAATTATTTTTACGTTTTTATCTTTTGTTTTGCGTTTTACACATTTATTTGAAGTTTTTTTTTAAAATATGGCTTGTTAAAAAATTATGTTCTTCTACTAGCTCAAATGATTATCAAATTTACTTGTGCCACTATCAAACATGATTGTCTGTGCTGTAGTCAAATTGAATGAATTCATAAATATTTACAGCGTCTCGACCGTTGTAAATCTCCTTATTAACGGCAACTGCATACAAAGCACTAATATATCTGAATCATTTTAATCTTGTCTGCCAACTTTATCCATTTTGAACGTATAAAAGGAAATATAACATATAGTTTTACTGGAACTGAGTTAATCCTCTCAACAGGGTTTCATGTTCTAGTTTGTTGACCAGTTTTGTCAAGCATTTCATATAGTTGTTCTTTTTTCTTTTTCATGTAACACGGAAAGTTTTTTTTTGTTTATTATTACTTTAAATTGACTACATTGTTCTTTTCCTGTGTTTAAATGGTTTTAAAATATAGGAAATTATTAACAGAACGACTGTATAAATGCACGTTTATTTATCCATTATAACTACATTAACATTTAATCTAATCGCATACAGTGTTGCCAACATTGTAGCTATTACACAACAGAAGACACCATCACCACGCGATACGCTAATCACTGGAATGGATACAGGTGTATAAGTTGATAAGAAATGATTAAATGAAATCCTATCATCAATAAGTATTACACTGGGTCAGATCAACATCTAACTAACTAGTTCCTAGAGTAAACAACATCAAACTGGGTGGTAAAGTCTTTTCCATACACTCGAAGGGTTGAATAGTGTTGAACCCATCTTACTGAAGTCACAGAGTCAATGCTTTGAGACTCTGTCCAATATGTAAAATACATATTTATACAGTTTCTTTTAAAAATAATATAATAAATATAATGTTTGAAATATTAAATTACAGATCAGGTATTAAAATTGACATCAAATCATCTATCAGACCATATAAATGTCAGCTTATCAACAAACCAACCTTTCAACTGAGAGATTTCTTCAGAATATATGCTCACACATGATGGGTTACTATTGGACTTTCCTCTAAGTCATAGTTGACTATAGTGGGACCTTCCTATAAATGTGTTTCTTGGTTTCAAGGTATTTTTTTTTTGTTGGAGATCAGTGGTTAATGTACTCGCCTCTGAACTGGTAGGTCCAGGGTTTGATACCCACCTCGCCCTAGATTTATTGAAATGGTAGGTGAATAAATCTGAGTATATAGACCCTCGGAGAGGACGCTAAGCAGTCGGTCCCGAGCCTGTACGATTTCAGATACTCGTTAAAGATCTCCACTGTAAATACACTTGAGTTAGGGAAAATTTATGACTCCCAATATAGAATCACCGTTCAAACAAAAATACTCAAAGGGCTGACGTTTTCAACCCTCCAGGGGACCGGTTTAAACAATAGAAAAAAAAAACATTACATTGTAATGGGTGTATGTGGGGGGGGGGGGGGGGGGGTGTATGTTTGTTTTGCAAACACAGCGAGGAAGAGAGGTTGAGTGAGAGAGGTTCTAATTTTTCTACAGTCAACTTGTTCAATATTTGAATGTGACAGATATAAAGTAATACTCTATGATGAGAAAACCTAATTGAGTATACATAAGCTCAAAGTATTTATGAGATGTCCTATGTTTCACTGTTATGTTTCTGTTGAGGTGAAATTGTGAGAACAAAGTTGTTTAAAGCGTACCCAGTGAGAAGGAAGCAAAGATGCAATTGTAAGTAGAAATAATGAAAGGGTCTTTGCTTGTACCTGCAGATTAGAATTTACGGCTAGTGTCTGAGGTAAGAGCTTCAAGTGAAGGCTTTTAATGCAGTTGAGGAGTTGGGTTATTAAGCCAAGATTATTTCAAGAGCGGCGTGTCTTTTGATGTAGAGGCTGTCACTGTTATGGTCTAATACAAATCCCGTTCAAAAATAAATCCTGCTTATATATGTCACTCCGGCTTTGCAAAGGAAATCCACTCGAGTTTAAAGTAATCTTCTCAATGGGAGATATTTTATGAAGACTTTAATCAATAATTAGTACTAGGAAAAAATATTTTATAAATAAATAATATAATGATAAACATATATTAAATAATTTAAATTGACTTCATAATTCACAATTATTACTACTTCTAAAGTTAAAATAAATAAGAAAAAGAAATATATTTTAGTGACGAATTTCGTACAACAACCATGATTGATAAAAAGCGAAATATGAAACTGAGTAATTTGAATACACTCAATCAGAACTTTTAAAACACATTTACCCGTTATATACAAAATATTGGCTAGAGATACATATTTGAAAAGATCGATTCATAGAGGATAAAGTCAATGGCAAATAAGAAAAGTGAACAAACATTCCAATTTTATATAAATAATTTATATATAGGGTTGAAGGAGGCTATAAAAAAGAAAACTGCATTTAAAATATGCCTCTGATGAAGAAACTGAGAATTTTATTGAACTTTAGGAAGAGTCTGTAGCCAATGAAACGCTCACAAAATCAAGCTCATGGACTGTAAAATTATTTTAATTATGGACTTTGATGTGAAATGAGGATGTACAGGGACTAGCAGGTTTTAAGTGAATTCTGTGTAAGGGGGGAGAGAGATGAAATTTGGATGCTTGGTAACATTTATGAATTTTGCAAATAATAAGTCAGTGCTTTTGAAATTCGGTCCAAAAATATGTGATTCATTCATGATTTTAAAATGCTGATTGCAAAATATTCATATCAAAGCTTGAAAAAAAAGATGGGTTGATAAAATACCAAAAACACATTTTCGACCGAAAATTAGATTATTTACTAAAGATGGAACTATTTAATGGAAAAGCAAGAGAGTATATGGATGCCAGGTGTGGCTGAACAAGTGACCAGATTGTCTTTAGACTTGAAGATTGAACCTACATTTTCCAAAAAAGGACGACTGGAAATCTTATGAATGCTGCCGACTGGAAAGGACCTAAAGCTATTGGTGCCAATGATAAATAAGTAATAAACTTAATTAAATTAAGATGTATGATTCCAGAAATAGAATACCTATCAATGTCGCTTACCCATAGCTAAAATGGGTTCTAAACAACAGCTACACACACCGTGCTGCTATAGTATGCTACCTGCCTTCGAATTTGTTATCTACGCGTTACGATATCATTTTATAGGTAAAGAACGCATAATTCATCACAAGTATACAAAGAAGAAAAAAAAATATTTTTAATGTATTGATTTAGAAAATTCAACATTTACTGTAATTATATATCAGACGCTGCTTTCAAACGTGATAAAATGCCTTGATATCTGATCTCGCTTGCTCACTGTGATCTCGTCTAATGCAATCTGACCGCTATTTTACGGAGGATTAACACGAGTGTTTTTGCCAGAGTTATTCAGTATTGTTTTTTGTCTCGTTGTATTCACATCATTCTCCAAAAGTAAATCCAAACCAATCTTGCTTGCAAAAAGATTTTTACGAAATCATTTCCATTTTGAATCAGTTGTAAAATTGTTTTGTAATGGGTTGTGGATAATTTCGAATAAATATATCCCTAAAAAAAACTGTTTATTATTTACGGTACATACTATAATGGGTTGTAGATAGTTGTAGATATTAGAAAATTGGAGGTAGGTAGCATTCTACAGGAGCACCAACTACAGTTCCATTTTTAGTAAATAATATAATTTGCGATCGAAAAAGTATTTTTAATTTTGTACACGGCATCTTTTTTTTTTAGGTTTTGGTATGAATATTTTGCAATCAGTTTTTTATACACATGAATTTATCACTTATTTTGCACCTCTTGAGGCTGAATTTCAAAAAGAATTTCTTATCATTTGCAAAAGTCTTAAACGTTATCAAGTATCCAAATTTCATATATCCAACCCTTGTCATAGATTTACCTTAAAACCTAGTACTTCATGTGTAGCCCACCTTCATTGCCCATTGAATCTTCTTAGAGTTTAGTAAAATTCTTACTTTCTTCTTTAGAGATATGTTTTAATGCCTCTTTTTTTCCACAGCCTCCTTCAACCCTAATATATGAATTATTTATATAAATACTGGACTATTCTGCACACTTGACTTATTCACCATTGACTAAGTGCTTTCTATACTTCAATATATATTCTATGCTTCACTTGAAACAACACTAAAAGTAAAATGCCACACGTGTACATTTAAAAATGCTGTTGTGTAAAATGCTACAAACGCCAATTATCTCTGTGACCTCATTAAGCTTTTGAGATCTCATCAAACTATAATAGTGTAAAGTTCCTGTTTTCTCCACTTTGTGAATGCAAACCAAATAAGTAAATTTTAAAAAGAAGCAGTCAAACTGTTTTAATCATATGTTTTGTTGAACACATATTTCTAATTATTATGGAAACAGGAGTAGGTATTCAGTAAACAAAGGAAGTAACTTAAAACTTACCTTTGCACTACGCGTTTTGATATTCACCTGTCAGTGGTGTGCATACTCTAAATAGAGAGTTTTACATTACTCCTTGTTACCCTTTGTGTCACTCAGAAATTATATTAATAATTATTGAAATTAATTCCCTGAACATGATTGACAGGGACAATTTTAATTGTTGTTTCTTGTTATTAAGGCACGGAAACAGATTCTTACAAGGACCAAGCTTTTGATGTATATTTACCAAAACAAAAATCATTTAAAAGTAAAAAAAAATATCATTTTCTTTATGACATAAGTAAATAAACATCAATTCAAGTTATAAACACAAACAAATATATTTAAAACAAACAAAACTTGTGAATTGAAAGATTCAATTTCTTTACCCAACATAAAATAACATTAATGAAAAGAATGCGTTTTTACTACAATACCTTTGAATATTCCTATTTCATCTGGCAGTTGTGTTCAAGTTTGTTTCTAAAATTATTCATTTTTAACCTCTCATATTATAGTTTAGTATATATTTGTTACATTTATTTATAATATATTTGCACTACTGTTATCAGCGAGCACGCAAGCCTCTGGGCTACTCTGGCTCCATGCCTTTACTTTATTACCAGTGTTATATTCCCCAAATTTTAAATCAAAAATATTTTTTTTTGTTATATTTATATATAATACATTTTTTCAGTACTCTCATCGGCGAGCACGCAAGCTACTGAACTACCGTGGCCCCATGCCTTTACTTTATTACCAGTGTTTACATTACCCAAATATTAAATTAAAAAAAAAATTTACATTTACATATAATACATTTGCACAACTGTCATCGGCGAGCACGCAAGACATTTGCTACCTTTGCTCCAATTTTGGGAATATAGTGATGAATATAGTGATGAATATAGTGATGAATATAGTGATGAATATAGTGATGAATATAGTGATGAATATAGTGATGAATATAGTGATGAATATAGTGATGAATATAGTGATGAATATAGTGATGAATATAGTGATAACTTTCTTTTATTTAACATTATTCAGTAATAAAGAATATATTTTAATTTCAGGTCTGTATCTCCACGGAAAGTGAGTGAACAAACAAAGTCACCAACTTTATATTAAGCGATGTATCTGTAATATGAAAAACTATTCTGTTGGAAAAGCTCAAGACTATACATGCGCATTTATATCTGTACATGAGGCTTTAAAAGCTTGATCATGTTTTCATTTTATTTAACTTTTCACACAATAAATAACAGTTAGTTTATTCACAAATACATCAGGCTACGAGAGAGAGATGATTTTCTAGATCCATTGTTTGGATATATGGAAAGGACAGGATAATGGCACTTTACTTTGCCCAGATATCGAAACATGACAATGCTCCATGAACCAGGTGGAAATCCAAGTGTTATTCGAATGGCATTAATCGATATGCAATTAGTTAAACAAACAAAAGAACAAAACGGTTGGCTGAACACAACAACTTCAATGAAATTGGTGTTAAGATAAACTGGAGATAATGCACTAATAAATCATTAATCATGTATACATTGTTACCTTAATTTTTTCAGCTACAGATCTTCTTGAATGAGCATGTTCATATCATAGATAATCAAATTTAAGGAAAGCTTCCTGTAATATTCACTCCTTCTTAAATATCAGAAATGAAGAATAATCTGATTATCTGAAATATTCAAAGAAAAATTAGTTTATTGAAAGTTCCTTCCATATTTTTGTATAGGCATACGGATTTATTGTTAACATAATTTTTCAAATCGAATTTTTTTAGAAAAGATATAGTTCAAATATAAAAAGTCTCAGTTAGTGTAAGGATCAAAACTGTGATTATGTTTGAATATGTGAAAAAAAATTAATCAGATGGAGGTTTACATTTTTGAGTGTGCCTCCAAGGGATGCATTTCATTGATTGTTTCCTCAGAGTACCTGCCATTCCTATGTAAAAACATTAGCATTCTCCTCAAAGCAGTTATTATATTTCAATTTGTGACATACAGTTAACAAATATTTTCTATGTCAATAAGGTATTGAAATTCTCTTTCTTGTAAAACTACTTCTGAAATAATATTTCCTAAATTTCCTAAAACCTAAATAGTATTAAAGGAATAATTAATTACTCACAATGACATCTGAACATGTTTAGCATGTCTTGATGGAAAACGGTATTAAGTTTTTTTTATGAGTTTGTTTATTGAGTTTCTTGTATAGTCGTCATTTACTTTATTTATTAGTTGCTTCTTTTTTTAATCTAAACTCTTGTGAATGATTATTAGTTTTATATTTTACAAACAAGTTACCAATTTTGTTTCGTTCCTCTTATTCCCTGAATATTCTTGTTGCAGCAGATTTTGGATTAATGGTTCTAAATAACATTAGAAATGATAATCATTCATGCACCCATAAGAATGTATTTCTTTTGAAATATTTTTTGAGTAATGTAATATTTAATTATAAAAAGTTCCATATCAAGTGACCTAAACTTTTCTTTTTTCAATTATGATTAAACTGAGAAGATTCTGGATGAAAGTTTGCTGACAGATAGAACAGGAGATAGGAGAGATAGAGTTTCACTGGAGCTGCGTCAGTACGTTCAGCTTCATTATAGTTGAGCAAGTTGGGTTAATTTTGCCTAAAAGATGAAGATCATATTAAAACAAACTGTTGGTAGGCATTAAATTTCAATCATGCTTGTTAAAAACACCCCCTTGAGAGACTGAGAGGGTCAGTGAGAGAGAGAGAGAGAGAGAGAGAGAGAAGAGAGAGAGAGAGAGAGAGAGAGAGAGAGAGAGAGAGAGAGAACAGGGATTGACGGCGAATAAGGCAGGGTAAAAACTTGAAGACAGCTAGAATTAAGTTATTAAGTTTTCGGGCAGGCCTATCTATGCTAAAACAATAACCTGTAATATTCACTCCTTCTTAATATCAGAAATGAAGAATAATCTGATTATCTGAAAATTCAAAGAAAAATTAGTTTATTGAAAGTTCCTTCCATATTTTTGTATAGGCATACGGATTTATTGTTAACATAATTTTTCAAATCGAATTTTTTACTTTACTATAAGTAAAGTATAGTGATCGTGAAAAAATTCGATCTCGAGATTTTCACGGAATTACATGTTTTGAGGTCCCAGAAGTCGTTTTATGAAGTTATTACGATGATGTCTGTGTGTGTGTGGGTGGGTGGGTGGGTGGGTGAGTGGGTGCGTGGGTGGGTGCGTGTGTTAGCATTGCTTGTTACCACGCTACGGTCCAGAATCTTTGATGGATCAAGTTGATATTTTACACAAAAAGGGGCCCCATTTAGACGAAGATCCCTATTGTTTGGGAAGAATTATGCATGATGGGAAAGTCACTTTTTTTCCAAAAACCGTTTTTTTTTAAAACATTTATTTCTCCTAAACTACTAACCCTAGAGTTTTGAGATTTTGACATTATCTTTGAGGTTACAAATGGAACAAACGAAAAATATATTCAGAATTTTTAAAACAACAGCAAATATTTTTTTTTCAATAAAATGTACAAATTTTGACTTATAAATCAATCTCAACCTTGTGAGAGCGATACATGCCATACAATTTGACGGACACGAATGAAACTATGCCTATAAATAGAACATTATATGGACAATGAGTTGAGATATTTTTTTCTAAAATTACATTCGCTAAAGGGGCGTTAGAGTACGATTTGTGTTTTCGAAAATGTTTTTTTGACGCTAAACGGCTCGTTAAAAATTATGAAAATTTGACCAAAAATGGAACAAAAAATTAGCAATTTTATAAAAAAAAATCATTAAGTTTCAATTACGGAAAAGAGCAATAACGATATAAAAAACTCTTTGTTTATCCTAGACTAAGAGATCACCTGCTATACTTGTCGAATTTTTTGTATTTTTTTACATTGTTTACATTGACTTAGAATTTTTTGAGCGAATCCACTGAGATAAAATTGTTGTTTCTAATGGAAAAATGAAAATATATTATTGACTTATAAGAGATGTAAGAGGAATAATATTGTGCAGGTAAATGATAACACTCATTAAAAAAAAAATCGCATATATGTTATTTGACAAAGGGGAAGGAAAATGATCTTATTAAATACTAAGAAGCCATAAAATTCCCAGTATAATAATTCTGTTAAAAACCAAAAATGTAAAAGATAATTCAAAATATAAATCTTCCGTTTAGAGATTAATAACTGTAATTATCGTACATCTTTAATTAACAAATCACTTAAAACAACATTTTCTTCGCTGTTTAAGATGTTTTTCAGAGAAAAAAAGGGTATTTTATGTTTTTTAAATTTGAAAATTTTACATTAATATTCAATGTAGAAGGATGTTAAGTAAACGATGTAAGAAATCTACTGGCTATTTGAACAATAGCCATGTTTCTTGTAGGATAATATTTCGTTTCAAGAAATGTTCACATTGGTTTTTCAAAAATGATATTACTGCTGTAGTTATACTAATGACATTATTTGCAAATATAAATTATTTGTGATGTACAAAAATAAGCTTATAAATTGATATGTCCTTCAATCACTATCTGTACTACCTCACGAATGCAATGCTAATAATTATATCCCATTTAGATATTTATGTTATGCTTAAATGATACGTTATGTTTTATATACTCAAGAAATTTGACATTGAGTTACTTATAGTAAAGTAGAGTGTAGGCCACTCCAGATTTTTTAGAAAAGATATAGTTCAAATATAAAAAGTCTGAGTTAGTGTAAGGATCAAAACTGTGATTATGTTTGAATATGTGAAAAAAAATTAATCAGATGGAGGTTTACATTTTTGAGTGTGCCTCCAAGGGATGCATTGCATTGATTGTTTCCTCAGAGTACCTGCCATTCCTATGTCAAAACATTAGCATTCTCCTCAAAGCAGTTATTATATTTCAATTTGTGACATGCAGTTAACAAATATTTTCTATGTCAATAAGGTATTGAAATTCTCTTTCTTGTAAAACTACTTCTGAAATAATATTTCCTTAAAACCTAAATAGTATTAAAGGAATAATTAATTACTCACAATGACATCTGGACATGTTTAGCATGTCTTGATGGAAAAACGGTATTAAGTTTTTTTTTATGAGTTTGTTTATTGAGTTTCTTGTATAGTCGTCATTTACTTTATTTATTAGTTGCTTCTTTTTTTAATCTAAACTCTTGTGAATGATTATTAGTTTTATATTTTACAAACAAGTTACCAATTTTGTTTCGTTCCTCTTATTCCCTGAATATTCTTGTTGCAGCAGATTTTGGATTAATGGTTCTAAATAACATTAGAAATGATAATCATTCATGCACCCATAAGAATGTCTTTCTTTTGAAATATTTTTTGAGTAATGTAATATTTAATTATAAAAAGTTCCATATCAAGTGACCTAAACTTTTCTTTTTTCAATTATGATTAAACTGAGAAGATTCTGGATGAAAGTTTGCTGACAGATAGAAC
This sequence comes from Hermatobates lingyangjiaoensis, assembly GCA_026182355.1. Classification (NCBI taxonomy): domain Eukaryota; kingdom Metazoa; phylum Arthropoda; class Insecta; order Hemiptera; family Hermatobatidae; genus Hermatobates; species Hermatobates lingyangjiaoensis. Next base: position 896,380 of record JAPFBL010001927.1, read on the forward strand.
AGGAGATAGGAGAGATAGAGTTTCACTGGAGCTGCGTCAGTACGTTCAGCTTCATTATAGTTGAGCAAGTTGGGTTAATTTTGCCTAAAAGATGAAGATCATATTAAAACAAACTGTTGGTAGGCAATAAATTTCAATCATGCTTGTTAAAAACACCCCCTTGAGAGACTGAGAGGGTCAGTGAGAGAGAGTGAGAGAGAGAGACAGAGAGAGAGAGAGAGAGAGAGAGAGAGAGAGAGAGAGAGAGAGAGAGAGAGAACAGGGATTGACGGCGAATAAGGCAGGGTAAAAACTTGAAGACAGCTAGAATTAAGTTATTAAGTTTTCGGGCAGGCCTATCTATGCTAAAACAATAACCCTCACCACTGGTTTAGGATCAAATTCGCAACAGTTAAATGATTTAAAGCTAACAGCTGCCTACCGTTCTGAACTACCCTTCAAAACTACCCCAAGAGCATCAACAGCTCCAGTTCATTTAAACTCCCTATAGGACAAACTTTTACCATTTCTATCAGATTTGTCTTGTATGTAATTATATCTCTATAACAACAAGCATCCAAGAAAGGCTTTCTTCTACAAAATACCTTAATGACACTGACTTACTTTCTAAAAAAATAAAATCCATTCGAATATTTTCTCCATGAAAACAATAATCAATCAACATATTAGTTTGCAATCCCTGTTAGTGTGGTATTTACTAATATTGGGGTGAAACGATAATACAGTCTCCATACAAAAGTTTTTTAGTCCAATTACACGTTTGAAACATAACGTGTTCATCATCAATTAAACTTATATAATATAAATTTTAAATTAAAAGTTCAAAAATAAACCAGCATTTTATACAATAAAAAATTTGTATTATTCCATTTTATATGTATATAATACTGGTTTATTTGTTCATTTATTCGGTAAAAGTTTATCTGATGATGAACACGAAGTTTTTGAAACGCGTAGTTTGAATAAAAAGCTTTTATTGTGTGAAGACCTTTTATTTTGGTTTTGCTCCAGTACGACAAAATACATTCTTATAAACTATAATTTTAATTAATGAAAATTGGTTTTGATGCCATTTCTAAAAAATCTGGAGTGGCCTACACTCTACTTTACTATAAGTAACTCAATGTCAAATTTCTTGAGTATATAAAACATAACGTATCATTTAAGCATAACATAAATATCTAAATGGGATATAATTATTAGCATTGCATTCGTGAGGTAGTACAGATAGTGATTGAAGGACATATCAATTTATAAGCTTATTTTTGTACATCACAAATAATTTATTATTTGCAAATAATGTCATTAGTATAACTACAGCAGTAATATCATTTTTGAAAAACCAATGTGAACATTTCTTGAAACGAAATATTATCCTACAAGAGAACATGGCTATTGTTCAAATAGCCAGTAGATTTCTTACATCGTTTACTTAACATCCTTCTACATTGAATATTAATGTAAAATTTTCAAATTTAAAACAGTAAAATACCCTTTTTTTCTCTGAAAAACATCTTAAACAGCGAAGAAAATGTTGTTTTAAGGTGATTTGTTAATTAAAGATGTACGATAATTACAGTTATTAATCTCTAAACGGAAGATTTATATTTTGAATTATCTTTTACATTTTTGGTTTTTAACAGAATTATTATACTGGGAATTTTATGGCTTCTTAGTATTTAATAAGATCATTTTCCTTCCCCTTTGTCAAATAACATATATGCGATTTTTTTTTTAATGAGTGTTATCATTTACCTGCACAATATTATTCCTCTTACATCTCTTATAAGTCAATAATATATTTTCATTTTTCCATTAGAAACATCAATTTTATCTCAGTGGATTCGCTCAAAAAATTTCTAAGTCAATGTAAACAATGTAAAAAAATACAAAAAATTCGACAAGTATAGCAGGTGATCTCTTAGTCTAGGATAAACAAAGAGTTTTTATATCGTTATTGCTCTTTTCCGTAATTGAAACTTAATGATTTTTTTTTTATAAATTGCTAATTTTTTGTTCCATTTTTGGTCAAATTTTCATAATTTTTTAACGAGCCGTTTAGCGTCAAAAAAACATTTTCTGAAAACACAAATCGTACTCTAACGCCCCTTTAGCGAATGTAATTTTAGAAAAAAATATCTCAACTCATTGTCCATATAATGTTCTATTTATAGGCATAGTTTCATTCGTGTCCGTCAAATTGTATGGCATGTATCGCTCTCACAAGGTTTGAGATTGATTTATAAGTCAAAATTTGTACATTTTATTGAAAAAAAAATATTTGCTGTTGTTTTAAAATTCTGAATATATTTTTCGTTTGTTCCATTTGTAACCTCAAAGATAATGTCAAAATCTCAAAACTCTAGGGTTAGTAGTTTAGGAGAAATAAATGTTTTAAAAAAAACGGTTTTTGGCAAAAAAAGTGACTTTCCCATCATGCATAATTCTTCCCAAACAATAGGGATCTTCGTCTAAATGGGGCCCCTTTTTGTGTAAAATATCAACTTGATCCATCAAAGATTCTGGACCGTAGCGTGGTAACAAGCAATGCTAACACACGCACCCACCCACGCACCCACCCACGCACCCACCCACCCACCCACCCACCCACACACACACAGACATCATCGTAAAAACTTCATAAAACGACTTCTGGGACCTCAAAACATGTAATTCCGTCAAAATCTCGAGATCGAATTTTTTCACGATCACTATACTTTACTTATAGTAAAGTAAAAAATTGGCAGGTAGTAATCACAATATAAATTAATTTATTTTATTATCAATTTGACAGATACTTAATGACAATAAAAATTACTCATATTCCCAGTTCCAGATGTTCAACCTACAGATTGAGTGTTAATATCAAAATTTCTTCGGAAACAATTGAGTTCTTGAAGCCTAAATCAAACTTTCAATGCTGACCATACGATTTGATTTCATCTTTTCAATAGATACAGTATCAATGTTTATTTAAATTAATTTTTTTATACATTACTTATAAAAAAGATAATAACAAATAAAACGCCAATTAATAGATCATAAGTAAGTTAGGAATTACAAACTTGAATTAAAATTCTACAACAGATAGATGGTTGATAAACATAGGTTTTAAATATATTTTTAATATTTATTTTTTTTTATATTTTTAAACACCTTATTGTCTCTCACCAAAAATGTTATACAATTTAAATTTCTGTTTGACCTCTCTATATTTGACTCCAATGTTCGCAAGGAATTTTGTTGTGTATTCCACAGTTTGGGGTCCCCAGTTGTAAAATCGGCTTCTCTTGGGGGCAAGGCATCTCAGCTAATGTCTAATGTCTGTCTTTCTCAAAACTTTTTCTAGTCCTTAGTGGGTGAAAACATCTTTGTTACCCATCAGACTTGTGTTTGGTGAAGTCCTTTGACAGTCGTGGGTCAGTGTTGGACGACATAGATTGGTTAATGTTTTTACCGTCTTATCAGTCTCCTCCTTCTATCTTACCTATTATATTGTGTTTTCGTACTTACTTCTTCTCTGATGCTTTTCTCTTCTAATTTTCAGTACCACAGTTATTTCAAAGGCTACAAGGTATGACCAGATTGGTGTTGTATGTACAAAATCCACAACCACTTATTCACTAATTTTCCACCATATAAGAAGATTAGTAATATGATTCTAAATTACAATAAATCAACAGGATGCACTGATCTAATCCTCCGTTGTTTGTTACTGGCACGATTACCTGCCATCTCGCGCACAAAAAGTTGTTATGTCAATCGTCTCGACGTTTTGTACTGTCAGGCACAGGCCTGACTCCACAGTGTCATTGGATTTTAAATATGCAATCATATCTGTTTGGTCTTACAATAAAACATATCTTTTTATTTAGAATAAAGATAATTTAAATAAATCAGACTATAATCACTCTTATTTAAAATTTTTACATTCAAGTAATAATTTATCTCACGTAAAATGTATTAATTACCATTTATCATATTACCCAATTAAATATTATCATACACAGATACTATTTTTTATCAGTCATATATAAAAGAGAGTTTTCTCACAAATACTGAATTAGTCCTTCTCACTTTTCTCAGACTAAATCTTACAACTAAATAGCAATGTAATTTATAGTGAGTATCTTCTGTTTTGTCTGATGTATGTTGTTCTAATACCTATTATAATTTATTAGTCTCATTTCATTTAAATTCCTTGCAATTTGAATTTTTGATGGTAAAATATTTTATATTTATTTTAGGTTTTAAATATAGGTATTGTAATGATTTTAGTTGAATTTAATTAAGTGAAACAAACATCTAGTGGTAAATGTGGTCACCTGAAATAATAGTTAATATTGAACACTCCTGTAAGCACTAGATTGATTTGGTAAGGCAATAATAGTCTAATTTCTAACTGATAGACAGTGAATTTACTTGTTGTTGCTTCGCTACTTCCCTCTGTCTAAGACAAGAGTTCAGAGATTTTGAAGCAACCCTCATCATTAAAGCTGCCACGGAGCATTACACAGTTCTACACGAGCTTCTATTTCTCTGCTAATAATTTATGTAAATTTTCTCTGACGCTTAAAACATTAAATATGCCTATATGATCATTTTATATAATCAGAGTTATTTACAACTTAAGTCCATTACTGTAAATTTATTATCAATTAATTGTGTTAAATATTAACCAGACTATTTATCAAATGAACCAATTAAATTTTACTACACCACAATACCATTTTTATCTTATTAACAAATAGGACCGAAAAAAAGGAAATACAAATGAAATAACTCTTCCAATGTATACAAGAAAATAAAAACTTTGAAAAATATGCCAAAACGTTCCGTTTGACAAGTTTTTTAGAAATTCCAAATATTGATCTAACCAACTTCACTGTTAGACAAAAGCTACTATTCCATTATCAAAATCGCCATTATATTTGCGAAATAGATTCGGTTCTAATATAAATATATATCAATGATCAAACCACAATATGAAATGGGGGAAAAAAGACTAAGATCTTTCAACTGTAACAAGCGGTCTTCGTGAGATCATAGATCCTAGTCTTGTTTTCCCATTTCATATTGTGATTTGATCATATATATATATATATATATATATATATATATATATATATATTTTAACTTTTTTGTTGGAAATACGATCTAAATCGGCCAAATATAGTGCATTGTAGAAGAAGAAACATAGAGAAATTAATAGCACACACTTACAGTCTCTAATTTGTGGTTTGAAAATACCTCTCTTATCTCTCCTGACCCATAAGAATGGTAATCCCCTCAGAATTATAGTGAGTCAGATTCCTATCCCCACTTATCAACTTGCCAAACGACTCAACACCATACTTACGCCTTTTATACCATCCGAGTATAGCCTTTCTTCTTCAGTTTTTCCATATGGGTTTTCACATTTCCATAACAATAGCCAAGTCCATAGTCTCCAGTTAGTACAGGTAGTGAGATATTACCTTTTTTGGCATTAATATCTTTTATTATTTTGTTTGCACGCCTCTTAATTTCATCAGTAGGATTCCGGGTAATAACTTTAAATTTATTTACATCACTAAGGATATTGTTCATGTTAAGTATATAAAAACAATTGAATACAGCAATAACGGTAATTTACCTTTCCTAGATGTTCTTGTTAAAAACACCATAGAAGGTTTCAATACGTCTGTCTACAGGAAGCCCACTAACACGGGCCGCTGTCTCAGTGGCCAAAGTGAGTGTCCAGATAGGTATAAGCGCGCCACTATTGCTGCTTACGCCAGACGTGCCTTGAGTCATTGCAGTGACTGGAACAGCTTCCATGAAGAAATTGAGAGATCTACCCAAGTCCTAATTAACAATGGCTACTGTAATAAGATTATCACTGAGGTGATTTCTAGGCAGTTAGACTTATGGTACGCGAAGACAGACCGTAGTGACAATGGGACTGGTGAGAAAATACCCGTTTACTACAGAGCGTATATGTCTACCCAACACCTACAGGAAGAGCAAGCTGTTAGGAAGATTATATCTGGACACGTGAAGACCACGAAAGATGAGAATACACTCCAGCTGAACATTTACTACAAAAATAAAAGGACTATCAGCCTGCTTATTAGAAATAGTAATAAGTGTGAGACGCCCGAACTTCAGCGCAGTCACTTAATATATCAATTCTCATGTACCCAAGGGAGCTGCGAATCCCTTCCCTCACGATATATTGGGATGACTGCAACGAAGTTATCGAGGCGTCTTACACTTCATCTATCTAATGGAGCACCAAAAATGCATATGGAGAAAGAACATGGTACTCGTTTAACGAGGGAAATGCTAGTGAATGGAACTTCTGTCCTCATTACTAACAAAAACCCCCTTCATTTGCATATTTTGGAGGCATTGTATATTAAAGAAAAAAATCCCCTCACTAAATTGCCAGATTAATGATATGTTTGTAATTCCTAGTTCTAGGAATATTAACCCTAGTTTTAAATTTATAAAAAGTGATAATGTTAATTCTTGTTAATGTTAACCTGTTAGTGCTTGGAGCGCTAGCAGGTTGTAACCTTCCTTGCATCAGTTGTTATTTATAGTCTTGTTTATCGCTTAATTTCTATTCTAATTTTATTCCATTTTACTTTAGTTTAGTGCTATATATGGTTTTACTTTGTACAGTACCTTCTGTTTTGTTTTCTACCTGATGATGGCTAATGTGAGCCGAAAGCTTGATATAATATAGATTAGTAAAGGTATTCAAAAACAGTGTAGTTAAAATGTGCCTAGGAGAGTTACTCCACCAATTAAATGTTCAACACCGGAAAGTGTGCAGAAAAAAGGAACAATTACTGAGAAAGATCGTAAATACTGAAGGCGCTGTGGCCTTCAACAACATTTGTTTAGAAGAAGATTTGCTGCCCATTTATACGAATATTATATATATATATATATATATATATATATGTGTGTGTGTGTGTGTGTGTTGATAAAAGTATCGACCCTGGAATAGAAACAAAACTAAAATTTATCGGGACTCGGTCAGTTCTTCAGGTTCAAATTAAACTCTTATTGCCAACCTTATTCATATAAAACCTTTTTCATAGGCAGAAGTAAAAAGTTTGAAACAGAAAAACTAAGTATTACATTACAAATTATTTTACAAAGAAAAATAGTATGTGGATTTTAACAAGAACTGTAGTCTGTTGTTAAAACAACTCCAACTGTTGAGTAAGAACAACAAGTAAGAACAACTGTTGTTACTTGTTTAACAACAACAGACTACAACTGTTAAAATCCACATACTATTTTTCTTTGTAAAATAATTTGTAATGTAATTATTTTACCTGCCTATGAAAAAGGTTTTAAATAAAAACCGAAACGTTGGCAATGAGAGTTTAATTTGAACCTGAAGAACTGACCGAGTCCCGATAAACTTTAGTTTTGTATATATATATATATATATATATATATTCTCAAAACAATTGTTCTTGACCACTTCTATTCTATTGTATTAGGTAGGTTTTGTTTTTGAGGGCTAGATAATATAAAAGAAAATAAACTCCTTCCTAGGCCAACGTTTCGATGAACAATAGCAGACTTTCCATGCCCTGAAGATGAGGTACAAATACATCGAAATGTTGGCCTAGGAAAGAGTTTATTTTCTTTTATATGATCTAGCCCTCAAAAACAAAACCTATGTAATACAATAAATATATATATATATCAAGAGAAGACATTAATGAGAAAGAAATATTGAAAGAAACACAAAATGTGAACCATAAAAAAATAAATATTTTAATATTAGATATTTCCAGTAGATAAAAAGTTAGGTACTAATGGTACCATGACAACAAAATTTCACTCACAGGCATAGGTTGGTAGTAATGCCACCTAGAGAATAAGAGAATAAAAATAACAAAATTCTACGTCAAGAATTACAAAAAAGGATAAAATTATTATATATAAATGTAAACAAGAGAAGAAAAAAATGTTGTATCAATAGTGCTAATTGCATAAAACATGTTTTTAGCCCTGTTGAATGCATAAATATATGTCCAAAGAAGTGTTTTGAATCCAGACCTAAGCCTTCAAAAGATCTTAAAACTTATGAATAATGGGTTAAGAAAGAACATTATTAGTAATATACGAATATATATACATAAGAAAATAGAAATATTGACTGTCTCTTAGTATGCAAGTGACATATAAGTTGACAACAATCGTTTCTTGAACAGCTGCTCTCTGCAATTCAAAGTTTTGCCAGTCAACCTACAGAGTTACCCAATCCTTATACATAGGTTGCTTGATCCTTATATCTAGATGTATTCGTGCTCTATTTGAATGACAACTACACATTCAATTTTGTAATTCAAAGAAGTAAAAAAAAACAAAGTAGCAATAAAATTGTGGGTTTAAGGTAATTGAACAGCAGTAGAGGCAGCTGGAAAAATGAAAATTTAATACGGTTGGTTCGGAAAAGGGACGAAGTTTGGTTGTAAAGTGCAATTATTGAAGTTTTTACAACAGTTGTTTTTTTTTAAATGTAGGGCTAAAGAGTGAAGTTGGGAACAGAACGATTTCAACAGGCGTTAATAACAGCGCAAGTCTTCTAATGAAAGATGTAAATTAACTCCCTAATCAACCTACTCTAAGAGTTTTCTCTTCTCTTTTCAACAAGTTTCTCCTTTTTATTTTTGTGTATTTTTACAACTTTTTTTTACAACTGTCAAAGATTTAAATTCAAGTAGGAAAAAAAAACTGAACTTGTCAATTTTTAATTTAAAAATAATATGTTAAATAGTCCCTAAAATTAATTTAATGAGAAAAAATACAAATATTTCATAAAAAAAAGTTTATAATATACAATTCTGAAAAGCGTATTGTTTTAAAAATAGTTACAACGTATCATGTATTAATATTGGAAGAAAATATTAATATTTTCCTCATATTGGGAATTTCAAAAAAAGAGTTTAATATCAACAACTTTTTTCGAGGACTTTGTGTTTTTCTTCAGGTTTATATCTGCACTATTGAGATGTAACTGCACTAAAAACATGTGCACTATTGAGTTGTAAACCTGAAGAAGAACACTAAGTGTTCGAAACGCGTTTAGTTTTGATATTAAACTCTTTTTTGTGTGGAGACATACTTTTTTAAAGTACCCAGTATGAGTAAATATCGCACTATAACAGATTGTACAAGTAATGAATTAAAATATTTGTTATTAAAACTGGCCTTTTTAGGCCAATCCTGATAGATATCATGAGGAAAAGAATCAGAAGGCTATCCGTCTGTTGTTATTATATCAATGATCAATTGATTTGATATGAATATCAATAATCAATGATCAATGACATCAATTGTTTTCCCATTGCATATTGTGGCTTGATCATTGATTGTTATTTCACGTGTTCATGTGAAATCTTTTTAATGTTATTATATGTATAATATACCATAAATTCACTCCCTCTTTGCTTTTCGCAAGATTGAAATGTAACTTTAAGGGAAGTGCTATGAGTTTGACAACATTTCTATTCATACAAATTTACCATTATAGTAAACTTTATTGTTTTCATATGTAGGCAAACAAAATTGTTGAAATATAATGAGAAAAACGTTGTAAAAGTACATCGAAGTAACGTTAAACTGAATTGCACCATTTTATGTAAAAAATCATTATCATGTGGTCATCAGAAGTATATAAGTATATAATAAATAATCAATTAAAAAATAAATTTGATGTTATAGTAGACATAAAAACTTTTACGTATGAAGTGAAGTAGACAAATTTAAGTATGAAATAGAAGGAAAGAGTAAATGGAATTTTATGGACTGCAGAAAAGAAAAATATAGAAATTATCTAAATTTTAAAATATAGAGGAAATACGTAGTTGGTGTCGTAATAGACGTAATAAATCTTCCATTCACCCTTCACAACAAAAAATATTTGCCTTTGCTTATATGATAGATCGACTAATAACAATACCTATGAATTAAAATAACTTTAATAAGGAGTTGTAACTTTTGTAACGTATATGATTCAACCACAATAAATAATATGTAAAAAAAATAGATATAAGAAAATGAATACTAACAAAAATACTAATACTAACAATAATATTAAATAATCGTGAATAACTTGCATGGTAGAAGTTAGCCGAAAATTGCTAAATTACCAAAACCAATACAATGTAAAGGTATATTTCAAAACTAATAACTCAATAAACCAATTTATTTATATATAAAAGTAATTTAAATGATAAAGGATGTATATAACTAAAATTCGGGGATTGTACACATGCATGTATTGTGCAGAAAGATCAACACTAAAACAACCTATTAAAAAATACCTTAATGAATACATAAATAATTCCGACAAATTGAACTATGGTTATCATTTTAATAAACATGAACATGAACCAAAATTATCAAAGATTAAATGTATTTAATAAACACAGGACAAAAATAGCAAAGATTAAATATAGTAAAGGAGTATGAAATATATAAATATAAACAAGTCATTTAATAAATAACAGATTAATCATAAATTGAATATAGCCTTTGTGATTGTATAAAATAATACCAATGACATAAATAATCAAATAAATATAACATATATACCAATAAATAATGATCAAACCACAATAAGAAATGGGAAAACAAGACTAAGACCTTTCAACAAAATGACGGTTGAAAGATCTTAGTCTTGTTTTCCCATTTTTTATTGTGTTTTGATCATTGATTGTTATTTCACGTGTTAATGTGAAATCTTTTTACCAATAAATAAATTGAAAAGATGACTGGGCGAACTTCATAATTTAAATAGTAAATGAATAAAACCAGATAATGAATAAAGTAAAACTAATATTAATAGTAGACAATTTAGGCATATAATTGTACTATATATTTTATTTGTATTTATGTCCAAGATTCTTCAATAATTATCAGTCGCACTTGAAAATGCGCAACAGGAGAAACCGGTAACACCCATACACGAAGTACAACAGATTTTTATAATGATATGATGTTTATTAACCACTGCTGTTCTAACAACTTGCTTTTATTCAAAAATAATGGTATCATAGGCTTTCAAATGAAGTGCAAGGCATGAATAAGAGTTAATTTAAACACTATGTCATGCAGTGCCCACGATAAATGACCACCTGATCTCCCGGTATTTTATCTAACCTGTTGTTCGTATAAAATGTTTTAGCACTTCTCAATATAAGAGTTCAATGTTTTAAACTCAAAATATAGTAATAATTTAGTAATAATCAAGTCATGTAATAATAATTTAGTTAAAATAAAAAAAGCATAAACCCATCTGAACTGAAAAAAGAATTCATTGTGTTGGAAAAAATATATTTTTTATAATACATATTGTGGTGAAATATTGACAGAGATAGTTGCATATGTCGTTGGAAACGGAATTATCTTCATAAATATAAGTGAACGTCTGCAGATCATCTTCAATTGATAGTGATTAACTCTATACCTTTTCCATGTAATTAATTTTTATATAGAATAAGCAGTCAAGTATTGTAAATTATGGTGAGATAATGCTATATAATAAATAGTATAAATAAATATTTAGATAAATATATAGATTTTATTTATATAAATAAATAAATGGTAATTTATGGTATACATAAATTATGTCAATGATTAGATGTTTTTTAATTTAATTTTCTTTTTGCTAACTTAATGACGTATACTTCAAAGATTTTATCAAACAGTAGTATTTCTTGGTTAGTTAAAAATATAAAGCATAATGTAGTTTTTTTTTCATTGTGTCAATGACAAGTAATTCAAGTAAGATAAAATCTAAACTTTTTAATAGTCTCTATAAATATGAGAAGGTGTTTTAAAGGGGAACTTTACTTTAATAGTATGGAAACATGCAGAAGCATAATACGAGAGAAATACGAGCTAGTCAGGTGATTCATTCACAACGAGCTCTACCCTTACAGACAATCTGGTATATTCAAAAGAATAATGTAGTGTTATTATGTCTTTTTTTTAGGATGAAAAAAAAACTGATATATAGAGGTGGTTTATTGCTCGATTCAGTTCAGCTATAAACATAAATACAGGCAGATTTAATTATTTTGAAATAGTTTTGTGAAAGAAAATAAAATATGTTAGGTATGAAAAAAGTACCTTTGACATTTGAAAAAAATATTAGCTTACCTAACCACAGGTGAACAAATATTTAGTGTAATTTTAATTTTTACAGAAAGTTATACTTTATGTTTTCTTGATTCCTGGAATCCAATAATTTTGAAATTCCAAACCAAGTTAGCTCTTACTTAAAAATGAAGGACTAAGTTAACTATGATTTGAGATGTTCATAGTAGTCAGGTGCTAACTGTACCACACAATTTATATGTAACCTAAACATCAACTATTAACATAGCTGTGTTAACTTAACTTTCAGTTCCGTGGTAAAAAGATGACTTGACATCCAAACAAATAGCATTACGTCACCACAATCTAGCAATCCTGCATTAAGTTATTATTTACTTAATTTTAAAAGACTTACTCTGTAATTTCTGTCATTTTAGCGTCGTGATGTTCAATTAAACAATATTGGCTATTTAAAAGAAAGAGTTATAACATTAGAATTATTGCAACAAAGGTATGTAAATATTAACTTTGACACACGGTCAAAATAGATAAAGCATAAAACTGTCACGTATTTTTGTAAACTATTAATTTTATGAACACAAATATTGTTTAAAACACTAATTAAATTAACCGCTACATACAAATATGGAATATAGATTGGAGAAATAATATTTATTTGTTTATAAATGAGTAAATAGAAAACTTAAACGTTTACTAGACTTTGTTATCTAAATCTATTGCAAATTTATTCTATTCTAGACAACTCGAAAATTCATAAAATAGAAGAAGTTTACGTATACGACTGATACAATTTACCAGCAACCCAACCTCAAGATTGTACGGTTAAACAAAATATAGTAATAATAATAAATAATTCTATAATTCTGTCGTCCCAAAAATTTAGCATATCTGTTTTGTTATTCCTGCACTACAGGATTTCGGGTTAGGTATCAAGGAAATCAAATTTTGCTGTTATCAAACTGCCAAGAGAAAATATAATTCATACTAATGGATGAAATGTCTACTATGGCTATACACATCCTAATTATACATACAAACATTATTAAAGAGATATTGTTCATATCTATATAAATAAAAGAATGATTTTTTCTGTACATTGCTTAGAATTACTCATTTCAAGTTTTCTTTACTTTTCATACATTGGAGAAACCGAATCCACCCTTACAAAAATTTCTCTCGATTTGTCAGTTTGTCAGTTTGTCCGAAAAATTTTGTCATAAGTAAACTCAGCCACCATAAGACATATCAAGTTGAAATTTTTACAGCTGAGTTGTGTATGTCTAACTTAAAATATAGGCTCTGAATTAATTTGAAATTCAACGTAGAAATGAAGTTAAGGACGTTTACGTTGGCTGAAGTAAACTCAGCCACCATGAGACATAGCGAGCTGAAACTTTAACACTAGATTTGTGTATGCCTAACTTAAAATATATGCTCTAAATAGATTGATAATTCAGAACGAAAGCGAAGTTATGGGGCTTTAAGCTGTATTTTCCTAACTTCACAGACAAGTTTGTTTTGAAAATACACAGGTGTGGCAAGTAGGTATTGTTAGTTGACTTTAATTTCATTGGAGCATATGAATATATTGCGTATTTGACATCATTGAAAAGGTGTTTCCCAGAGTTCAAGATGTACTATTTATTCAGAATAAATGGCTTTGTGAACGAGCAATGTTCAAGCCTTACTAATGAACAGGCAGGAAAAATCAACAAACAAATTCTTATGCTATATCATGCCGAGGAAAGAACTTACAAGGCAGTAAAGAGAGTGATTAGTGATGAGGAAGAAGTTCATTATACAACTGAATTTCTTGACTCTGAATTATTTCTCCTGGACTGCCTGCTCAGGAATAAAAACTTAAAGTAGGAACACCAATCATGCTGCAATTTAGTAGCAGTAACAAATTTCGTGTTACAAAACGTGAGTGCTCTAAAACTGTGGAACCGGAGACGACTCTGACTTCGTGCTCTGCACAAATATGCCATAGAGGCGGACATCATAACTGGGTGGGGTATTGGAGAGTCTGTGTGTATACCACCCATACCATTGATTCCGAGGCACTATTTGTTTCTGTTGAAGCGATTGCAAAGTTCTTTCAGAGTCTATTTCTCATTGACGTTAACTAAGTCGCAAATAAGAATTCAAGTTAGCGAGACCAAGTTTTTCTCACATGGTCAACTGTAGTTTACTTGCTCAAGAGTCAGAGGTTCCAACTGTTTGTTCTTCCGTAAACCTGAAGGACAGACAGTTAATGTGGTGTATACAGAGGCATTTGTTTAACACTGTACTAATAATGGTATTTTCTACTATTCTATAATTTCTAATTATAGTATTAGTATAATACTATAATTGGTATGGTATTCCATGGTATTTTGGAATACCAAGTAGAATAGAATTTTTGATTCCGTCATAGACGGGTACGTTTGTTAGTATAAATATAAATTAATATTTATCGTTATATACATGAACTGGAAAGAGTATATTTTTAAAAACGACTATTTGTTAATTTAATATCGTTAATTTTATAAATGAAAATAGGTACAAAATAATGAAATATTGTATGACATTACGTGAACAAAAATTAATACCAAACCGTTTGATAAGAATATTTACAGACAAATTTAAAAAATAAATAATATAAATACAATGATAAATGCAAATTTTGCATTTTTACCGACTTTCATGATTTCTAAGTGTTAAATGACATTACAGATAAATTAAAAGTAAAATATACCCCATGTATCATACGCCCACACAGTACACATGACAGTACCGCAGTATGGTACGCCGAGAGGCCCTTTACTTCTTCACAATTGAAATGGATATTAAAATAACCACCAAGTTTGTACATATTGTAATACTGTTGTTATATTCTGTTATTATTAATTTTTTTTTAGGTTCATATTTCATAGTTGAGGTTTGAGATTGTTTGTTTCTAATATGTATATTTGAGTTTTTGTAATTTAATTATTATCATTGATTGCCTTTAATTGAGATGACAGAACCATTCTGCTGAAAAGTAGAATGGGAACAATTAACAAACTGGATTGGTAGAGTAGTAAAGGAAGAGTACTACTCTAAATGAGAGGACAGTGCGAGAGAGAGATAGATAGGCGAAGAGGTATGCAAGAGCAAGAAGAATGGGCTGCTTCTTAAAGCCGTTGTCTCCCTAGTAAATCTTCTACAGGAACGCAATCTGCACAGCACGCACTTCATTGCTCTTTATTAGACCCTTCTAGGGCTCCAAATGGAGAAAAACACTGGCCTTAATTCCACCAAATCAACTTTTTGCTACACTCTTTAACAAAACAAACTATCTTTTTATTGTATCCATTGATGTAATATCATTAGAATATATAATTATAGTGTAGAACTTTACATTGCATTTAAAAATTTTCACAGTGTTTGTGTGTTACACAGTCTCAATAATTACATTTGTACTCGTACACCAGATTTGTTTCTTTCAATGGAGAGTTCTTGCAATGGTTATTATTAATTATAAAGAGGCTGCTGATTATAGGGCTCTATAATATGGAGAGTATGTCTCTCTATAAACTCTCTCTGGTCACATGCCACATACTAATATAAAGTTTCATATGGTACGATGTGGTTCGTTTGTGTTTTTCGTTGGTTGTCTATAGATTTGAGGTCAGTGTTAACATAATAAGCAAAAACTTTTTACAAAAGGGATAACAAATCTTGAGCATGATAGATTCGGTAGCAATAAAAATGAAGAAGTCAACTATTTCCCAAAAATAGTTTTACGAAGGAAGTAAAGGGCATGTGGTGGTCATTGTCTCTTAGCTTCTGAGAGAACTACAGTCAGTAGGTATTGCTTAGTAATATATATTATTAATTGGTTTGAGTTATCAATTGTAATGTTCATAGTAAAGTATTTAAGGCCACATTAAACAAACGAAAGCCAGGTTCTAAGTTCCGAATAATATGCTTAATAAATTTCAACATATATTAAGAAAGAAAAATCGTTTGAAAAACACCGATGTATTTTTTAGCATAAATGAGAAAATATTACATACAGTTTTCCAAACTTTGTTATTAGCGATGTTTTTTCTCGATCAAATTCTTCTAAACGAATACAACAAACAGCATAATTGATAGAGGTGGCTGTAAAACACTTGAAATTATGAACTTTAGTAATCACAATTTATTATTTGATTTCAATTATTCATGAATTATTATTTAAAAAAATAGTAAAAGATGTGATCTTTTGCCACTACTTTTTTGTTTAACCACAGTTATGAGAGAGCCAGAAGAATTATATTCTCGGCCTTTAATGGCCGAGAATGTAATTCATAACCGAGAATAACTCATAACATTCAAATAGGTAAGCCTATTGTTTAGCAGAAGACCTACTCGTATTTGCTAAACACTTTTTCTTTAAATATAGTTATGAGTTATTTCCATTGATGTTAGTAATATTAGAATTACTAGTAATGTTATCCATCATACTTCGTATGATATGTGGAGAGCTCGACTGGTTTCAGGTCTTTCTGGCTCCAATCTTCAAGAGCAACTGATTTTGGATTTCATGTTTCTAATAACCTACACTTGCTACCAAGATCATTAAACTATTAATGCTAGTTGACTCTATAATTATTTTTTTTGAATTAAATACACATACAAAACAAATAATAGAGTTAATTATACAGAGACCATAGGTTTAATGATTTAGATAGTAGGTGTAAGTTATCAGAAATATGAAGTCCATAATCAACTGCTTTTGAAGATGGGAACCAGAGGGATCTGAAACCGGTCGAGCTCTCCTGATGTTATCCGAAGTAAAACGGATAATATTACTATTCACATTTTCTTTAGCTTATCTAATCTGTGTTTCTAGCGAACAATGTTGGAAACACCCTCCTCAGGGTATCAATATTTCTGTTGTACATTATGGGTTTGAATAAGAAATAATTTCAGCTGAATGTGGTTATCAAATTTTAGTAACTTACTATATAGTCACTTAAATTAGGTTTAAGTTTATTTATGACATGAACACCAGATGGAGGTCATATCAGGAATTACTAAAGGTAATCCTCGTTTAACGACAACTCGGAATAACGACGGTCCTTCCACTGGCCCATATTGGTTTATCATAATTATCTTCGAGTTACAACGACGAGAGTGAAACGATATTCGTCGGTAAACAATGCGATAAGATAAACCTAGTTTTCTCTAACCGAGGTTTCTCTTTGTCCTGCCATGTTAGTTGTATTGCATCACATCGTGTTAAATTGTAATCTACATGGGATTATAAAGTGCACTATATATCTCTCACCATGTCTCAAAAACGTATAAATACTACTCCCAGGGGATCATCAACTAAGAATCGGAGAAAAACAATAGATATGGACACGAAAATTAAAATCAATAATCAGAATGAAGCGGTGAGAAATTTATACTGATAAACAAGACTGATATACATTGATTGATTGTCTGAAAAGAGAAAGAAGGGTGTAGGGTATGCTAACTATGACATTCTTAACTAATATATGTAAAACCATTCATTTAACTTCAACTACGCTAAACGTCAGCGTCGATGGTGCAAATTACCTTCGTTTAAAGAGAAGCACTTGTACCTGTTTTGGCGAAAAAATCAAGTACTTACGATGACAGATCTCTAATACAATATTAATCTACAGAAGAGGAGCTTTAATTTTTAACTGTTTTAAACACATTTTTATTGAAAATATAACTACATTTCATAGAATCTGCTATACTTTGGGTGTCTAAAATTACATTTTTTTCCTTAATCATTATAATGAGAAGCTTTATCCAAAGTTTACTCAATCCTAGAGTACCACAAATTGGACCACCGAGAGCCCCATACATAAAACATGACTTCTTAAGGGTAAAATCTACTTTCTTTGTTATCACAAATTTTCCTTTTGATTAATTAACTTTGATACCTCACACAAAAACTAGAAATGGAATTCTCTTTTAGTTTATGAGATAATTGTGAAACAATACAAGTTTAATTTATTACCAGACCGAGGTCGTATTGCAATTTATTCGTGGTACAAAGCAATTTTTCATGTTGAAATTTATTTAAAACAATTTAAATAGAAAAAGGTGCAATTTGAAAAAATAAACAATGCTGTTATACATGTAAAATGATGATATTACTTGAACAATAAATGCATGAAAGCAATAATCATGTTATAGTATTAATCTACTAAACTTAAAACGGAGGTCATCTCCGTTGCAACCGAAGACGGTTGCTCGTACTATGAATTTTCACTCGTCGTACGTATCGTTGAAAGATTTTAGCCATTTTCTGATTTACATACGTTGATATAGTTACATATGCATATACATACTTGTTGCAAGTATTATGACTAGATCATTTTGAAGAAAGAACATAGCTACTACGTCAAAGTACGAAATCATATGATTTACTTTATATTCTTAATATCCTTGCTTCAAACAATAGTAGATTTTATTATTATTATTATTATTACTGTGGAAAACAGTTCCAGGCTAGGTCCTAGGAGAAAAGGGAGTGTTTTAGTTGGTAGTCTGGTTTATCTGGGAGCCTAGCAGTATGTGCGTAAATGCATTTCACCTCCTTAAACAAAAAAAAAATTATTATTATTATTACAACACGCTCCGTCTGAAGGCATTACCTGTATTACAACCTTGGAAGGTAAATTATAATCCTCATTAACTTACGATTATTAGCTTAATAATAATAATAATAATAATGATAATAATAACAATAATAATAATAATAATGATAATAATAACAATAATAATAATAATAATAATAATAATCATTATAATATAAATCATGATGATATAGTAATGATAATGATATTACTAGACAATAATAATATCATGATAATATATAATAATAATGCTAAAAAACAACAACAACAACAATAATAATAATAATATCAAGTAATAACAGGATAAAAATAATAACCAACTCATATAGCACAGTACAGGCTCAATTAAGGATATGGAAATATTGTTTCAGTATTTCCTTAAATGCAACGCCAGGCTCTCGTCCAGCAAAGCTGCGGACGGTGAGGCCACGGACCACTCGTCTTTCCAGCCTGGTCCTCTCACAGTTCAACTCAACGCAGTCAAACAGTATGTGTTCCACTGTTTGAGCAAACCTGCCGTCGTAATTACACCTTTGAGAATTGACAATCTTCAGGCGGTAAAGATAGTGGCCAAATCTTACATGCCCAGTTAGAAATTGGGTCACTTTCCAATTCATCTTGAGGTTTTTATGCGTCCTTTGTCTAACAGAAACAAAAGCAGCACAGCAGCACAATTTCTTCATAAGCAGGTCTGAATGCTAACCCTCATTTCAATGATTGTCGCAGTACTGATTGACATTTTGCGTGACAAATTATACCACTGCTCGCCTTTTCAACTAATGAATTCCATCCTATTAAAATGATTGTTTTGAATTACATTGGGAAGGTCTATGATCAATCAAGTGCCAATTAGACACGTCATGGAAAAACTTTATATGACACAAATATAGGAAAGTTAATTCTTGATTATTAAAGAAACAAAACAAACATAGATATATTGTGTTACATATATGCCTAATTTATGTCATTTCATATTAAGCATACAAATTTATTTCATATATCTTTATTTTCAGATATATGAAACGACATACGAGTCGTCGTCCCCTGCCTTGCTGTGGGACTCTTCGCCTCATGATGATGACGATCGTTGAAATATAGAAGTGAGTTATGCCTGTGTCTATCTGTATGTTACCTTTATTTTGACTCTATTTTATTTCAAAATCTGCTGCACCGTCTATTATTACTACAAATTACTGACAAACACTTTTTCTTCTTCTTGGAATTTGGTCAGATTTATATATAGTATCACCTTTTTGCCAAAGTTTCGTCTTTATTTTAAGACATCCTCAGGGCTATAAACTAACAAAAAAACAAAAAACAATGGACATTTGTCATTTCTACTTTAAAATTATCATAACAAATTCAAAAAGCTTACTCAAGGCCAGCTTCTGTTACCGTACCAACATAACCGTTATCTGCCATTACATGTGCTGCTTCATTAATGACAGATAACGGTTATGTTGGTACGGTAACAGAAGCTAGCCTTGAGTAAGTTTTTTGAATTTGTTATGATAATTTTAAAGTAGAAATGACAAATGTCCATGGTTTTTTGTTTTTTGTTAGTTTATTGCCCTGAGGATGTCTTAAAATAAAGACGAAACTTTGGTAAAAAGGTGATTCCATATATTAACCCTGACTAAATTCCAAGAAGAAGAAAAAATGTTATATATATATATATATATATATATATATATATATATATATATAAACTATATTGACACAAAGAACACTCAGAAATGAAACTCACTACTATATTTCGATGTCCTCGTCATCAGGAATATAGAAACGAGGCGCTCCGCAGCCAGACAACGACTCATATATATATATAAATTTCTCCACATCAATTATACGTAGTAAATAATTAAGCCAACATAATAAGTAACAAGTATCGATAAATTATGTCAATTACAGAAAAATAATGTTAAACTTAGAAATTCAAACAGGGGACAATGATACTAATGCACGAGTACAACTGCTAGATTTAAGATATAATACGTAGACTTTGTTGAGTTCCGTAGAATAAGAATGTATGGTTAAAGTAAAGGATAGAATTATGCACGGTTGTAGGGAGCACTTTTATAATGTACTAAATCGAAATGACAATATTGAGGACCCAGGTGTAACGCTAGTGGACTTGGCTTGTAATTTGCAGTACAGGAAACGAACAACAGCGATATGCAAACAAACAACGGTAGTTTTACTAAGTATGAAATATTATTCTTATTTTGTAATAGCTGAGTGATTTTCTTAGATTATTAGTGAAACTCTCTTTGTCTAGATTTTCTAGAGAATATATAAATTGGAAATCTACTCCTTAAGACTGAAAAGATCAACAGGAAACTGATGCGCAGACTGGGAAACATTACGAGAAAACCAATATCAACTAGACTTGGCATATTGCTCAACGAAATATATATATATATATATATATATATATATATATATATATATATATATATATATATATTATAGAGTGAAGTCAAAAATTCAATGAATAAAAATATATTATGACCATTAGTGGACTATCAAATAAGCTATTGTTATAAAATTATTAGTAACAAATACTATAGTGAAAGCAATGTTCAATTTAGTTAATTAAAAAAAGTAATTAAATAAATATTTTTAGTAAATTAACGGAATCAATTCATCATGAAATCATTAAGAAGTACAAATTACGACTTGAAATTACTTTTTAAAAGTTTTATCTTTTGCACTTTATAAAATTAAAAAAAATGATAAAAAGTAAAGAACAATGATAAAGAAAGTTTGAAATCAACAAATTGGAATTTTTTTTTAATCTTTCTTCTTTGTCAATAATATTTTACAGATTTCATTCTTATGGATGATATGATTGATGTTAAAGTTTAATTAGTAAACTTTGGTTGTGATTGTTAATAACGCGTTATAATTTATTGTTGATGCGTTAGTATGAATAGAAGGGCCAGGATAGCCCAGTGGTTAACGTACTCGCCTCTGAACTGATAGGACGGGGTTCGATCCCCACCAGGTTCTGTCTCCTGGTCCCATCTCCAGATTCATGCGGGAGGTGAATAAATCTGAGCACGTCGTCTCTCGAAGAAGGACGTTAAACCCTCGGTCCCGAGCCTGTACGATGTCAGCTACTTGTTAAACATCCCTACTTTAAATATACTTCAGTTAGGCAAAATTTAAGACTCCTACCGTAGAATCAATCTTCATTGTGTGGTATCACAAAGGTCCAATGCTGGGCCTACGAGTCTTCCCTTGTGAGATTACCACTGCAACCTACCTAACCTAACCTAGTATGAATAAGAAAGTTGGTAATATAGTTATGTAACACTATTAATCAGCTCAGACTGTGTCCGCTGATTGTTGTTTTGTGCTCAACAGCACCTTACAATGTTCGAATGCACTAGTGTTTATATAGATGCAGCTAATCAGAATACAGTGTCTGCGAAATCGATATGGTCGCAAAATGTAACATCCACCTGACTTTATGTTCTAAAATAAAAAGGCATTTATGGAGCTATTGAGGCCATGCTCACCAGCAGTGCTGAGGAAGGAACTCTAATGTAGTGAAGTAAGCGCTATGTGGTGACCCATACGGCTTACCATCCCACGCTATAGCAAATATGCAACATTGTTTCATTTACTTTCATTCATTGCCTTGCCCTGCCTCTGTTTAAAACACAAATATTTTTTGTGTATGTCTAGATTTATAACCACTCTAAACTGAGGTTAGTGCCTTGAGTCAGACGTAAGTACTTCCAAATGGTTGTTAGAACTTATTTAGATAAATGTCTAATTAATTTCATTTATTTTTACTAATTTATTCATATATTCAGTAATGTAGTAATTTTTTGGATTCAAATAATCTCAGTAATAGAGAGAAAACTGTTTATTCCCATTAAAAAGCTGTTAAATGACAGTTATTTCAAGAAACTATTTAATCTAAACAAATAAAATCGAAGATAAATTATTAATTCATTGATGATATTTCTCTTAACTTTCAAGAGAAAGTTGATAATGCAAAATCAACTTTGAGAAATTGATTGAAAGTCTCATACCATTTAATGGTTAAACGATAACCCGCAGTGAACATAGTTCAATGGAAGTCCTGCCTCGGAATAATGCTATGTTTGATGTGTTCTCAGTATATGCGTTACGTAATCACGACTAATAGTTTGTATTGTCACAAAAAAGTTTGCATTTAAAAAAGACTGCGCCATGTACTTGGAATAATTATATTATTCCAAGTATTTAATTATATTAGTTCCAAGTATATTAATTCCAAGTATATTAATTCCAAGTATATAATTGTAAAACTTTTTCACAATTATATATTTCTTTTATCATTTTTTTTGCCTTACTTTGTTAACACCATCAATTCATTTGTGAGGGTATGCATGAAGTTTGCATGGACCTGTATGAACTTTACTTACGTTCGAATCATGCCCAACTCAATGTAGTTTTATTCTCAATTAGAATTAAAGATTCTTATCAACTTTTGTTTCTTTGATTGCGTGAAAAACCCTTACTCTGGAGAATATTAGTTTGTAATATATTAGGTTCATTAGACTAAAGTAAGAACTAAAGAAAGACTAAAGTAAGACTAAAGTAGGACTAAAGTAAGGGTTACTTTCTGCTAACTGGCCCTGATGAAACTCAGATATCTATCACACCCAGTCTCTGCCATTTCTAGTCAGAGTTAAAAATTCTGTGACCCACATGAAGCTGAAGTTTTCATAAGTTTTCAAAAATGCTTCTCTGCTTCTCTTTCCCTCTCTTTCTCTTTCGAAAAGTAAAAACTCAACAACTATGTATAAATTTAAGAACTCGTTTATTACAGAAATCAAAATTACTTTTTTTAAAGAAAACTAAAGGGTTAGAAATGAATCTATCTGAACAAAAAAATATAATAAAATGGGTAAATCAAGACATAACCCTGAGCTTGAAACACTTTTATACCAAAATGAAGGGCATTCAGACATATCAAATTTTTTTCTAAATTTTTGTAAATTAATTTATCATTAAACAAACTAGAAAGTGAAATCACGAAAATAATAAATAAAACATATCAACATCAGTTTAAACCTTATTTTTCTTGAAATATAAAATAGAAATGAAAGCTGGTTCTAAATAGATGATGAGCTTTATCGGAAGGATCCTTCAAGAGGATGGTAATCAAATGAAGCCGATCGAATAATGCTTCAAATGATTTATGGTCTTTATCAGTTTTGATATTAGAGGGAGGTAAGTTAAAGGGGGTTACCAAGACAGCCAGTTATTTATTTCTTTACCCCTTTGCTATAATAAAAACCAAACAGTTGAGATAGACTTCTGCCGTTATATGGTAAAAAGCTCATTAATAAATTAATAAACAGAAGGAATGGAAGATTCGCAATTTACATTATCAACAGAAGTAAATAAATTAAAAACACAGAGGAGCGTTTGTACCTTTTGGGAATTCTTGCTGCATAGAAATTACATGAGTTAAGTGAAATAGAAAGTATTTATTACAGACAACCTTGATTCTCTGATGTTGTGTCTTCAATTACTACGATGATTTCCGATAATACTACGAGTATATTGCTGTTTAAAAATGTTTAATACGAAAATGTTAATTTGATAGTACTAAAGTATACACGCTGTTAGAATATATGCCAGACCATCATATGAGTGGCCAAGATCAGTGCTTTAACACTGTTCAGGTAAAATGAAACCTCTGAAGGTTTGAAATAGTAAACTACTGATTGAAACACACCTCAGGAAAACAACTTTCTGAGCGCTGTAATACATTCATTTAATAAAACTGAAGTATCAAAATGAGAGGAAGTTTATGCAATCAATATTACTTGTTCCCATTTTAAAGTTCAAAACGTCAACGAGCTCTGGGGTTAGAGCAAAATAAAGTGCTTTCATCTAAAACAAGAAAAAGCTAATTTTTATTGATACTAGCATTAAGCTGTAAGATGTAAATTACTTGAAAAATATAGCTTTTAAAGGAGACGGATACTGTGGAGGTGTAAATTGTATATTATTTGATTAATGAAACTTATCAGTGTTTTTTTCAAAATCATCTTGATTGTAAGAAAACATCTATAAACCAAAAATAAACATGATAAATATATATACTTATAAAACAATGCGATAAATAATTACCGATTTATTTGTAAACATAGATTGGTTCCGCATTTACCAGTAACCTTTGTATATTTTTTAATAAGTTCAACAACTCGTTAAGTACAAGTTTTCAATAATTTCTTATAATATTATCAGTGAATATCTGCACAATTTCAATTAATTTTTCCAATTAATTTATGCATTCAGAAATTCAGTAAATTTTGGGGATATAATGGCATTAATTCAGGTAACTGTTTATTCTCATTAATAAATTTTTCAATGACAGAGATTTTAAAAACTAAACTAAACAAACCGATAAAATCAAGAATATAATTAAAATATTGATGAAAATTGTTAGTGTGCTTCATTTCTTGGAGTCATTTATTATTAATGAATAATATTAGTAATTATTAACTATTACTCAAATTAATTCTTGTTGATTATTAGACGAAAACATCCAGTCATAATCGAAGACTCAAAGATAAAATAATATTGCCTTCTGGCAGAGCATGTAGTTCTGTAATAATAATAATATTAATAAGAATAATTTTTATATACATATTATTATACAAATAAATACGGGAAATAACAATATACATAAGGGGCCAGGCTAGCTCAGTGGTTACGTGCTAGCCTCTGAACTGATAGGACCGGGGTTCGATCCTCACCTGGCCCTCGATTTATTCACGCGGGAGGTGAATAAATCTGAGCGCGTCGTCCCTCGGAGAATGACGTTAAACCGTCGGTCCCGAGCCTGTACGATGTCAGGTATTCGTTAAAGACCCTACTCTAAATACATTTGAGTTAGGCAAAATTTAGGACTCCCACTGTAGAATCAAACTTCATTGTGTGGTATCACAAAGGGCCAATGCTCGTCCTACGTGTATTCCCTTGTGGAACTGCCACTGCAACCTAACCTAACAATATATATATATAAATATATATATATATATAAATATATATATATAAATGTAATTTTTTTTAAGGGTTGAGGTCTAATGATTTGAAACTAGTCCTTTTGCCGACGTTTCGACATATATTTATGTCATCTTCAGGGCCACAACATAATTTTTTTACAATTAGCACTACTATTACTACTATTTTGGTTATTTATTACATTATAATATGTACAGTAACAGAGAGGAATTTATTGATAAATCAGTTATTTCGACTATGGATTTTTTTACATTGACATAAGGATATTGTTATAATTATTCTATTGCTTTTACAATTCTTTCATAAGAATAGAGATCAATATTTGATTACCTTGGAAATCTACTGATGAAATAATTGTAAAAGTAATAGAATAATTATAACAGTATCCTTATGTCAATGTAAAAAAAAAGATCCATAGTCGAAATAACTGACTATGGATAACATGGTTATGTGTAACATGGTAAAAACTCCACAGGTACTCAGAAATTCGAATACACAGTCGCATGTAGGAACGAAACATTATGATCAAAGTATGCAAACATTGAAATGTGAAGTTAAACTGGAAAATATGTATGTATAATATTACTGGTTTCTAACTTTACACCTGTTATATAAATTATAAATATTATTTATATTTAAACCAAATTATGTTTAAAAAACCATGATTTTTAGCTTTTTTTTTATTTTTAAAGTAGACAGAAATCCTGACTAACGGAAGGGTCTTTTCATTAAGTATAAAGTACTATCTGCTGTTTCCTTTAGGTGTTGTTTTTAAAGAGAAGGGGTGGGGAAGGAAAGAAGATTTAATTACAGGTAATGACAAAGGAGTGGGGTGCAGGGTGGCAAGGGGTTAAAATTTATTGAGAAGGGATGCGGAAGTCCTTAAGATTCTTTAATTACGGGTAGCAGTTTCTCATTAACAAAACTAAATAACCATTCCCTATAAGTATCGCCAAGAATTTTTTATATTTTTTACTACCTGATACACCACTTCTTACTGATATTAACTTGTGTAAACTTTTCAGTAAAGGAAAATGTATACAAAATAAAAATAATTAATCAGAAAAAAATATTTACAAAGTTGTATAATTGAAAATTCTTTTGTTGTGTACATATCAGAATAATAAAAACAAATATTTCTATTGCAATCTAAGATAAGTTCATTTTCGACTTTTAAAAGCTCTACTAAGAGGACTAGAGCTCAGGCTGTTTAAACTATTTATTGTTTGTTCCATCACGCTATTTAAGAAACCTGAAACGACATTACACAATCATAAATACTTAGATTGATAACCAAACTTTGTTCTTTTCAAAAATATATGACAGTGTTCGCGTTTGGCATGCATGTACGTGTTTGAGTTTGAATGCTTCTTTTTGAATGCAAACCAGTCGTTATTAACCTTTGGAGCGATTCACGTTTATCTTCTTGATGAGGAGGACATTCAAGTATAGTAGTGAGTTTCAGTGATTTCATTTCTCTGTATTCTTTTGAAAACTCTGCTTTATACATATGTATATAGTTTAATCTAGAAAAAGAAACTTAGAGAAATTAAAAGCACACACTTACAGTCTCTCATTTTCCCCTTCCTTTTAATTTTCCTATACAACAGATCTCTTTTTATTATGCTTGTTTACAATATACACCTTCGTTGCCTCAAATAATTTCTTTTATTAAAATTTCCGATAAATTCTACTCAACTCGGGTTTATAATTAAGTAATATCAATTGGATGTAACGGTGAAATGAAGCATTATATGTTAAGTGTTTTACATACCCATAAAGTTTCAGTCAATTTAACATGATCAAAGTGCTAATATAGTTGAATATAATTAAGTTATTAAGGTTATTCAAGGTGTTGTACATCTTTTTTTTAACTAAGGAGTTGGTCAAGATTAAAAACTGGTTGATTAAGAAATTAAATTTATGAAGTTAGTTGGTGTAGTACTCTTCATTTCCTGGTAATAGCAACTTATCTAGTACTAGAAATCTTTATATTTTATATTTTAATTTGTTAGTTCAACTCTTTATGAAATCTAGATTCAATATGCCAGTCAGTAATGTCAAGTGGTGGATAACCAATGAAAAATATATGTAATCAAATGATCAATATGGTAAGTAATCTAAATGCACAATTAGCAACTAAATTGTTGCCGAATGATGCTGAATGTGACAGGTTGATTCAGAGATGGACTCAGACATCAATGTGCCGATCTTAGTAAATAAAATAGACTGAAAATCTCCGTACAAGATAAACACTTCCATATCATACCTGATATTAGACAGTTCCAAAGAGGGTTTACATTTATTGTCATATTGGCATGTTGCGATTTGAACTAATCTGAATTGATTTGCTAAGCGATTGACGTGTGTGTTGTCTGGATGAAATAGAGATGTTTCCTATATGTCGCTATCAATTGTTGCAATATAACATGGATTAGGATCTCCATCTGCCTTGATCTGGACCAACAGTTATGCCCTATACAGGGTGGTGAAATCCGGTCACTGCATACTAGGTTCATTCTATTATATGTTAATAAACTCACGAACTATGCAAGCAGTTATTGTGCGCTATTTACTCATGAGGGGAAAATAAACTCCAAGTCTTGCACACACAAAGGATTTTATCATATAAGGCGTTTCGAACACCTTGTGTTCAATTAGTCAACGTCTCCTTACTCAGGTAACCTGACGCTGAACAGAAAGTGTTCGAAACTCGTTGCTTACATTTTTGTACAATGAGAGCATTTTACTAATATGTCCTTTTTATTAGTTCACCGAACTTGCATATTAATACAAGTTAATAACTCCAAACACAAAAATAATACCATCACAGAAAATCTTACCTTGTTATCTTTTTGCCAAGAACACGATCCCTTCTTATTAAGTACCCTGCAGTCCAATTTAATGTCTTCACCAGGGTTGACTTCAGAATATTCAGGCTGCTTGTCAAACCTCTGCAACCCTAAAAGAAATTTTCTATTAATTACATATCAATACATTTGGAGTTTCTTGAAAAATATAGTCTTTATTATTTTGCAGATTGGCGTTTGAGTTTTAATTCACTTGCATCATTCCTTAAGTGTCACTTAGACTCTATCAAAGATGAATTGTGATTTTGTACTTTTATATTTGTTGTTGCTGTCAGTAAAGTCTCGATTAAGGCATAAAAGATGGAAGAATAGTTTTCAAAATGTTTGAATAACTCTGTGAATGATAACACCCTCACATGTGACGTAACCTGTATGATTGTCACAAGATATTTTCAAATATTAGTGGTCTTTTCAGCGCATGATTCTATGAATATTCTACGAAAGTTCGCTTACGACGTAACTCGCTTACTGAGGCAGTACAGTATCATATTTCCTCTACATAATCACTAATAGTTTTAATAGTAAAATTCCCATTTTGCATCAATGTGCTTCTAAGTATTCGTAGTGAATTAATGTTTTTGAATTTTAGTAGCAGTGCTTGGATTAAATGAAATCAACGATTAATATAAAAACAAAAATAAAACTGACTGGATTTTAATGCTATTGAAAATGTTGAATGAGTGCTATTCTATGGCCAAGGTACATTTTTGAACTCTTCCATACTAAAGATTAATCTTTCAACTTTAGAGTAAAATGAATATGCTTTCTTTCGTGTAAAGCGACTGCTCTGAACTGAACTTTTCTAATGACAACATTCATAAGATGTATGCGTTTTGTGATGATCATTGTGCAATTGCGTGGCTAGTTATTAGGTCATTAGTATTAGTAGATTTATTGTTACTCATCCAAGCATAGCTACTAATCTTAAATAACTTTGGTAATATAGAGGGAACCGGTATATTCATCATGGATATGACTATATGAAAGTTTTTGTATAAAGCAGAAATATAATCTTGCTGTTTCACCGCATCAATAAACCCCTTTACTACTTGAAGATGACTTCCCGCATAGTGTGAATAGTCGGTTAGTTGACAAATGTTACACTCTTTAACTCTAGTGTTCAAGTGAGTTACGAGCAGCAGTCAGAATTACGAAATTCTAGCAGAAATACGAGCAGTCAGTGAAGGTTACTACTGTTTTTTAAAAAAAAAACCAACCTCTCTCATCTCTCAACTGCACGATTCCAAGTGGCCAACCCCTCTACAAAGGCCCCACTTCCTAACTACCCTCAAATAGTTTCCTGACCAACCCCTTTCATCCCTTGTTCTTATTATTCTCCCACCCCCATTAGGGCCAATTACTTATTAATATTCCTTTATATATAACAGGCTTTTATCTAAACTTTACACTTGAAAAGGTTTTCAAGTAACCAATCTTCCATAAAGATTAAATAAATATTCAATATAAATATATTTCTCTTGAAAGCAACTTCTTGTGTAAAATAAACTCAATTAAAATACCCTCAATATAACAAGTAAATAAATTTATTATACACAACAAAAATACCTATCCTCCTTATTGATTTTGTATTCCTTTTTTAAATAATTTCCAAAAAATGTTACCAAATATTTCAACATTGTAATTAAGTTAAATTTGGAAAGAGGGACTCTAGATTCCTCAAGCATCTGTGATATTTAATTTAGGAATAGAGTGTTATTCACATTGTCATGTAATCATTTCACAAGAAACCTCTAGAATTATAATTAATATCTGAACCAATGAATTGTTATTTTAGCTATTAAAGTAACTTTAAGGATTAATTATTTTTTAAGGATGAAAAATTAAAATACTCTCGTACATATTGACGCAACTGTATCACGGCTATTAGAAACTGTAATTTACCATTATTTCAGTCAGAATCATAAACATGGTGCAACAGTCAAGAAAGTTATAAAGAGCAAA
The DNA here is from genome assembly GCA_026182355.1 of Hermatobates lingyangjiaoensis. NCBI lineage: Eukaryota > Metazoa > Arthropoda > Insecta > Hemiptera > Hermatobatidae > Hermatobates > Hermatobates lingyangjiaoensis. The sequence continues at coordinate 927,017 of JAPFBL010001927.1, forward strand.
GTTGCTCTTTATAATTCTTTACAAAGTTTTTATAATTCTTTACAAAAACATTTCGATATTTTCAGGTCAAAACTGACGCCATAGTGATTTGAGAAATGCTTGGTTATTGCAACTGACGCATTTCTAATGCGTAGTCATGATCTTGCTTTATACATCAATACAATAAGGGATAGTAATACATGCAGACGCACATAAGCTCAATGAAACGCAGCACGAATAACTCTACTCACACATACGACATAGTGATCGTTGAAGGTGGCAACAAGACTATTTTTCCAGATAATATTTAAATAAATTTGAATATACGAATACTAGAGGTTAGTATTTGACCTGTTCAACTTAATCAAACACCACACTTTTTAATAATATTGATCTAACATATGCGGCCACTTTAATGCCTATACAGTTTAGGTCATGATTGTTGGTATTTTTATACAGAAATAAGCAACAATTTTCTTTAGATTTAGTGCTAAGAAAACAAATACTCTGTAGTTCAGTTTGAACAAAACAGTTGAATAGTGCTTTCAATATATGAAAATATGGAGGAACATGATACGAAGTCGGGAAGAACTAAAATCGTCACGTATAAAAGTTCGGCCACTAGAATTTCTTTCTTTTAATGAGTTTTTTATATTATAAATAAATTTAAAATGCAATATTTTAATGGATATGTAGCACATTTTACTCACGGATAAATGATTTAGTTTATACCAGCCCATTCATTTATCCTCTTGGTAATGCTTTAAGTGTCATGCCCATAGTGAAGATGTTTTTGTAACATTGTAACTTTTAACGTTGTAACCATTGTAACCCTGATAACCTTGTAACGCTTTGGTAACCTTGTAAGCGTCAGTTCATCATGTAGATTGCTTTTACTGCAAGTGATATGAAAAATTTCAGATTTTAGAGTTTTTTGTGTTTTATTATTCACAGGGTTGATGTCACAGTTTGATGAAAGTCAATATGTGAACAGATTCCTACTGCTATTACTCATTACTGAATTGAAATTAAAGCTAGAACCATGAAATTTTATATAATAGACCAAAGATTGATTTAAAATTAGATTTTGGCAACGTAATAAACACACTGAGAAGCATCATGTGAGCTTGAAACGACAGTTAGTAAAATTCTCGTTGTATTCATCTGAGTCCTATCAAATATCAAACCAATTCACACTCAATGTGACGAAATAAAGAAAATAATTTAAATTAAGTCTTCGATGCTGTAAAAACGGATTTTCCTCAACAAAATGGCTATCTTTTTCGGGTGCGTGACTCAAGTCGTTTGTAGGTGCAGTGCACAAAGTCTACCCTAAATGATACAATAATCATCCTAATGACTCTCTGTCAGGAGCCTCCCTCTCACTGACTAATAACACTAACCATTCATCATCGTAAACGTTTCACTTTTACTTAAATTATAATCCAATTTTGCCGTATTAACGAAAACTTTGCTTGCAAATTTGCCTTATATTCTTTTTTTTCTCTTTTTTTTTTTAGTAGAAATGCATGCAACAGAAGTTAATAGCAAGCTCCACAATCACGAAATATATTTAGTTGGTCAGTTTATATAATAGTTCAGCACGAGCTACACCAATTCAGTAACAATGAAATTAGATATTGGCTTTATATTCTAACAATGTTTCACAGTGTTCAAACTGACAGTTTGACAGATTCAACAAACTGATGAATGAAATACAAATCCACCTTAAATAACAAACAGCCTAAGGGGCCAGGTTAGTTCAGTGGTTAACGTACTCACCTCTGGGCTGATGGTCCAGGGTTCGATCCCCACCTGACACTCCACTTATTCAGGAGGAAGGTGAATGAATGGATCTGTTCACGTCATCCTTCGGAGAGGACCTTAAGCCGTCAGCCCCGAGTCTGTACGATATCACCTACTCGTTAATGATCCCTACTCAAAATGCACTTGAGTTAGGCAAAATTAAGGACTTCCTCCCTCTAGACTATTTATCACCCTCTAGGAGATCGGTTTAAACAATAAAAAAAAATATCCTAAGTAACAAACATGCCATAAGTTATTAGGATTGAAAATATCTGTATGGTGACTATTCTAGATTTTATGAATTCATTAGTTATATATAGTATATAGCATTAGCTATATGCTATATATATTTATGCATGTTGTTGGATATAATACGAAACTTAGCTAATATCAGTTTCTTAATAAAATTCCCCATGCTCCTATATATGGTAACATTTTTAGGGTTAATGAAAACCAAGATACTTCAGTATAATAAACCCAGGATTGATTTAAAATTCGATTGTGGCAATATTATCGACATACTGACAAATTAAATTTCTGCTGAAAAGACCGTTTGTAAAATTACATTTGTATACTTCGTCTACATAATGATATTCTTACACTGCTTCGTATGTTTCAAATTATACCATAAGTCTTGGGCATAAATGACATCTTTTGAAATTTTTTTCATATGATTAGTGCGAAGATAGTGGGGGTTGTTTTTCTCAAGTTTATAATAAACTGTTTGTTAATCTTGCGATGTTAGTGGTCTCGCAGTTGAGTAACAGCCTGCGAGGGCTCTTTCTGTACTTCATATGACTGAAACAGCATTAAAATGTTGTTGGTATATTCAATCTGAATATATAGAATTCAACAAAAACATTCAACAAAAGCATATTCAACAGAAAATAGTAACAAAAATATTAAAACTATTTTAATAATATCAATGGCAAACACTTCATGGGTATTCACTTGGACATCAACACCCAACCACCATTAAAAACAGAAACGGAAAGGAATTCAGGAGTTCACTGGAAAGTAAGGCCCATGTTTTCTGTCAATATTCTTACCTGAAAGAGAGTCTGTACAACCTCAATACCTGTTGAGGAATGACAGGCTTCGCTGGGTAGGCAGTGACTGGGATCTTATAACAGCCGCACACTTGGACTCATCTAGACCTACAAACTATTCTATTCTTATTTGTCACCATTTAAACTGATTTATATCTTTCTCTGTCAACTCATTTGTGCATTAATAAAACAAATGATTACTTAGTTTATAGCATTATCAATGAAATCATTCACAATTTTTTTTCTCTTTAATATTTAGTAGACATTTATGATAGCTGCATTTAGTTTTCCGAATTTTATGTATCATATTGTAATTGAAAGAAATACTATTGAAAATGAATAATACCGACCAACTCTGAACATTAAAGCCTTTAAAAAAACATATTTCGTATTATAACTAGAATATTATCCTGTCTTCATATTAAATTATAATGGTTGTAATAGTATTAATTTTATTAAGAAAATAGTGATTATATTAATGAAATGATTACTGGTCAATTAGTTAAACATAAATACCTTTTTGAACCAACTAAAATTTCAATATATTTTTTTAATGAAAATGTTTTTAGAAGTAAGAATAAAGTTTAACTGGATAAGTAGTTTCCTAGCTATCTCATTCAGTCAAATGTCGACTAAAAAAAAAGAACAGATTTATAGACTTTAGTCATCAGTGAGGAACAATACAGTTTCGTGCCCTCAGCAGTCAATGTTAATCCAACCGTTAAATATGTTCTGGCAGTTGCCAACCCAGACAATGGTCAGGAAAACATCTGTTCAACTTGAACTTTCAAATAAAAGCGTAGGCATTGATCTGATTGTTAACGTGTATATTACAAATGCAGTAAATAGACACTTTTACTAATTATTTTCAATATAGAATGTTTAAAAATTTTAAAGCATGTAAGTAAACATTTTCAAATAATAAACCCGTCAAATAATATTAAATGTATAATAAAAGAAAATATTTTGTAAAGCAAATAAAATTACATGATCGAACCAGTGGTTCAATATGATATTTATATATTAAACAGACACAATATAAAGTGGTTTTATCTCAATACCACGATCGGTGACCCCTACGTGGTAAATTGGCTCTCTATTTAAAAAAAAAAAAAAAACAAATTTTAACATTGTTTTCCAAAATGGAGAAAGTTTAATAGAGCGTCCAGAAACTTTTTTTTCAAAAATTTTCTCCAAGTTATTAACAATTTATACACTGCTCCAATATTTGTTACACTAAACCAGATAATTTAGTAGAAATAATGTAGATTTTATGAATAAATTGGGCTAACAGCTCAGTGGCAGGAAAGGCAATGAACCTCTAGACAACAACCTTTCTGAAGGAAGTAATATTCTTCAAGAAAGTATAACTTAGAAAAAAAGATTTAATTTTAGAAAAAAATTTAGAAAAAAGATTGAAATCTTTTTTTAAATGCTATAAATAACAGTTTTTTCTAACATCAATTTCTTTTTTACATATGTGGTCTTATTAGAGTATTTGCAATTAATTTTTTCGCTTCCCCTGATGCTTAGAGCCACTGTGTCTGCTGATAATAAACTTCATAAATGGTTGCTCAATATATAAACTCCCTTAGTTTAATCCATTTCAGACTCGGACAACAGAAATTGTGTTCATTTCATTACCAAACAATAAATATCATTACCAAACAATTAAAACTTTTTTAAAATATGATTGGATGTGAAGTCTCATTCCAATATTATCTTGTTAATGCGTGACTTAAGTTCTTATAAACTGAATTAAGACACTAAAATCAAGTTATACTTCTATTTAGCTCTTTTCCTGATAATCTCGTTATGTTGCCACTTAAATTGTTAATTTTCCCTAATCAGAAATTGTATAAAGAAACAAAAATTTAAGGGACAAATAATCAACTCTAGTTGATGTTTACTTGAACAAGTAAATTTAAAAACAAAATATTTGATGATTGAAATTTTATTTTATTTTAATGTGGTTAGAGTCTAAACATAATAACAAACGCTGACGTTTATTAGCACACTGATAGTTGGTCACTTTTATGATTTCATTTATTTTGATGTAGTTATATTTATATGATTAGTAAAACTTGAAATAATTCTTTTGGAGAAAACTGACATATGATAATTATTATTCAAGTAAGACACTAAGATTTATCGGACCTGTGCTGCCATGTTATAACTTGTTTACCCTCCGTAGATATCCTCAGTTTTTCAATTTACTAGATCAGATTTCCGAAAAAAGAAACTTGGACTGGGCTTACTTACTCGCAATGATATATATTATATTTTTCATTATTTGATGATACTCATAATTACAATGAATATACACTAGCATCTAACCAAAAGAATAGGTTAGATACAAACAACCCCCCCCCCCCCCCCCTTGCCCAGTCCAATTTTTTGCTCAAAGTATCCTAGATTTTCAGGGGTTCAACTGATATGTGGGTGGAGAAGATGTATAAAATTGTGTAAAGCAGCAAGTTGTAATTTAGTTCAAAAAGATCATTCCAACTATATTTCCTGAAATAAAATCTCTAAGGAATGATATAGAAGTATATGTGTAATATTTATCTAAAACACATCTTCTTAACTGCTGCTTGTACAAACTGTAATTCTATCTCAATACGAGACCATCTGCTTGAAGAACATAATGATATTTAAAAAATGACACCAAAAACCGACAGAAGTGAGATAATTCTCTAGAGTACATTATGATGTTTATTAAAAAAATTAAAATCTAACGCTGAATTTAGAAAAAAACAGTCCAATGGACAATATGAAGAAGACAATACTAACTTACAATTGTTCTTCAAAAGTCTTCTCCAATATTTCTGATTTACATAGTAAGTTGTTAATCACCCACTAAGAAGTCTAATTAATAAGATGACAGACAAATTACTGAGTCACCCCTGGCCGAAAAGCAATTAGAGTCAAGTCAATTTTTTTACCAGTCCCCTCCTCTTCGAGCACGTTTCATCTGAGATATTAATCTCTCTCTTTATTAAGTGACAAGTCACTTCCACCCTAATTTTACTTCAGGTAATATCTTTTAATGCACAAGATTTCTCAATTTTTTACTCATTCTTTCTCACTCTCCAATTTTAACTTATGAGTTAGTAACTTTTTTTTTCTCTCTAGTTACTTTTTTTTTATTTTTTTATAATCATGATAACTTTTTTTTTAATTTTCAACCTCACTTTAAATTAATTCCTTAGGATATCTGAATATAGAGCAAAAAAAAAGAAAATTGTCATTAAGGTCCCACTCATCTATTTAATGATTTATAATTGTTCACAAGACGTGATTGACACGATTTTTTATGAAATAAATAGCAATCGAGAGTACATTGCACTCAAGTTACATGTAATTAAAGGTAATACCAATCTCCTTGACAATTATTTGATTTCTTTCTTATTCTTTAATATTCGTTTAATGTCTCATGCAGGCGTAATATCAAAGTCATACGGAATCTGTAATGATAATGAAGATTATATTGTATTAACGGAATCATTAATATAATGAAGCCATATTATTTTATAAAAAACTAGAAATATCTGTTATTAATATAGCTGACATGTTATTATAACTATTTATAAGAGGATATGAATTCCATCCATCACAAAGTGCACCACGGCCATAACTGGCATATTGTGCATTGGACAGTTTTCTGTAAAATCAACTTTAGATTTTAATTCTTAAGTAAACATCATAATTATGTATATACCCCTATAGAAGTATCTCACATGGTTGGTTTTAGGTGTCATTCCCTAAAACATCATTATTTTCTTCAAACAGATAGTCTTGTATTGAGATAGAATTACAGTTTGTGTAAGCAGTAATTAAGAAGACGAGTTTTGGATAAATATTACACATATATGGTAGTTCTATATCCATTCTTTAGAATGATTTTATTTCAGTAAATAGTGTTGGAATGATCTTTTTGAACTAAATTACAACTTGCTGCTTTACACAATTCTATACATCTTCTCCACCCATTTATCAGTGGAACAACTGAAAATTTAGGATACTTTGTGCAAAAAATTGGACAGGCGCAGGGGGTTTGTTTGTATCTAATCTATTCTAAACAGCCTACTGTTTACTTCCTTAATATGTCGTTTTCACGAACTGACAAGAGGATAAACATTTTATTATTCGCTTTATTATTCTGATTTCCAAAATTCTAATTTCATTTTTTGAAGCGTCAGTAAATCAAACACTTTTCTTAAAATCAAGAAGCGATCAATCAGAATGATAATTCATTCTATAAAAAGCCTTGTATTGGTAAGGTATAGGTCGAACAATTAATACTTGTATTCCAATTCAATTTTGTCCATCGAATGCAATCGGGATCGTTCAGTTTTCTCTGCTCCAAATCAAACATTCAATACCAACTTTTCAGTTTTTTTTTAAAACGTTTTTGAAACGAAAAATTATGATTTTTTCGAATTATTAAATGATATTTAGATTACATAAATGAAAAAAAATCTTGAATGGTGAAAACATCATCGTCGAAAGTTTTGGTCAGTCAAAATTGTTAGTTTGTTTATATCCTGTAAATTATATATATATATATATATATATATATATATATATATAGGAGTTCAAAATTCAATAAGAGTAGCATACAGAGTAAGGAAACACACTTACAGACTCAAATTTTCGGGTAATCCGTCTTCAGGAGAAAACAGAAAGAACGTTGTAGACGCAACGGAAAGTAACCCGTTGGGTTACTTCTTCTGTAAGAAGAAGGCACTCTTTTCATCTTCCCGTCTGATCGAATATTGGTGTTGTTTTACTCTTGTAAAGAGACCTTTACTCGTATGTCCAATATAAGACATTTAGCAATCAGTACACGGTATCCTATATACACAACTATCTTTTTCCTCCCCCTTAAAAAGATACTTGAGGAAAAACTTCGATACGGGAAGATGAAAAGAGTGCCTTCTTCATACATGTAAGGAACAAAAATCATATGATAAATTGGAGTGAAGCAGAGGAATTGGTTTTTGTACCTTCGGAAAGCAGGAGAAATATTATTGAATGTGCACTCAAATAGTATATCAATACCAATATCAATGGTTAAGAACTGGTTTACAGAGTATCGTTGTGGTCGTACCAGTACTAGTGACGCCGAACGTTCATTTCGACCAAAAGAAGTGATCACGCCGGAAATCGTCGATAAAATCCATGAAATTAAATTGGATGATCAGAGAATGAAAGTGCGAGAGTTGGCTCATGGTGTAGGCATCTCAACTGAACGGGTACATCATATTTTACACGAATTTTTGTACATGAAAAAACTCTCCGCGAGATGGGTGCCGCGATTGCTCACACTTGACCATAAGCGCAATCGTGTGACCACTTCAAAAGAGTGTTTAGCGGTGTTCAGCCGTAATCCGGACGAATTATTGCGCCGTTTTGTTACTGTGGACAAAACATGGATCCATCACAACACGCCAGAGACCAAGGTATAATCGAAACAGTGGGTTGCTATGGGCGTACATGGACGAAAGAAAGCCAAACAGAGTCTGTCAGCCAACAAAGTCATGGCTACAGTTCTTTGGGATGCACGTGTTGTCATTCACATCAATTACCTCAAGAAAGGTAAACTGATCACCGGCGAATATTATTCAAAGCTTCTTAACAGATTTGACGTTGATTTGAAGCAAAAACGGCCGCATTTGGCACAGAAGAAAGTGCTGTTCCATCAAGACAATGCACGTGTGCACACATGTCTAGTCACGATGGCCAAAATCCACGAACTGGGATACGAACTGCTACCCCATCCAGCATATTCTCCTGATTTAGCCCTCTGCGACTATTTATCTGTTTCGAAACCCAATGAAATGGCTGGGGGGTAAGAGATTTGAGTTGAATGAACAAGTCATTACCGAAACAAACGCATATTTTGAGAGCTTTGAGAAATCATATTATTTGGAGAGAATAAAAAAATTAGAACAACGCTGGACTAAATGTATCGAGCTAAAAGGTGATGTAGGAAAGTAAAATGTTTCTTTGCCGAAAAAAGTTTGTTTTATTCAAAAATTCACGGACTTATCAAACCACCCTCGTACATAGTTCACACAGGAAAGGCAAAAAAGAGATAAGAACACACACAAAAAAGACTCACAACTGAGTTAGCTTCAGCTACTCAAAGGGACTACTTCTGCCCGATGACGACCAATCCCAAAATATTGTGAGTCTTTTTTGTGTGTGATTTTATCTGTTTTTCACTTTCCTCTGTGAACTAGTAATCCCGTTGGACCGTTGACACGTTTGCATATTTCTTGTCGACTTGCATTGTATCGAGTTGTTCTAGTTAGCAACAGTGTGCCCGACTGTTTCTAGCCCCCCCCCCCCCCCCCAATCCGTATCATACCTCATCCGAAGTGTGGAAACCATTTTATTTGAAATGTAAATGATAGAGTTTTAAATGAGTAACCTAGATATCAACATTTACAAAATAAATGGGACTTACTGATTACATACTGATTAAAGCAGAAATATTCATTTAATAATTATTTTCTTTATTTCACTCATATTTGCATATTAAATATACAAATCAATTTCGATTTCAAAATTAATGGACTTTATTTCCAAAAAGGTCACGTCGTATCGAGTTTAAATTATTCGTTTTTATTTTACAAATTAAATCACATTAACATAAGAACCATACTATTTCAAAATTATTTATAAATTAATATGGTGATTTTACAATAGTCAATATTAATTTCATTTCGGAAAGGCAGGGTTTTTTATTTGATCTTTCAGTAGTTTTTTTTATGTTCTTTTTATAACGATTTATTTATGCAACTTAACTTTTTGTAATTAACTGCTCATCAGCTATATATTATGAGATCAACCCTACAAACTTTATTCAGATATGATGGGATATATTATTATATGCATACATGAAAGAAATATTTATATTGAACTTCAGGGAGATTAAAAATTATAAGTTTTATGTTTGCTCTTATAATATTAATTTGTGTAATTATACATACATTAGTAAATTTCAAAAAATATTTTTATTTATTATTTTATTTTTATTATTTGGGGGTGACTATAGCACTGATTCTTAAAAGAAAACTATTGTACTTCCTCTCCCCTGTACTAAAGTACCCCAGCAGTTAGCTTCAACGTATCCAAGAAGCTCAGCACTTTTGGTTATTCCAGCAGTAAAAGTTTTCTTATGGTTTGTTGAGTGTCCTGAAGCACCTGCCTCTCCGCAGAAAAGTTGCCTTACAAGTTATCAGCAGGTGCAACGGTGTTTCTTCCTCTTTGCAGAATCTGCACAAACCATTATTGATAATGTCCATTCAGGCTCTGTAGGTTTCGGGAGAAAGTAACTTCCTTTCTCCTTCTTCGGGATGGTCTTCTTCGGGTCCTCAGGTGCATATGTGGGAGGTTCCCACTAGTTAGCACTTTTGGACCCTCTGCGCTTCCGGAGTATGGTCTCCAGACTTCCTTCTCCTTACAGGGGAAAATCCCTGAAGCTCTATGGGTGGTATTTTGTCCGCTCCGGCAGAGCACCGCATACCGGAGTAAGGCTATTTACTCAAGGGGGTCGCCTGGTGCTCTTGAGGCTCTGTTCATAATACAGAAACCCCTGTATCATTCATCCTTCGGCACGGATCGCATAACACCTTAAATTGGGGTTGGGATAAAAGGAAGGGATTTGGGGATTAGGAAGGATGGGAAACGAAGGTGGTCAGGCCCAGCCCCTGATCACCTTCTCCTCCTCTTTCATTTGTGTCTGCATATAGCAGGTTAACACGGTAGCCTCGTGAAGGCCGAAAGTCGGAGTTGAGTGTTAGAGGCTATTAGAGTCGCTTAAACACTCCATTACTACATCTACATTAGTAAATTTAAAAATATATTAATACTTATAATATTTTTACATTTATATTTTTTGTTTTATAAAATATTATTTAATAAAAGAACACCAACATTGTTCTATATTTTTTCAGTTTTCAGGCTTCATATGTAACCAAACTTATTTTTTTTTTAAAATAAACATAACAGACCTGACAAGTGTACCTGTAGTTAAGTCAGGTGATAGACCTGCAACGCTACCACTTGTAGCACCTGACTGATAATTGAAGTTAAACGATGTCTACTTTAGCGTTGTTCTATAGAAAATTTATCAACATCTCAAGTCAGTGTCCCATACTACAGAGTACCTGTGTCGTCAGGTATAGACTAGAAGTGGGCACTGGTTATTAACAATACATATTTTGGGGCTAAATCCTGATTTCACATCTTAGTTTCCATGTGGACAGGAATAATCTTCAGTCTGTCCAAATATTTAATTTATCCCATTGTTTTTTTGAGGACAAAAGTTCATTTTGTCAAACACGAAACAGTAGTGATACTACAGTTACTACAGTCATTAATAAATCAATGACTTATTTGTAGTTAATTATTACCGTTCGAAATAAAACAATTATTATAGTTACTAATAAATATAATAATAAATAAGATACAATTGAATGAAGTTATAATTAAAATGTATAAGACTTTCATTCAGATATGAGGGTAATTCAGTAAGGTGAATTTTACGGTAAAAGAACTTCCAATGCAGATAGAAACAAACTTTTTAATTTTTTTTACTCCAGGATAAGCATGCTCCAGGATTAATCGGAGGTCAAATTTTGAGGTTTTAGTTTCTGAAGGTGCAAACCTATTAAGAAATGTCAACTGTGTTTGGTGTCACATGTTTTAGCAGAAAAAATGTCTACAAACTGGCTGATGTGTTTAAAGAAAGACAGTGCAGTTTTGCAGTTTTTATGAAGATAGGACTGCAGTAGCGAAGTATTCTGAGGTGATCGAATCAGTCAATGAGTTGATTCAGTCAGACAGAAAGGTTGGCAGTGGATGATATTACAATTACTTTGAGCCCATCTATTGGGGCAACACACAAAATGGTTCATGATGACCTTCGTTACTCGAAGGACAACCATCAACTTTGAAGGTCGATGCAGAGCATCAACATGCTTGACTGGGAGTTGCAATGGCACCTTCATCCTCCGTACAGCCCAGACCTTACTCCTTCAGACTTTCACCTGTTTGGGCCCTTGAAATCGTTCACAAGAGGCACAAAATTTGAAAGTGACGTCGAAGTTAAAAGTGCAATGAGTGACTGGCGGTGAAATCAGTCCAAAGGATTCTATGGTGTGGGAATACAGAGGCTTGCACACAGATGGGAAATGTGTGTATTTCCATGAAATATCTTTGGAAATTATTGGAATCATCTGCCTGTGATATTATCACAGTTGTTATTGTGAGGTATTAGTCATAATGTAAAATAAAGCTTTAGTAGATGTTACAATCCCATTTAAGAAAATTTTATTAGAATGCTCACGTATTCTTTAAGAAAAAATGTGTCCATTCTACCAATTTAATTATCGGAGTAATCACAACCTGAACGTTTTTAGGTTTCAATACTTCAAACATATTAATTGAGTTTTTAAAACTAAAAGAGACATCTCAGATTTTAAAATGATATATATTAAAGGTCTGATCCATTTCTTAACAACCTACTTAAGCATTTCAAAAATGATTAAAGTTGTAAAAAAAACTTAAAAATTATATAAGATATATTACATATAACATATATTTGTATGCAATATAAAACAGTAGGGTACGATAGGGTTAGGAATTGTTAAAGGGTATGGGAACAAGGGAAATTGAATTTAAAGCGGGAGCAAAGTTGAAAATCAATTCCAACTTGTGGGGTTTCAAGTGTAAAATATCCCCTTGTAGGGTGAGGCCGAGCAGATATTATTTCAAACTGACTTATCGGCTACTTGGAGCTGAATAAAGGATCCGGCCACCCTTAATAGAGTAGGCACCAGTGTGCACCAGCCACACCCTCTTTGAATTATGATTTGTGATTTCTTTTCCTTCTTTTTTTTAAATCGGTTTTGTTTTTTATTGGGAAACTTAGTAAAAGAAGGTGTGTAGCTTGACACTTGAATAAGTACCAATATAAATTGATTTTACCCTTTAATACTTCCATTTACCAAACACCAGTGCTAGGGGTGAAACACTTTGCCAAGAAGAAATAAATGTTCTATTTAATTTGATACAAACATTGCATTCTTTAACATTGTAACAGGAAACTGTTTTAGTTGAATATTCCTTGCTAAAACCATATTGCAAAAAACCCTCAATTTAATATTAAAAACTTCAATTTATTTTTATAAAAAATAATAATAATCATTATCATAAAACATTATCTGATCAAGTTAGACCAGGTGCAGAGCTAGCACCCAGAGAAAAGATAAGTGCTTCCATAGATGCAAGGTTATCTCAAAACCTCTAAATCAGTCAAAATCTAGAGATTAAAGTTTTTAATACTTTACTTATAGTAAATTAAAAATATGTGATTCGGATAGAAAAGGTTCTACTCTACTTGCGAGAGATTCTAACCCGCTCTCTCTCTCTCTCTCTCTCTCTCTCTCTCTCTCTCTCTCTCTCTTTCTATCTGTCTATATATATATATATATTATATATATATATATATATATATATGAAACACTATTTTTATTTTTTATCGATGTTTGGTCTAGCTTCAATAATACAAAACCTTTAAGCTTCGTCTATGTTTGTAGACAACTTCAGGGCTACATCAATACAGAATTTAATCACAATAACATCAAATGCAATTATATTACATTATTTAATTAATATACATAATTACCTTGGTATTTTTCTATTGTGAGGAAGCAACTACATAACGGTTTGTATTCAAATCAGCTAGACCAAACCTCGATAAAAAAGAAAAATAGTGTTAAATATATGTGATCGAGATAAGGAAAACATTCTATATATATATATATATATATATATATATATATATATATATATATATATATATATATATACAATTAAAAGAAACGGTCCAGCGGACTTTTTTACAATAAAATAAAAAACGAAGGAAACACACAGAAAGACACAGACATAACTCACATCGATATTTCGACAATCGTCGTCATCAGGAGGTGCGAAGAGCGAAGAGCGAAGAGTCCCGCAGGAAGACAGGGCGGTACCGCCCTGTCTTCCTGCGGGACTCTTCGCTCTTCGCTCTTCGCACCTCCTGATGACGACGATTGTCGAAATATCGATGTGAGTTATGTCTGTGTCTTTCTGTGTGTTTCCTTCGTTTTTTATTTTATTATATATATATATATATATATATACTCAAAATAAACTGAGCACATAAACAGAAACATAACAAAGACTCACTTTTCAATATTTCGACCGTAATGGCGGTCGTCCTCAGGAGAGGAAGTGAATTGACGGAGGGACGACAGTCAACTCATGTCTATGTGTCTCAGTTTATTTTGAGTATAATATGTCCTGCCGGACCGTTTCCGTTTATCATGGTATATATATATATATATATATATATATATATATATATATATATAACATACTACTCTTCTTGAATTTTGAACTATATATATATATATATATATATATATATATATATATATATATATATATATATTGACTACGACCTTCAGCGTAGTCACATGGTGTACAAGTTTTCATGTACTCAAGGGAACTGTGCAGCCCTTCTTTCTACCTACATCGGTATGACAACAACGAAGCTGTCGAGGCGTCTAACCCTCCATCTCTCCACAGGAGCCCCTAAAGATCATTTTAAGAAAGAACACGGAGGCGCCCTTACTAAAAATATGCTAGTAGAGGGAACCTCAGTTTTGGCTGGAAACAGTGATCGAGGCCGGCTATAAATACTAGAGGCTTTATTAATCAATGATTTGTGCCCCGCGCTGAACTCTCAAATCAGCGACATGTTCGTCATCCCAAGTTCTAGGACCTTCGAACCTAGAATAAAATTTGTCCGGAACTCTCCCATGTTGTGACCTGTCGAAGGCAAGAATTGCTTGGGTGATTCAAGTGTCTAACGAGTGGGTGCGCGCATATAGCGCTGCTTTGACACTTAAATGCTGCCACTATTTGAACTACGCTAATTTATTTTGTTGTTACTTTTTGGTTTATGTTTTAATTGTTTCGTTTTATTGTTAACCGTTTACCTGATGATGGCCAATGTGGCCGAAAGCTTGTTTCCCTTTAGTTTTTTAACCCAGTTTGTGTTTGTGAAGTGTCAAATTTAGTTTGTTTGATTAGTTTTCTTCAAGATTGTTTTCCTATTCTTGTTATGGAATTAGGTAGATTCATTTTTGAGCTACCAGTGAATTACAAGAAAATAATAAGGCAATTATAACATCTTCCTAAGAAGATAATTAATGCAGAAGCCACTGTGCTTTTTAACAACACTTGTTTAAAAGAAGACTTGCTGCCAGTATACACCAATATATATAGTGTGTGTATGTGTGTGTGTGTGTGTGTGTGTGTGTGTGTGTGTTTCACGAAAATATGTGAACACAAGTTTCTTGATATACATTTTTCATTAGTTATGTTTGTATCTTTAGCAACAGAATAAATGATTGAAAATGATTTATTGTTTCATGGTATGATTGCATGCAGTTATTGGGATTTGAAATCCTGCTTTCGCAGCAGGTGTTTTCATGTTGTTAGATGGAAGCATTCTAGCACCGTCCTCAGTATGTCTAAGCTATATCCGCAGTAATTCCTCGTTTCAGTTAATCGTTAAAGTTAGTTTGCTATTATAATAAAAGGCAGCAAGATAAACTTTCGTATTTCTGGGATGAAATGACGTTTATTATGAAGATAAGAAAAAAATAAATATACAATTTTTATAGAATTAAATAAACTAACATATATTCAAATAGTTGTAAAAGAAAATTTTAATTTTTTTTAATTGAAAATAAATTGAGTAAGGATAATATCGTATAACTTGAAGGGCTCGAAATGAGGATCATGAAGGATTCAAATTATGACTTCAATATTGTAATGATAATGTATATGAGATGATTATGAAAAAGCAACGTGTATAATTGGAAAGTGAGAAAAAGCTTTTGCAAATCTAATGCAATTAAAGACGTGGACGGGAGTTGAATTACAAGGGGACTGAATTAATGATGTCAGATGCTATTAAGATGCTTTTAAAGAGGCAGGCATTGTCACCCAACTGGATACCAGCAGAGCCTTTCCCCTTGAGTGAATTTCACAAAATAAACAAATGTCACCCAGATACCAAATAGAAATATTTCATTAGAGACAGTTATCTGAATTCAACTTTTCTCTGTTGAACACAGTTTTGACTTCAACCATTTTAACATGGAGAAATTAAAATGGCGTTTTAATTAAAACTCACTAGAAAAAAAACATGTTATGATTATTAAAATTGTCACATGTAAAGCTAAAGTGTTTAATAACAATAAATATCATTCAGAATAAATGTAATAACAAGCGGTCTTCGTCATAGTCAAAAACCCAACTTTTTTTGACTCTGAATTGATTGCGAGTTTGAATTGATTCTGGAAGTCCGATTAAGCCCTGTATCATTTAAGTACATATAAAAGTACAACATGAAAAAGAGTAACACAAGGAGTAAAGAAACACACTTTCTAACTCAAATTTTTGAAAACCCGTCTTTAGGAGGAAAGAATGAGGGTGACCAAGCACTCTGAAGACGTAATGGCACTTTACCTGCGGGTCACCACATATGCTATTTATACATAAACTAGATTCACAAAAAAAGCACACATAAAAGATATCACAGACATTCACTACAATATTTTGATTGCCTCGTAATGAGGAAGATAGATGTCAGTAGCTCCGAAGACAGGTAATGACTGAGTCGGTTCTCAGAGTGACTCACATCTATCTTGATGACGAGGCAATCGAAATATAGTAATGAGTTTCTGTGATTTCTTTCTGAGTATTCATTTTGTAAGTTTTATGGTTTATTTTGTTAGTGCAATCGTTTCAATTAATTTGTGTATATAAGTTTTCTTTTCTCTACTACATATATTTTACTATTACTTTACTAGAAGTAAAGTTTAGGTATCATAAAAAAAAATGGCTTCAAGATTTTGACGAATTTACCTCTCTTGTGTTACCTATAGACCTTTGATGACTTTTTTCGATGAGCTTTTGTGTGTGTGTCCAAAAGTTTTATGGTTTATTTTGTTAGTGCAATCGTTTCAATTAATTTGTGTATATAAGTTTTCTTTTCTCTACTACATATATTTTACTATTACTTTACTAGAAGTAAAGTTTAGGTATCATAAAAAAAAATGTCTTCAAGATTTTGACGAATTTACCTCTCTTGTGTTACCTATAGACCTTTGATGACTTTTTTCGATGAGCTTTTGTGTGTGTGTCCAAAAGTTTGTGGGAACGCTTTGTTGTGTGTTTGCTTGTGGTTCACTCTCATTGATGGCTAAAATTAATATTTTATTTTAAACTTAGCCTCCTACTATTGATGTGCTCTACAGTTTGGGAGTAGTTATGCATGATAAAAAGTTTATCTGTCAAATAGAAAACACATTTTTCAAGATTAATACAATTTTGTACAATATAGGGACGATGAGCAAACGTATCACAGACTCTCTGGATTCATTATTGATTCAAACCTATATTACTTGTAATTTGACCAACATTTGTTTAATATTTACAGAAATATTTATTATACTTAGTGAATTCGTTAAGATGATTTATCTTAATAATATGGGGAGATTGAAGGGGAGGCAGGGTTTGAGAGGACTCAATTGGAAGTGATTAGGGAAGGGTTGGGATTAATGCGGCAGGCAGTACCTTTGACCCCACTCGACTGTATCCAGGTACATTACACAGATGCTATCTTGATACGACATACATGTATTCATGAAGCCCGACAGAAATAAAACCTTCTCTGAAAACACCTCTCCCAACAAAGGCCTATTGTGCTTGCATTCTTTTTGCACTTAACCTAGAAATACTTCCTTTGAGAATCCAACCAGATGCAGCATTTTACAAGTCGTACAATCAGTTTGTGTTTTTCCTAGAAAATTCGATTGTTAAAAGAAATGTAGAGCACATTGCATTAATTTTAATATCAACAGTAAGAAAAGTTAACATTTAAAATATTATCTAAACAATGTTATGATATAAAAAATACTAACATATTATAAGGTTTATACATACATATATTAGCAAACGAAAAAGAAGAAGAAATATTTGAAAACTGAATATTTTAATAATGAAATACAATAGATAACAAAAGCAAGTTTTAATGAAGTCTTATTTACTGTTACATATGTGTTCAATGTGACCACCACCTGTTTCACCAGAACATCCACGCTGTAAGAGTATTTCCTGCTGGATATTTCGGGATAAATAGCTCCTACATGATAAAGTTATAAGATCATAGGTGCTTATGGGTACTTGTTTGTCTCCAGAAATTTGAAATAACTTTAAAAATCACACTGTTTCTTTTCCTTACGTACACCTACAGTCACGATTGACTGTGCCACTCAAATGAAATATAGTTTCATTACTAACAATGAAACATGAAATAAATATTTTTTCAACCATTATTTTTGGCAATAAAGAGCAAAAATTATTTTGTTTCCTCCGAAGTTACCAGCAAACGTCTGGCGAAGCCAAATCACTCCAGCATCATATGAGGTCGATTACTTATTACACACCAACAAAAACCTAAATAGAATCCGTCGGGAGTAACGAAAGCCCAAGATTGGTTGGAAATACATAGTATACTTTAGTGTGCTAAGGAGTGCCGTTCGTGTTTCATGATGGAGTTCTAAGCCAACAAACAAGTCGGATGGACTTCAAATTGAAGAGTAGTAATAACAAGAACACTTACCCATTACTGTGTGGGGCCAATGATCCAGTAAATCTCTTACGGTATAGTAATAGCTATTGAACGAGATTAATCAACAGTGAAATATAAACATTATCAAATTGAGACATCCAATTGTTGATTTTTCATTAATGCGAATGAAATATCGTAATTATGTTAAAAAGAGTGGTAAACTAACATGGTTACTTAATTGTATTACTATTATTGAATTCATTGTTAACTTTAAAAAAAAAATGTCTGAACCATAATAATTTCACAGTCTAATTTATTTATATTTAGAAACATAAAAGTAAATATGGTTGGTAATATTATATAACATCTTTACAGAAATCGTCAAATACATATAACTTATGCAAAAAAATAGTGATGATAAGCAATGATGATTTCCTAAACAACTTCCACCAAACAACTCTGAAGCATAAAGTGCAAAGGTTTGAAGGCTTGGTTAATGAGAAGCCTAAACAGCTGTATTTCTAGCTGTTTAGCGATTAAACACAGGAAATTAAAATGCAGAGTACAAAATATACCAAACACAGCTACTTTTCTTATGTTTCTCTTCTTGATTTCAGATTATAATTTTAAAATAAATTATACTAGAATATCTTAACACCAAATATGTCATTAATACTTCTTTCAGTCTTATATACACCATATTGTTAACTGTTATAACATCCCTGGCTCAAATCTGTAACATGAACTAAACTGAACACAATATTTATCATTCAGTTTGTATAGGATAAAATACAAGTAATTAAATTTAGTGCTAAGCAAAATAAACTGGGAGGAAAATCAAGTGAATTAAATGCGCTATATAAAATAAATAATAACTATATTACTTAGACTCAAAGTAAGATTAATGCTAATGAAAAATTGATATTGTTGAGTCTTCGTTAGTTAAACTTAATAGGAGCTATGATTTAAACGTTATCATGGACCAGTATAACTTAAACCTTGTAATAAGTGATATTTCCCGAGAGAGTTGTTTTCACCAGCATACAATTTTCTCCTCTAAGTCAAGGGTACATAGTTCATTACAGTTTAAAAAATATAGCTTCCACCTACGAACAGAAATTTACAAGTACATAGTTTACATGTTTTTTAATGTAAGGTGAATATACATTTAGACCATGTTATTAAATTTCATTCATTCACTTAACCTATTTACTTGGATATTTGCGAACCTGATTTATTGCGTACTGCAATAAGGAAAATAGCCAGGAGGTTAGATTCTGTTAATAAAAAGGTTGTGAATGCAGAAACTGCGATCATTTTCAATATATATATATATATATATATATATATATATATATATATATATATATATATATATATATAGGCTCTAATTTTCGGTTTGAACCGTCTTCAGGAGAGATAAGAGAGGGAAACCAAGCACACTGGTTCAGAGACGGTTGGAGACCTTCTTTTGATTTCTCTATGTTTCTTTGTTTATATTGAACTATATTCGTCCGTTTTGGATCGTATTTCCAACGAAAAAAAGTGTATATATATATATATATATATATATATATATATATATATATGATGTGTTCTCTAATTGGGGTTCGGTCAATTTTCCAGGATAAAAAATTAAACTCTCGTTGCCAACGTTTCGGTTTTATTTAAAACCTTTTTCATAGGCCTACAAACAAAGGATAATAAGAAATCACATATCAACATCAAACATGTGCACAATATGAAAATGGATTGTGTATATGTTTGATGTTGATATGTGATTTCTTATTATCCTTTGTTTGTAGGCCTATGAAAAAGGTTTTAAATAAAACTGAAACGTTGGCAACGAGAGTTTAATTTTTTATCCTGGAAAATTGACCGAACCCCGATTAGAGAACACACCTATTATATCAAACGGTCGATATATTATTGAATCTGTTATATATATATGTTCTATTAAACCTATGCCTATTTCTATTTTGACACATTTTCAAATTAATTTTTCAAATTTCCTTACCTCTGGCTTCCATAAGTTTGGGACAAGATAAATCAGTTCTCCAAAATTTTTATTTCTGTATATCTACATGTTTACATTAGTTTTTAAGTAAATTGTGAAACTACGATTCTAAATAACATCCTTGATAATGGTCGACGAAGACCGAAACATGTCGATATACAGAAATAAAAATTTTGGAGAACTGATTTATCTTGTCCCAAACTTATCGAAGCCAGAGGTAAGGAAATTTGAAGAAATTAATTCAAAAATGTGTCAAAATAGAAATAGGCATAGTTTTTAACAGAACATGTATCAATGAAGGCCTGCTCCCCAAATATATATATATATATATATACAAAACTAAAGTTTAACAAGATTCGATCAATTCTTCAGGTTCAAATTAAATTCTCATTGCCAACGTTTCGGTTTCGATTTAAAACCCTTTTCATTGGCAGAAGTAGTAAATTTTGACACAGGAAAAAGAAGTATAACATCTAAATAAATAAATAAGTTTTTTTTTTAAATAAAAACTGACACGTTGTAAATGAGAGTTCAATTTGAACCTGAAGAACTGACCAAGTCCTGATGAACTTTAATTTTGTTTCTACTTCACGGTCGATACTTTTATCAATATATATATATATACATAAATATCTGTTTCAGAGTGGACACACACTTACAGTCGCTAATTGTTGTCATAACCGACAAAAGGAGAAAAGACAGTTTATGTATAATAAAAACCTAACTTACACCTCTAATTTACTATTTTGTGTTAATTCTTTTCCAAAATTCATACATCTGTCAATGAGAAAGATTTGAAATAAAGCAAACAAGCTTCAGCTTTGAAAATTAGATTTCAACTTAGATAACAGTCCGAATTTTGATAAACCATTATCATCAGATCGAATATATATCTGAACAAAGCGCTGTATTGAAGCATTCTTTGAGTTCTATCAAGAATAGGCATTAGTATTTCTAAAATATAAATTTCTTTGTTCCATCTGAATACCAGATTGAAGAAAAAATGAGTACGTTCATCTGGATATTTGCTCCTTGTACAATTCCAATACATTTCTATTCTACCAAGATTTTATTTTTTATTTTTCTAACTAGTAAACATAGATACGCGTGTAAAATAATTTTCGATAGAATTCTGTGGACTCAATGAATGGAAAGTGACTTACTTAACTTTGCTGGAGTTATTGAATAATTCCTTGAATATAGATATATTCATAGTAGTTAATTCTTCATTTAGCTTTTCTTTATTACACAATGAATACTATTAATAGTAAATAATAGTTATAATTATATAATAGATTGGGATATTGCATGATTAATTACTTTTTCTCATTATTTACCATTATATTATTCAATTTAAGCAACATTGGGAATAATGAAATACTTGGATAAATGACGTGACATGATGAGTACGGGGTCCAAATAATGAATGGAACGTATGTGTGTGGGTGTTGGGAAAACTGACAACAAAGAAAAAAGATGTATATGAGAAAATATTTTTTTAGTCCTAAGGGAGATTTCCATACGATCTATTTGTGAATTTTTTTCTCTTACTGAATGCAATATCATCAATAAGACACTAAAATGTTAAACAAATAAATAAAGTGAAATATAAATTTGTATGGCACAGTTATTAACCAGAAGACCAATCAATAAAACAAGTTCTACCATAATATGAGAAAGAATTCTAGTTAAATAAGGGTTTTGTAGGGGGTAAAAAACGTAAAGAAGACATCAGCACAGGTCAGGCTACAGGGTTAAGAGTGTTCAACTGACTTACATTTAAAGCAGATATTTGTACTTTTGTTTAAAGAAAAAGAAGATGACTTTTGAGGAGTGTTATTACGAGGGATGATTTAAAAAGCCTCGCCTCTCCACTAATTGAATAGTGGGCCCACAATGCAACCAAGACAATGCCTCCATCCTTGCCAATGTTTTTCTATATCCTCTCCAAAACCAACGCCTTTTTGTCATTCCCTCGTTACACTTTCTTAATATCTTCTATTTTCTTCAAAATTTTTATTACAGTTTTATAATTAATAATGTATTTTTTCAACATGCTGATTACATGAAAATTTATTTAATAAGGTCTTCATATTATATAAAAAATTAACGTAATAAAATAGAACAATTAAAATATAATTTCAATATGCTATTTTATCATAGAAATATAAGCCATATTTATTAGCATAAATAATATATATAATATAATGTATTATTGATTCGCACTCCGCCCTTCGACGTGGGGAGATCTCTCATTTCGTCCTCTCTTCTAATCTACTCCTGATGACGAAAAACAGATCAAAATATTGAGAATTCAGTAAGTGTGCTTATTACTCCTTATTCTGTGTCGTACGTTGTGTAATTAAAATATATATATATATAGATAAATATATACAAAACTAACGTTTATCGGGACTTCTTCAGGTTCTAACTCGGTTGGTTCTTCAGGTTCAAATTACTCTCATTGCCAACCTTTCGGTTTTTATTTAAAACCTTTTTCATAGGCAGAAGTATAATTTTGATACAGAAAAACTAAGAAACTACAGTTGTTGTTGAAATTCACAGACTATTTTCCCTTGTAAAAGTTTTAAATAATAACCGAAATGTTGGCAATGAGAGTTTAATTTGAACCTGAAGAACTGACCCAGTTCCGATAAACTTAAGTTTTGTTTCTATGCCACGGTCGATACTTTTATCAATATATATATATATATATATATATATAAACTAGAATTCAAAAAAGAACACATAGAAAGGAAACCACTGAACTCACTACTATATTTCGATGTCCTCGTCTTCAGGAAAAGAAGTGAATCGCTCCAAAGGCTGATAACGACTGACTTGGCGTTCGAACTGAAGCACTCAAACAGTGTAGCCAACTTTCGGAGGAAAGGTAGACAGGGAAGATAAAGAAATAAAAGCCAAATAAAAATTAAAAAAGAAAACATTTAACTAAAATAAAAATAAAAGCTGATAACAACTTAAAAAAAAAAAATTAAAAAAAAAACGATTGAGGTTTTTTTTTCGGCCAGGAGCCGATCTACCGCCCAGAAGACTAATAAGTGCTTCTTCTGAAGCTCTCAGAGTAACTTTCGAATTAGTCTGATCAATCTGCCTCAGGACCTGTACACGGAAACAGTCATTAAAACTGAGTCCGTGAGAACTGGCATGAGTAGCAACGGGAAGGTCACTGCGTTTGCCAACGGATGACCTGAGATTATTCATACGCAGGCTTAGCTTGGTGGAAGCCAAACCCACATAAAAAGAATCACACTGGGTGCAATCCAAACGGTAAACGCAGTTACCAGAGGTACAAGAGGTCTTGTGAGAGATAGGGTAGGTGCGTTTACTATGGACAGAGGTAAAGGAAGGAACAGGATTGATGATAGGACAAGTAAGACATCCACGACGTCCAAATTGAACCATACCACCAGCAGTTTTTGGAGGCTTAGGAGAAGAGATGTGAGAGAAGATAGATTGAAGATTAGCAGGTTTGCGATAGGAAATGGAAGGTGCCTCACTAAAGACTGAAGAAGTACAGGAGGAAGAAGAAAGTATAGGGAAAAACTCCCTGACAACTGCACCCAGCCTATGGGCACCAGGAAAATAAGTGGTGATGAGAAAATTAGAGTCACTGCGATCCCTCCTAGGACCTGAATTATGATGAACGTCTGCAGGGACTATACGGTTGTTGATGAAATTAGAAGGATATCCTCGGTCAGCAAATTTCTGTTTCAATAAATCTATTTGGAAGGAACGATCTTTTATTCTGCTACAAATTTTATGGAGGCGTATGCACAATGATCTGGGGATAGCTTTTTTTTACGTGGGAGGGATGGCAACTATTGAAATGAAGGTACTGCTGGGCGTTAGTAGGCTTGATATGGACAGATGTAGAAAGATGACCCCCATCGTAGGTGACGCTGACATCCAAAAATGTAATAAGGTTATTGGACACTTGATGAGTAAAGGAAATAGATGAAGAGAAGGAATTAAATGACGTAAGGAACTGATCTAACTCATGCTTACCATGGGGCCACAGGAAAAAAATACCATCTATGTATCGTACGTAAAGGATAGGGAGGAGATCGCGAGTGGCAAGGAAATCTGTTCCAGCTTCGCCATGAAAAGATTTGAAAAGGAAGGAGCCATGATCGTGCCCATAGCCGTTCCCCTGATCTGAAGGTAATAATTACCATCAAAACAGAAGACATTATGTCTAAGGACAAAATCAGCTAACTTAACAATGAAATTGGTGGTAGGAGTGAGGGGTGGAGTTCTTCGATCTAGGAAGTATCGGAGCGCATCCAAGCCTTCAGAATGTTCAATAGAAGTGTATAGGGATGTGACATCCATGGTAACCATGAGGAGGAGGTGAACAAGGTTTGATGGGGGAGAAAAATCTTTAAGGATCTGAAGGAAATTAAAAGAATCCTTACAAAAGGAAGGTTGACTGCGGACTAATGGCTGAAGGAAGTAGTCTATAAAAGCAGATAATCTCTCAGTCAAACAGCCATAACTGGAGACGATGGGTCTACCGGGGGGAGGGGAATCAGGCATATTGAAAGGTTTGTGGATTTTGGGAAGAAGATAGAACACAGGACAGCGAGGATGTGCAGGGATAAGTGTGTCAACGTCACCACGCGAAAGGCCCTCGCCCTTTCGCGTGGCGAATATATATATATATATATATATATATAATATATATAATATATATATAATATATATAATATATATATTATATATAATATATATATATATATATATATATATATATTATATATATATGACTTATCTAAAGAATAAGCATGATAATAATTATATGCATGCAAATAATTCAATTTTTTCATGTATATAGTTACATGGAAATTTAAAGATTCGTTGCCCACATATATTCTCATACAGGTTACATGTTGGTTTTAATAACTGAGCAGCTAGATCTATTGATTTTTTTTGATTTATGAATGTGATTATTATACGTGTAAATATTAACCGAAAAAAAAGAGAAATACACAGATAAACATCGGCAAAAGTTCTTATACGACATACGCCGTCGTAAGGATGAGGTTTCCATAGAATAAAAAGTAAACCAATACTGAATGACTCAATTGAATTATTGTTTTATCTAATTCTAGATAAAAAAAATGTGAATAAACTTCTTTTGATGACAAGGGAAGAGTCGAAATATTGAAGGGAGATTTGTAAATGCTTATTTGTGGGTTTATATTTGTTGGTCTGGGTGTTAAAGTATGAATCATAAATTGTGGTAAAATAAGAAAACTTGAACTTCAGATTTTAGTTGTGGTACTGTTAGATTCTCATTTCTTTATATTAGTCTTATAATGTGTTATAACGATTCCAGATGGTTTCTTATGGGCCAAGTATCGAGAGTCTTTTTATCAAAGTCCCCACTAATCTAATGGTGACAAAGAGTGAGGTAACATAGATCCTTAGTTCATCAGTATACAATGAAATACATTTATTCCCATAGTGTACACACAACATTCATAAATTTTTGTTCAAAGTAAATCAATCATACAAAAACACACAGAATAATAATCCACTTCAGGGGATGGTTTTATACGAAACTGAAGTTTGTCAATAAATGTGAATGCAAGAGGAAAGACTTTCTGATATGCAGGATGGGTTGAATATTTACATAAAATATTTATTGTGTTATTATTTCACTTGGTTTTTGACAGTTAATCTCAATTCCTTACTTTTTTCCCCACTCTTTTTATCAGTACATAAATTGACTAAAGTTTCAAATATTTCTTATAAAAAACTTTTTATTTTGTTTCTTTTATGACTTAATTTTTATTTACACATTACTACAAATGCATGAGAATAAGTATAAATTGTATTCGAGAAATACAAACATAAATGAGCTCCCTTCACTTTAAGAAGTAGTCATTTTATTTATAACTCTGTTGAGAACTCCGCTAGTCGTAAGATTTGAGTTTCTTTTTAGATTTATTGAACAAGTTTATACATTGATTTGGTGCGCTATTTATTTGCAAGTTTAAGATGGCATTACCTCTGCTACTGAAAACTTTCTTAAGAGTCAGTGATACTGCTACGTCAACTTCTGTGTTCCAAGGAGATTTGATTTATTAGCTACTCGACACATAGTACACTTATATAGGTAAATATAAACAGAGTTGTTTATATTGCAAATGAAAATGTTGTCTGAGCTCTAAAGAACGGCTTCATCAAAAGAATATAGTACCATACTCTGATATAATAACAAGTTAATTTAATATTGAGAGCTTATAATCTATAATCATTAGTACGAGTATTTCTTACAGTGAAGTCGTTTAACCACCATATGATATTGTACATGATGAGAAACGCCGTCTTAAGCCCTAATAAAATATGACCTGACTAAGAGTTCACTTGGGAATTCAAGGAGCATTTGAAATCAAGAATGATTAATTAATGAAATGGCAAGTATTAATAAAAAATGCGTAAACTACTAACAGCGATATGATTATTTTGTAGAGACATTAGCATTGCATAATATAATATTTCAAAAAATAAATAACAGTTAAATTAAATTAGTTAACTAAATTGTATATCATTATAATGTTACATTTAAAAAAAGGGGATTAAAGCACCTGTAAACCTACAGGAGATCTGGACAAATATAGAATCTTTATATATATATATATATAAAAGAGAAGGTATTCGGAAACCTTGAAGAACTGGTGAAGAAAATGACATCAGTAAAATACGGTCAGTTATTCAAGGAAATATGTTTGAATGAAGGACTGCTCCCAAATTTTACAAATATATATATATATATATATATATATATATATATATATATATATATATATATATATTTTCGTTACAATGGTGACTAATAAGAGAGTAGTTTGTAGGTCCATGAGTGCTTTTTTTAGAAAGACTCAGTTACTCGCTGCCCAGCGAAGCCTCCGTTATTCCACAATTGGATATAGAGGTTGCACAGTCCCTCTGGGTTATAAGAATATTGGCAGAAAACATGAACCTCACTTTGCAGTAAACTCCTGTTCCCTTTCATTTCTGATTTTTATGGTGGTTGAGTGTTGGTTTTTTCTATTGTCTGCTACGGATAATGATTTTATTTTACTTGATACTCTCAATTGTCTTGAATGAAAAGTAGCCTTTTTCTTCATGTCAATGGGGGTATAGGTTGCACAGTCTCTCTTCATTAGAAGTTGTTGACACTCGACTCCAACTTATTCTAATAGAGACCCCTTCGAGTTATTGGTTTGGTTTAGAGAATTTACATTTACTTTGCTGTTCTACCGATTTTTCATATTACTATTGATGGATGGCTGGTTGAAGGTGGAAAATTTTGCATTGTCGACCTGGTGGTGGTATTTGCGACATGTTTCAATTATTCTCCGGTTATCTTCAGTTAAAGTTATGGCCCAGACGTTGGTCTTTATATACTGTTTTCTATGTGTTGTCCGGGAAAGGATATATGATTCGCGAGGCATATATTCTTCCTCGGACAACTCAGAGACAACAATATATATATATATATATATATATACTTTTTTTCGTTGGAAATACGATCCAAAACGGACAAATATAGTTCAATATAAACAAAGAAACATAGAGAAATCAGAAGAACACACTTACAGTCTCTAATTTTCGGTTTGAACCGTCTTCAGGAGAGATAAGAGAGGGAAACCAAGCGCAGTGGATCAGAGACGGTTGGAGACCGTCCTCCAACCGTCTCTGATCCAGTGCGCTTGGTTTCCCTCTCTTATCTCTCCTGAAGACGGTTCAAACCGAAAATTAGAGACTGTAAGTGTGTTCTTCTGATTTCTCTATGTTTCTTTGTTTATATTGAACTATATATATATATATATATATACATACATATATATATGGAAGTGTAGAAATCCACATATTATTCATCTTTCTTTGTGTTAATTCTGATGTATTAGTAAATTGGTTTATTGAAATTTAAAGTATTATAGTTTTAATGTTTTGTAAAAGGAAAAAAAGTCTTTTTACTCGTAAGAAGATGAAAATAATGTTGCATTCAATAAAAACCATTTAAATGAAAAAAAAAAACCATAAAGGCTGCAGTAAAGAAAAGTAATAAGGAAGACGTGAATGGAGCTTGGAGATGAGGGCGATTTGAGGAGATGATTTTAGGGGTGATTTTTGAGGTTGGTTATCACAAGGATAGATCGGTCTACGGAAGCTCTTGAAACCACCTTATCTGATACAGAGCTTCAATGAAGCGTCCCCCACTATCGCGACGTTTCTAAAAACACCGTCCTTTTACAAGCTCCCTCTTCTATTCAAAAATAATTCAACTCTTTAAACTGACTGGTGGCTGTACTTCCGGAGAAATTGTGAAATATCACCACCTAGCTAATACTGACTCTATTGTTATATATTTAGCTCAGATAAAAAGATATATATTCTCCCATAGTTTCTGTTCAACATTTTCAGACAAAAATTTCATCGACAGAACAACTTTTCAAACTGCATTATTAATTTAACGACTCCATGTTGAATGTTAACACACTGATAAAAGAAAAAACTTGCACCATCCTTCATATTGAACAAAATAGCCAAAGTTATTTATTTCAATTCAACTTTCAGCATTGACAAAGTTTGAATAAGATAATGTGTTTTTACAGAGCCTAACTATTTCCAGAGCGTTGATCTAAACTTCAATAAACATTTTCCCACTCAATGTTAATACCATAACTAAAGTATACATTCATTTATTATATATTCAATTTTCATCGAAACTAATAAAGCTAATTGTCATGTAGTGATATTGAGATTCAAACACTCTTTCGACTATTTTTTCCATAGTATCTGGACAACTTGTTACGAAAATTCATTTATCAGTTTTTTTTTTTTTAAATAATACCTTCAACACAAACTGTGAATTATTTTCCTGCAGTCAATACTGTCTTTATTTCACCAATCACATATTTATATTACATAAAAGGGATCAATTTATTCCAGTTTTAATTCAATATTTTAAGTCGAAAAAATTTTTTAAATACAACAGTTTCTTTTTCAATTTTCCCCAGCGCTATTCAATCCAATACTAATAATTTAATCCTCGATCATCTAATAAATTTAATACTATTATAAATAAATTGACAGGGTTTTTTTTTTTTGAAATATTGACGCAGAATGTTTCGTTATTTCCCTGATATATAGTATCCCTCTTGTATTTCAAGTGGACAGGAATTTGTTTAATTGGAACCATCAAATAAAAACGAATACAATATATTATTATATAAAATATTATACTATCATGTTTTACATGGAAATTATCATGTATCATGTAAATATTAATTTATGGTTATACCCATTTTTTACAGCAGTGTTTTTCAAACTTTTTTACTTCAGGGCGCAGCTATAAAATAATCAAAGCTATTAATATAGAAAATTAAGTCCTGAAATTTGAAAATAGAAAAATGATAGGAAATTATAAGAAACCTTCTTTATTTAAGAGAGAGAGAGAGAGAGAGAGAGATATCAGTAACAAATGTTTTAAATGAGAAAGTATTATCCATATCTGCTTAAAAAATAAAGAAATTTACCTTCCAGTTCAAAATACCAATTAGCAGAGACTTGACACAGATTTGAAAATTTTTGGAGTTTCTAAAATACAAGAAAATCACTAAAATTATTAAAATATAAATATGTTATATACATTTATTTTCCCACCATTTTGGGGTGCACCTGGTTACCCTCCAGGGTGTACCAATGCTTCCGGGCGCTCCGTTTGAGAAGCACTGCTTTAGTGAATGTTTGTTTTTAAGTATTGATCTGTTCTTAACTGAAATTAGAACTGAAGATTTTGGATCTTAATTAAATTAAAGGACCCACCTTTAAATGTGGGTTTTGGAAACCATAACTTTTAATAAATTACAGCAAATTTTAACTTCATAATTGGAAAGAAGTAAAAAGAAATAAAAGCTATCAGACTCAAGCCTAGAAGACAATGAATGTTGAACTTTCTCAGCCATTGACCACCGGATGTTAAGTACACCGTTTCTACTAATCGCCTAAGTTAAAGAACATTAGGCAGTTGGATGGGTACTCCAAGAGCCTTCCAAGAGCACCTCTGGTGTCGTGTCGTGTTTGAGTAGGTGTCCTTCTAATGCTATATTAACTTTCACCCCTTGGTAAAGCAGAAATTTGTTTGCTCTCTATTGTAAATAAGTTAAAAGAAGTATTTTAAAAGAAAAATATAATGAAAATTTAAACACTGTTGTGATTATTTTTTCCATATCTGAATAATTCCCAAAGGGTTTTCAGTGACAGTGACTCTTCCAAGAAATTTCTATTAATTATTTCAAAATATATATTACTGCAACGAATATATAAAGTGGAACATTACAATTGTAAACTTTCGAATTGTGCCCTAGAGTAGAACATATAACCCTCTGGTCTCTAGTCATTGCATAAAATGCATATTTCTACTAATGAGAATTTTAGATACCAATTGTAATCATGAAGAAAACCTGAGTTTCTTAGGATTACATGATGACCAACCTTCAGGGTGAAATGTATAGGATCATTACTGCTGACTGTTTACTGTGTCAGTAGCTCGATACAATTTTCTTTGAATGTCAAAAGTTTTAATATTCAAAAAAACCAAAATGAAAGCAAATGAGAAAAGAATGCTAAGTTTTTCCAACTGTTTGTATTATGACTATGCAACTTTTTCGAAGTAATGTTTGATAAATATGAGTTATCACAAATATGCATAAACAAATATCAAATATATTTTGTATAAAACATTATGATTGTATTTTTACGTAATAATTGTATTATATTTCAAGAAAAAAAAGTCTAGTTTAAAAGAAATTTGATAAATGACAGAAACATGATGTGTTTCTTCATTTCTGTATTGTAGATGACCTAAAATTAATTTTAAGAAGATCTGATATTATTACAATTAAAGTATCCAATAAAATTAACAATGGAACATAAAAATAAATGAATGACTATTTATGAATGTATAAATCTGGAAAAGAATTATTTTCTGCATTTACTAAAAATCTGGTACGTGGGTTGCCTAAATATAGAATAGGTGCCTCATAACAAATGAGCTAAACATTCTACCCCAAAACAGCAGTAAAGCTGAAACTTGCTCATGGAAATAATCACTCTTCTTCATAATTCCATCATTGCTTCGAAGTGCAAACAACCGAATATTAGCAGGTCTTAAAATGAGAAAAAATTAATATCAAACTGCCTCCAAAAATACCTTTAGCACTGAGCCGTAAATTTTCAGTCTGAAAATAACTTTTATAAACAATAATCTCTTCTTACTGCGGGTAATTGCTTATTCTCTCTTGTAAGTAATTTATATACTCCTATATATATAAAAATCAAAATATTAAAACGGTCCAAACCGGACAGATATATAAATGAAAAAAGACAACAAATAGAAGAAGCGAGAAAACTTACTGGGTCGATATTTCGAACTGAAGTTCGTCGTCAGGGAGAAGAAGGGAAGAAGAAGGGAAGAGGAAGAGGCACGTGCGTCCACTCGTACAAGCAGAGGGCTACTGGGGGCTCCAGGCGGCGGTCACCAGTTGTAGTATCTCGAGGCGCTGCAGGCTAATCCCCCGTGAACGACACCATTCCACCACGAGCGAACACGCGTACCGTATAAGTCGGAAAAAGGTAGAAAGGAGGACAGAAGTGGCGAAGAGGAAGAGGAGAAAGAGAGTGAGGGAAAAAAAATATATATATAAATAGCAATAAATTTAAAAAAAAAAAATAAATAAATAAAATAAAAAAAAAAAAACACACACAACTTTAACGTTTGAGATTGAGGCCAGGTGGGGAGCGGGCTTACTTGGTTACTGGTTACTTAATGCCCGCTCATCCACCTGGCCTCAATCTCAAACGTTAAAGTTGTGTGTGTGTTTTTTTTTTTTATTTTATTTTTTTATTTTTTTATTTTTTTTTTTTTTAAATTTATTGCTATTTATATATATATTTTTTTCCCTCACTCTCTTTCTCCTCTTCCTCTTCGCCACTTCTGTCCTCCTTTCTACCTTTTTCCGACTTATACGGTACGCGTGTTCGCTCGTGGTGGAATGGTGTCGTTCACGGGGGATTAGCCTGCAGCGCCTCGAGATACTACAACTGGTGACCGCCGCCTGGAGCCCCCAGTAGCCCTCTGCTTGTACGAGTGGACGCACGTGCCTCTTCCTCTTCCCTTCTTCTTCCCTTCTTCTCCCTGACGACGAACTTCAGTTCGAAATATCGACCCAGTAAGTTTTCTCGCTTCTTCTATTTGTTGTCTCTTTTCACCTATATATATATGAATAATAATCAAAATAACACTTGATATAATAGATGGATTAATTTACCACAATGAAAACAATTTTTGAAACAATTGTTTAACGAAAGGCCTTAGAGCTTTGTTTCAAAAATTGTTTTCATTGTGGTAAATGGAACACAGTGTTCCTGGATTTCATTTACACAATCAATAGAATGAGAGCATTAGAGGAAGTGAATCCAGGAAATCGCTTATAGTATTAAGGTTAAGTTTAGGTTAGTCTGACAAAGTCTGACCTAGTTATGTTACATGGGATCTTCCTTTTGCTCCGAAATATCATTCGTACCCAGTGTAACCGTTTCGCGATGTAAATGTACTGTTGCGCGAATAGTATCGAGTTGCCCGCCTCCACGTGGTCGACCTTGGGCGTCGCCATGGGAGCATGGGACGGCTAAAGGGCAAATCGTAAAAAGACAACCTGACTTGATTTAAAACGATATGGCCTGAAAGGGTTTGGTGCGTATAAAGGTCAACACAGGTAAATTAATCCATATATAGTGTGTACATAAAATCCATACATGAACCGGACTGTTTGTTTTTATCATGTCTATTCTAGAAATGTTAAAATATATACAAATATACATGAAGATATCTCTTTCTTCATGTTAAATATCTATGTTTATTCTGTGTCTATAGTTTACTGTGAAACGTTGTTTGTACTTTTTGGAATGTTTTTTTGTTAACTGTATATATATAAATATATATATATATATATATATATATATATAATTTAAGTTACAGCTAGAGAACACAAGAAAAAGGACGAACACTCACGAATCTCGATTATTTCGGCGTCTTGCCGTCTTCAGGAGAGTAGAAAGAAAGAAAATAAAATAAAAGGAGAAAGAATGAAGGAACGGAGACGTAAATGCGTCCACTGGCCGATGTAAACTGGCGCGATACAATGACACGCAGTGCAGCCATCTTACTAACGTGAACCAGTGTAGGCTGTGAGTTAAAAAAATTATAAAAGTGATATTTAAGTAAAAGGGAGGAGAAAAGTAAAAAAGAGAAAGGAAAGGAAAAAAACATAAAACTAACTAAAATTAAACGAGAAAAAAAATATAAATAAATAAATAAATAAATAAATGAATAAATAAATAAAGATAAAAATAAAATAAAAAAATTCATCTGATTAAATTTAGACCAGGGGAATTTCTTGCACCCAATAACCAAATGAAGGCTTCCTCAGAAGCCCTTAAAGTGGTCTGGGTGTCATCATTTGAGAGTTTTCTTAATATTTTAACCCTGAAGCAATCGTTGAAGGGAAGGTTATGGAGATTGGCGTGGGTGGCAACAGGCAGCTGCTTGCGTTGACCAACGGATGACCTGTGACCATTCATACGGAGGCTAAGTGACGTGGAAGTCAGGCCCACGTAGAATGAGTCACATTGTGTGCAGTCCAGACGATAAACACAATTGCTGGAAGTGCAAGAACTAGCAAAGGAGAGAGGGTATGAATGGTTGTTCACTGTCGAAATGAAATGGCTGTCAGGATTGATGATGGGACAGGTGAGGCATTTCCTTCTGCCACATTGCTTTGTGCCAAAAGTGTCAGTGCAGGCCTGGAGCGTTTAAAACTTCTATGGGAGAAGATATTGCCCAGAGTGGGGGGTCGTCTAAAGGAAATCCGGGTGATTTGGTGAAAATATTGGAAGTGGTCGGAGAGGATGACAGGAGAGGGAAGAGTTCCTTGATGACTAAGCGTAACTTATTAATTGTGGGAAAGTATGTGGTGGTGAGGAAGGGGCTATTATTATCGGAAATGCAATTATTTCGAGGTGTATGAATGATTCCAGCCGGGATGATACGCTTGTCAAGAAGATGTTGGGGGTAGCCACGTTCAAGAAATTTATTTTTCAGTTGACTAATCTGGTGTCGTTTGTCCTGAATATTGCTACAAATTCTATGGATACGATGTGAAAGGGAACGTGGAATAGACTTCATAATGTGTGGCGGGTGACAACTGCTGAAATGGAGATATTGTTGGGGATTGGTTGGCTTTGTGTATATGGAGGTGACCAAACTACCTTTGTCTATGGTGATATTAACATCTAAAAAGGTTATAGCTTTATCAGAAACGGAGTGAGTGAATGAGATGGAGGGGGAAAAATGTTCAAATGAGTTGATAAAAAAGGTCAAATTGGCTTCCCCGTGGGGCCATATAAAAAAGATGTCATCTATGTAACGGGTATAGAGAAGGGGCAAGAGAGAGCAGGTATTGAGAAAGGCCTGTTCTAGCTTTGCCATGAACAGACATGCGAAAGATGGGGCCATACTAGTTCCCATTGCTGTACTCTGACTTGGAGATAGTATGTATCATCAAACACGAAGGCATTGTGTTTGAGGACAAACTCGGAAAGCTGTAGGATAAAATCAGTGGAAGGGGATGATGGATGGGTCTGAGATTAAGGAAGAAACGTAAGGCGTTTAAACCCTCATCGTGATCAATAACTGTGTATAAGGATTTTACATCCATTGTAACCAGTAGAGGGGCATGATCAGGGGTAGAAGGAAGGGAAAGATTTTAACTTTCTGTAAGAAATGAAAAGTGTCCTTACAAAAAGATGGCTGACTGGACACAAGAGGTTGGAGAATAGCATCAACGAAAGCAGAGATGCGCTCGGTGACACTGCCACAACTGGAGACTATTGGTCGGCCTGGAGGAGGATTATAGGGATTATATATAATATATATATATATATATATATATATATATATATATATATATATATATATAAATATATATAAGAAGATTTCACAATAAACATGTAAAACAATATTCAACGCCCAGACGACAGTAATAAGTCAAAAGAAAGTCTATGATCTGTCAAACGTCTAAAGGAGATTAGACTTTGACAAAGGACTGGTTGTTACGGTTGAAAGGTCTTTTTTTTTTGTCCCTTGTATAATGTAGTTTTATATACTAAATATTGATATATATATATATATATATATATATATATATATATATACATATACTTTAACAAATAGGAAAGAACATAGAAAGTTATTACAGAACTCACTTCAATATTTCGACATCCGTCGTCATCGGTAAAAAGTGCGATGCTGACGGATGTCGAAATATCGAAGTGAGTTCTGTAATGACTTTCTGTCTTCTTTCCTATTCATTTGAGTTTTTATTGTCCACACGGATCCTCTATTTTATTGGATATATATATATATATATATAACTTTAAATTACACAAAGCACGACACAGAAAAGACAATACAAAGAAAACTTACAGAATTCAATATTTCGAACTGTTATTCGTCATCAGGAGAGTAGACAGGAGGGAGGACGAAGTGAGAGAGATCTCCCCACGTCGAAGAACGGAGCGCGAATGAAGAAATAAAGAGTCAACCGAAGAGAGCAGCACTAGCGTAAAAAAGGAGCTAGGCACTAAACGTCGGAGAACGGAGAAAGCAAAAACAATAGATAAAAATATAAAATTAAAAATTATAAATTAAATATAATAAAAAAAAAATAATAAAATAAATATATATATAATATAATTAAAATATATATATATATATATATATATAATATATATATATATGGATATGAATAAATAAGTTAAAAATAAAAGAAAAAACAAATAAAAGTTAACGCTTCTGATTTAAACCGGGATCTGATCGGGCCCCCAATAACCATATGTGGGCCTCCTCAGACGCTCTTAATGTCAAACTACGGTCATTAGTGGTCACTAGCTTAATGATTTGAACAGTAAAGCAGTCATTAAAAGAAAGGTTATGGCTGTTGGCATGGATAGCTACAGGAAGCTGTTTGCGCTGACCAACCGAAGCTCTATGGTTGTTCAAACGCTCATTGAGCTTGGTAGAAGTCATACCAATGTAGAATGCTCCACACTGTCTACAGTTCTGTCGGTAGACGCAATTCCTGGATGTGCAGGAGGTGTTGGGTGGGACGCGGAAAGAGTTGGTTGGTGAGGAGAAGAAAGGTGAAGGGTTAACTAAAGGACAGGTAAGGCAGAGACGACGGCCGCATTTCTCCATACCACCACGCACCACCCCAATCCCAGGAGTTTCAAGGGATCTGTGGGAAAACAGGTTTCCTAAATTGGGAGGCTTTCTGAAGGACAGGCGAGGGGATTTTCGGAAGACGGAGGAGGTGGAGGGAGAAGAGGACAGGAGAGGAAAAATGTCCTTGATGATATTCCCGATCCTATGGACCCCAGGAAAGAAAGTAGTTACGAGGAAGGGAGAACTGTTGGGTTCAGCGGCAGTCCTAGGAAGATATTGATTGGTGGCAGGTATTAAGCGTTTATCAACAAACCTGGGAGAGTAGCCCTTCTGGACGAATTTTTCCCTAAGTTTGTCGATATGACACTGTCGTTGATAGAGGTGACTGCAAATACGGTGTATGCGGATGGAGAGGGAACGAGGTAGGGACTTTTTTGTGTGGGATGGGTGACAACTATTGTAGTGTAGATAATGTTGGGCATTGGTAGGTTTTGTGTGTATGGAGGTGGTGAAGGTCCTGCCGCTTAGGGACACTACTACATCTAGGAAGGTTAAGGAGGTATAGGAGAAGGAGTGGGTGAAATTGAGTGATGAACAGGAAGTTTTGAAGGCTTCAATAAAAGTTTCCAGAGAATCTTTGCCATGAGGCCACACGAAAAATATATCATCAATGAACCGGGTGTAGGCAAGGGGTTGGAGGGCATGAGACGAGAGGAAATCCTGTTCAAGCTTGGCCATGTATAGGTTGGCAAAGGAAGGGGCCATTCTGGTACCCATAGCAGTTCCTCTGGTCTGAAGATAAAAATGGTCCTCAAAACTGAAGACATTGTGCTGCAGGACAAAGGAACTTAGCTGAAGGACAAAAGCGGTGGAGGGTATGTGTGGTAAAGGTCTATTGTCAAGGAACCACTGTAGGGCCGCCAAACCCTCGCCATGGTCAATAACCGTGTACAGGGATGTGACGTCCATAGTGGCTAGAAGGAGAGGATGTTCCAGGGATTCCGGTAGGGAGATGTTATTGAGTATTTGGAGGAAGTGGAAGGTGTCTTTGCAGAAAGTGGGGAGTTGGGTAACTATGGGCTGCAGAATGGCGTCAACGAACGCTGAAATGCGTTCAGTAAGACAGCCATAGCTTGAAACTATGGGTCGGCCAGGAGGGGGGTGATCGGGCATTCTATAGGGTTTATGGATTTTAGGATGTAAATAGAAGACGGGACAACGGTAATTAGTGGGAATAAGCAACTTGATTTCTTCTTGGGTAAGTCCCTCCTGGAGGGCAGAACTGTGAATAAATTCACTGAGTTTAGTGTGAAAGAGAGAGGTAGGGTTCGTGTCAAGAGGCTCGTAGAAGTCACGGTTGCTTAAATGTCTCATGGCCTCTTCTCTGTAGGTTTCACGGTCCATAAGAACAACAGCGGACCCTTTGTCAGGCGGCATGATAAGTAGATCAGGGTTGTGGGTCAAACTTTTGATGGCCAAACATTCAAGATGAGTAAGGTTGTCTTTGGGTTTGAGGGAGTTCAAAAATAAAGGGCTACTGACTTTAGTCAGCAGTAGAGTGATGAATTGCTCAAGTGGATGAGAAGCAGGAAGGGGTGAAGGTTCGCGGGATGATGGGGGATTAAATTTACGAAGGGAGGGACGAATCCTACAGTTACCGGACGACAGATTGTCTCCATTGGACTTCCAATAGAACTGCCCCATAGTTAAATAACGCCCCATAATTGAATTGTATCTTTTATTTGCATAATTTCTCCTTCTCGTGAAAGTATTTTTTGTCTCTTGTTGAAATTTATGTAACTTATCACCTATATTAATAGCCGACATGTTCCGAATGTAATAAAATGTTTCTTCAAGACAATAATGTGTATATTTGTGGTTTTTTTTTAGAAAAATCGTCAATATTCTATAAAAGAATTAGTAATTTTTGATAGATAATTGGTCATCTAGGTAATTCATGTAGAACACTGAGGTTGTTTTCGAAATATACTGACCTGGAGAGTGAAAAGACAGGTAGACGGAGAGTTTAACCACCCGACCTTATTCTCCCATATGCTCCCTGATACAAGAGTGATGACTAACTCGACCTTCAATTATGACTACCTTGTTTATATATACTCACTAATCTTTTCTTCGGAGATTGGAGAAATTATTCAAAAAAAGATACGAATCAATTATGGGGCGTTATTTAACAATATATGTTTGAATTTAGAACTGCTACCCTCTTTTATATATATATATATATATATATATATATATAAAAGATTTCACATAAACACGTGAAATAACAATCAATGATCAAACCACAATAAGAAATGTGAAAACAATACTAAGATCTTTCAACCGTAACAAGCGGTGGTTTGATCATATATATATATATATATATATATACATACTTAAAATAAACAGTGACACATAGACTGAAACATAACAAAAGACTCACTTTTCAATATTTTGACCGTAATGGCGGTCGTCCTCAGGAGAAGAAGTGAATTGACAGAGGGACGACAGTCAACTAATCAACTCATATATAATATATATGGAAAAGACAACGCATAAAAGAAACGAGAACACTTAATGGGCCAATATTTCGAACTGAAGTTCGTCATCAGGAAGGCAGTAGAAGGGAAGAAGAAGAGGTAGGTGCGTTCAGGAATGCGACTGGAAGGCGCCTTCCAGTATGTGTACTCGTTTCTTTTATGTGTTGTTTTTTTCATTTATTTATCTGTCCGGTTTGAACTGTTTAGTATTTTCATATATACATATATATAATTTTGATATAAATTTGCGTCCAAGAAATATCAACGTCCAAAGCACAGCAAAAAATTAAAAATGTAAACAAGTACTGAAATAATGAATAAATAGTCATAGTTCTCACCTGATGTCAGAATGATAATAAATATTGTTCTAAGGGAAAAGAAGTCCAAAAAATAACTATAAGGTCCAATACTATTATGAAGAACATGTATGTATGAACCTTTAAAATGTTATTTTGTCCATAGTAATTTTATAATTATTATATGAGGTACTAAAGTTACATTGCTTTTTTGTTGTTTGTTTCTGAAATTTGTATGTCTTCAAAGATTAAGATTTATTTTTATTTAAAAAAAATAATTTATCATTTCTGTTAATGAACTACTCTTTGAGTTCAGTGCAATAAAATTACAAAATTTTAAAATTGAAGTGATAACATTTACACTCGATTGCAGGAGTCGTGATGATTATGCATTTGGGGCTGTACAAGTAGCCTGATGCAGAATGAATCGAAGCTGGATAGCCGAGATAAGGACGTCTGCCTTTAACCCTGTCTACAACCCAATTGATCTTCAGTAATCCTATTCTATCTTGATTCAACGTTATCTTCCTAGAACACATACTAATGCCAAGACTCCTATATACTTCTATTAAATTGTATCAGTTTTTTTAATGCTTGTCACTCCAGTCTAAGGTCACTGCTCATTTGAAGACAGTTCTATTATTTCAGTAAAATTGAGAGTTACATATCTCTTACTGTATTCTTCTTCATCATTCCATCATCATAATTTCATCACTTCTTCGAAGAGCAAACAACTGAATATTAGCTGGTTTTAAAGTGAGAAAAAAGATTATCAAACTGCCTCTATAAGATACTTTTAGCACGGACCTGTAAATTTTCAGTTTGAAAATAACTTCACAAACAACAATCTCCTCTTGCTGTGGGCAATTGTTTACTCTTATGTTACTCATTAAGTTAACATAGGTATTTTGAAAGTTACCAAAAGGCACTAGTTAAAGATCCATACTCTAATGCACTTGTATTAGGCAAAATTTAGGACTCCCAATGTAGAATTAGTCTTCTTTGTGTGGTTTGACAGAGGGATAATATTCTACCTATATGTGTTCCCTTGTGGGAACTGCCACAGTAACCTAAACTAACCTTATCAATGGGTTCATATTACAAGGGTTTTCATCTGATACATGATATAAGAAAATTAAATCACCAGAATGGCAAATACATATTACAGCACTTATAAATAAATAAGCATTCTGTTTCGAATTATAAATTTCAACTCAAATTGAGACTTAGCAAATAAAGTAACTGTGCTGGTTATTTATTAAACATTATTTGGATTTGTAGCATCCGATAAAGAAGTTTTATCATATAAAAGTTATTATTATAAATTTCAGTCATATTGCTTGAAAATATTCTAAATTTAATATATTCTCTGTCGTTCTATGTAAACATTGGGGGGCCAAGTTAGCTCAGTGCTTAACGTATTCGCCTCTGAACTGATAGGACCGGGGCTTGATACCCACTCTGATACTCGATTATTCATGAGGGAGGTAAATATATCTGACCACGTCGTCCCTCGGAGAAGGGCGTTAAACCATCGGTCCCGAGCCTGTGCGATGTCAGGTAGTCGTTAAAGATCCCTACTCTAAATACAATTGAGTTAGGCAAAATTTAATACTCCCAATGTAGACTCAATCTTCATTGTGTGGTATCACAAAGGGCCAATGCTCGACCTATGTGTGTTCCCTTTGGGACTATCACTGCAACCTAACCTAACCTAACCAATGTAAACATTTGTTTGTGTCAAAATGAACATTTTCGGCTTAAACTATTTGAACCATAAATAAAAATATCTGTGCTTGTTTAAACACTCAATGACTTAAATAAACACTCTTGAGTACATCAGTATATTATCCGTAAAAAGGTAGTAGCATTTCTGGTCATATTGAATCTTATATTCCTATTTTAACAAGCTACAGTTATTAGAAATGTGAGCATTTTCCTCAAGATGACAGGATTATGATTAATAAAAAATACAAACTTTTTGTAATAATTTGACTAAGTCAATCTCATAATCTAAGTTATTTTATTACCCACATCAATTACAATATATAATGATTTTTAGTTAAATGTTTATACTGAAACGAAGATTTCAATTTGGAGTCTCTTATTTGAATAAAGTTAAATTTATTTACATTTGAACAAACGACTTATACCAATATAACTGATTAGACAAGTTATATATAAAATATATTGTCTTTCTATATTGATGGAACTCAGCGTTCTTCAATATAATCCAAAAAAAAAAGAAGCAAATTGTCTGATGTT
Organism: Hermatobates lingyangjiaoensis; assembly: GCA_026182355.1. Taxonomy (NCBI): domain Eukaryota; kingdom Metazoa; phylum Arthropoda; class Insecta; order Hemiptera; family Hermatobatidae; genus Hermatobates; species Hermatobates lingyangjiaoensis. The sequence continues at coordinate 968,999 of JAPFBL010001927.1, forward strand.
ATATTTAGCAAAGCTAAAGTAAATTTCTGGAGGGATAAGGTTTATCGAATTATCTAATCCACTTCGTTTAGTTTCCAAATATTTTCCAATCTATATTCTTATTCTTCACGAATTCGAGACAATTTAATATTAATAAAAAAAAAGGCCGTACCCTTGATTGGTATTCCCAAAGAGAGTTGAAATAAAATATGTTCTTTTATAGGGCTGAAAGGATTTCAAGAGGTTGGACGTGCCACTGATTCGAGGTGGGGAATTGTAGACTTATTTTAAAATTATTTATATCTCGATAGAGCGAGCAGCATTTTTCATAACGAAAATGGAATATTTTCTAAAACAACATTCTTTCTTCATTGCAGAATTAGGAATTTTAAAATAAAATAAGTTTGATAAAAAAAAACAACTTATTTAAGATTATTGTAGGAATAAAATACTGTATAGCTTTGATTCTCTTAGATATAATCATAATTCTATTAATTTTAAGTAAATGCTCATAAATTATACATAAATTGGAGTTAATATTTAATCTCGGAATATTATAAAAACAATCTTTGAATGAAACCACATGCATAGTTTTAATTATATAACGCTAAACAGAATTTAGTCCGCAATCTGTCCAGCACTTAATGGTGTTAGTACTGTTTTATAATAGAATGGCAAAATGATTTCCCTGTTTTCTCATAAAAAAAAACAAATTCATTATTTTCTTTAATTAATACAATGGATCAAAAACGTGAGTAGATCATATGGCAATATAAAATAATACAACTCCACAGTCAATCAGATGAAATGTACATATTCTGTTATAATTATAACTAAAAAGCTGAAAAAACATTTTTAACATCTTTAATTTATTCATATGCTTTGAGCATTCACCGAAAGAGAATCGTTTGACATTTTAACCACGTTTCCAGAAATAATTCCTACATTCTAACATTTTATATTTGACAGATAAAACCTTTTGCTCCTTTTCTTCTCCATTCATACATTTTTCTATTTGATGGCTACATTTCTTTTTATGAAAAATATGAGTTCTCTATAAATGTTAAAAGACAGTATTGTGCACATATTTATTTTACAAATCTCAATTTTCATTTACACGTTGAATTATAGTTAATTATTTTTTTAATTACTGTTAAAATTTTTTTTTCTGTAATTATGATTGATGAAAATAAGAGAATTGCAATTTTATTGTTACACTTTTAAATTGCTATAAAAAATGTTCCCTTATTTTTAGCGGTTACTTATACTTTTGCCTCAAGATGCTAAACCCCACGGATGATACAAAAGAATTAATGTTTGAGCCAAAATTGATACAAAAGAATTAAAATTAATTGATACAAAAGAATTAAGTTGTTGAGCCTGTCAGTGTGTTTGCTAACAAACTTCTTATAGTGACTTAAAGATAGTCCTCATAACACTGTATCAAATGAACCACTTTACCCGGCAATTCATGTTTCACTAACATATTTTATAAGTGCGTTGTCTACTGATGTCAAACGCACTACGTTTTACAACAATTCATACTTTTGACAAATTAGATCGCTTTAACAGACAGGTCGTACTGTCTGTTTGTAGGCTTTTACTAACAAATGTCATGCATATTACGTACACTTGTATAATATCTGCTATACGTGAACAAGATGTTGTTCACTAACAAACTCAAACCTTCGTTGGGTTTTTGACTCTGACGAAGACCGCTTGTTACGGTTGAAAGACCTTAGTCTTCTTTTCCCATTTTCATATTGTGGTTTGATCATTGATTATATTAATTATTGATTATTGATTAAGACATAGATGTAGTCAACAATCGTTGATTAAAAAAAAAAATGTTTTGGGTGAACAAAAATGATTTGGGTATGATGATGACTTGCGGACAAGACAGAAGGGAGTCAGTGACCAAGGCTGAGATTAGTTTGAAACTTGGGTCCCATGAATTATGTGACGACGGCTTCGTCTTGGTCAAACTTGCCAACTCTCTGCAGCAATTATCATAATTCTATTAGCTACTGTCCTAATTCAATTTGCAGAGACCTGTTTCTTCTTGAATGCATATTGATAAAATTGTTTATTAATGAAAATAATTCCATGATTTATTATTGTAATATATACATGTAATATACAATAATATTTTCAATATACTACACTACATATTACAATACGTTATATATTATATATATTAAAATAATATATATAACAGATATGAATCGCTCCAAATGCTGATAACGACTGGCTTGCTTTCAAAAAAGAAATACTCAAACATTGTAACCAACTTTTGAAGGGAGAGGACACAAGTAAGATAAAGATTTAAAAACCAAATAAATATTAAATTAATTAAAACATTATTAAAATTAAAAACTTTAACAACTTATAAAAAATCTAACTAAAACTAAAAATAAAAAAATGAAACAGAGTAAGTAAAATGACTAAAATAAAATAAAGTAACAATTAGCGATTAAAGTTAAGCCCAGCAGAAGATCTACTATCCTGAATACTTAGGCTACACTGTTTGAGTGGTCCTTTTTGAACGCATGCCAGTTGTTACCAGCCTGGGGAACTGATTTCTTTGTGTTCCTTTGAAATATATTACAATAATATATACATACATAAGATATGTATATTTATACTTGTTAAGAATAAAAGATTTTAGTCTTTTTTCTCATTTCTTATTGTGGTTTGAATATTGATTTTTATTTCACGTGTTTATTGTGAAATTTTGTTATATATCTATATATATATATACCAGTTGAAAATCGAACAAAAGTAACACGCAGAGCGAAAAAGCACACTTACAAACTCACATTTTTGGCAATCCGCCTTCAGGAGAAAAGAGAAAGGGAGCACGCTCCAAGAGAAGACCAAGCACGCTGTAGACGTAAGGACCTGTACCCATCGGTCTACAGCGTGTTTGGTGAAGTTCAAAATTTATTATTTGAACTTACCTATTTCAATTTTTATACTTCTCTTCAATGTATTTTGACTTTCTTTTTACAAAACTTCAATCCATTTTATAAATAAATATTATATAATGCTTCTTTATAAAGTGCCTTATCTTTCTTAAAAAAAAATGTCTTAAAAAAATCTGCTGAAGCTAGATTGCCCAAAAATTTGAGTTTGTGTGTTTTTGTACTCTTCCTGGAGTTTGAAATCGTATTGTGTCCAGTTTGGATCGTCTTTCCGTTTTTAAATGAATATATATATATATATATATATATATATATAAACTTTAAAAGCCACATAAATATATTCGAAAATTTAACAAAGATCTTTAATCTAAAAAAACTTGTTATCTTTAATCTCCCTTGAATTAACATGTGCAACTTTACATGCGATGTATTGTCCATTTCTTTACATTTTACACCTTTAAAATATCTCTCATACCTCCATCTTCACTGAGTACCACACTACATGTCTGTTTTCACTTGTCAGTTCAAATATAGCTCAGATGAACACTAGCTATTTTGGTAGAAAAATATTGGTGCAATATCTGATTTCTTGCCAGAGTTTAGAGTTTGATTTTTACTTGACATATTTATTTACTTGACCTGAATAAAATTTACCAATAATGCTAGAATTAAATGCATAATCTTAACTAGAATGGTTTGTAATAATAAAAACAAGTATTATAAATTACGAATAGAAACGGACAACAATATTGTAAAAAAAATTGTAAGAAAGAAAATTAGAATAATAGGAATCAGGTGAAGATAAAATACAAGTTAGTTCTAACTTTTAGAATAATTTCTAAAACAAAATTAAATTACCTGAAATCAATATTTTCAAGCTCTCTACAAATTTCTGGCCTTCGATCTTCACATCAAATAAAGGATACGATATTTTACGTTTCATATTGGAAATATACCTATGAATATTATTAATAAAAATATATTTTTGTATGTATTTATTAGTATAATAGTGAGTAAACTGACGTAATATTTAAAAACTCTGGACAAAAGAATGATTTCAGATTTGTATAATAAAAATGTTTTTAAGAAAGAGAAGGCACTTTATAAAGAAGCATTATATAATATTTATTTAGAAAATGGATTGAAGTTTTGTAAAAAGAAAGTCAAAGTACATTGAAGAGAAGTATAAAAATTTAAATAGGTAAGTTCAAATAATAAATTTTGTATGTAATAGGAAAAGCAGTTCTAAAGCATGGAGTTTAATACAGTTGTTTTCCTTTATTTTTAAATAAACGATAAAAAGTATATTGTAGAGGAAAAAGGGATATTAAATGCGTGAATAATATAATTCTACATGGCATTTAAGGAAATTAGGTGGCAGGTCCATTACCCACTGAATAAGGAAGACTTGAGGTCGTAATTCTCTGTTGAAGGGGGTAAAATGCAGGGGTTGTGCAGGCCAGAGCACGCACACAATCCTGCTAAACTGTCTTCTGCCTGCTGAAGAGGGTGTAACAACTTTTAAAAAAACATCAAGGAAAACTTTTAGGATCATAAACTTAAATTAAATATGACAAAGCTTTATTCAGACTTCATCTTTACATCATCAAGAAAAAACAACAAAATACTAATACGGTACTCCCTCTCACTAGACTATATGTGAAGTGATGTCACAATGAACTCACAAAAAAACGAACTCTTAAACTAGCCTATATCTATCAACCAGTAACAAAACAAAGTTGAAGTGAAAACAAAATCATTTGAAAAATTAAAATACACGGTAAAAAATATAATAGGAACTGAAATAATTCTGTACTGCATTTTCTTTTATATTTGGAAAATGGATTGAAGTTTTCTAAAAGCTTCATCACTTTATATATTTACTGCATGATTTATATAAAATTAGTAGATGTGCGACTCTTTGATGAATATTTTACAAAAATTCATAGATTATGCCTGGCATTCCAATATATTATTAGAAATTATAGAGTAGTAGAAAATATCATTATTAGTACAGTCCACTATCATTAGATCTTGAGATTGTTTGTATTTTCTAGCTTTGGACTGAGCTAAAATTTGATTTTATTCTAGGCATATTTTTTATTTAGTACGCGGTAGGTAAGACTCATTTTTTTAAAGCGAGCAAATTATGATACACGCAAACAAAATTAAAATCAACTAACAATACCTACTTGCTATAGTATCAGGCACCTAAAAATAACTGCATATTTTTATTTTAGCTCTATACCTGTACACTTGTATAGCTAACGAAACACAACTTAAATAAATTCCAGAAACCATAAGTTCTTGTTCCATAAGTTTCTTAAACACAACTTCCATAAGTTCTTTTCTACGTTGAATTTCCAATCCAGTCAAATCTTAGATTTTAAGTTAGACATACATAAATCTACTATAAAAGTTTCAGCATGCTATAAAATATGGTGGCTGAGTTTGCTTGTGACAAAATTTTTGGACAAAACAAACAGACAGATAATTTTCTAAGAGTGGATTCGGTTTCTCGAATGTATCAAACGTAATGATAACTTGAAATGAGCCAGTTCTAATAAACGTACAGGCAACATTCTTTATTTATATACACTTTGTTGGATATATTTTATTAAAATGAAACCTACAACTCTCTCAATTTCCATTAGGTTATGTTAGGTTAGGTTGCAGTGGCAGTCCCACAAGGGAACACACTTAGGCCGAGCATTGGCCCTTTGTGATACCACACAATGAAGATTGATTCTACAGTAGAAGTCCTAAATTTTGCCTAACTCAAGTGTATTTAGAGTAGGGATCTTTAACGAGTACCTGACATCGTACAGGCTCGGGACCGACAGTTTAACGTCCTTCTCCGAGTTTAACACCTCCCGTGTGAATAAATCGAGAGCCAGGTGGGGATCGAACCCCGGTCCTATCAGTTCAGAGGCGAGCACGTAACCACTGAGCTAGCCTGACCTTCCTCAATTTTCATTACAATTAAAGCAGTGACTCACGATATTTGCATCTCATATCAGTTATCCAGGCAAAACTGAATGTAATTCATGTAAAGAAATAATTTTAGTTAATTTAATAATAATGTTACTACTGTATCTATAATATTTAATATATCATTATAAGGTTTATGAGAACTCTGTTATATAATAATCAAAGCAGAGAGATATATTTAACTACAATAAATCATCATCGGCTAATTGATAACATATCAGTCATAACATTCATTTCATGAAGTTATTAGATTAACAAGTATTTATGTTCAGTTTTCTGACAATTTTGCTAAATATTGGTGACAAACTAAGTGCAGACTAAGGAAAAATAATATTATGTTGTATCTCTTTTTTTTTTATAATATATTAGCATTAACATTTAAAAAGGGATTTGATTTCAATGTCAGGTAGAGATTTATTCCCCAATTAATTTTATCTAAACATAACCGTTAGTATTCATTAGAAATGCAAAGTGTCTGTTATACACAAAATGAAAAAAAAATGGAAATTAAATTAAAGAATCTTTATTAGAAAGGTCTTTGTACGAGTAGTAAATGAGATAATTTTTTTCGCATTTAATGTTTTACCCCAACAGGATCGTTACTACCCTCTTAATAAAGGATTTATTCGAGGGCTCTCAGCGATGAGTTTTTAACAAGGCTCTATGATAATGAAGACGAGAACTGGGAGTCTAGATTTTATTTCTCATGCATTATGCATTTCATCATTTTGACAAATCTCGCTTGGTTCTAATATTACTTGAATAAAATCAACATAAACCCGTATTAGTATTAATTGGGTTCTTCAAAGGTACTATAATAACAGTATAAGAACAGTAATTGTTGAAAAAATTGAATAAAGGAATATTTAGTAAATATAAATTTGTATAATATATAGCAATATACAATATGATTTCTCATGAGGTCTTCATTTTCAGTTCCATCATTTCCTTCATGATAACTACGTCTATTAAAATCATCTCAGAAAGCTCTAAAGATAAACTGCATATAATCCGTGCAATCAAAGGAGTCATTGAAAGCAAATAAAACGATTTCTAATTCTCTTTGATAGTCATTAAAAACCTAGACTTGTCCAACTAGTATTTCATGTTTTATAACTTGTTGAATATTTTAATTATCACCGTGGCCGTCCCTACGATGGTGCGGGAGGATGGGGCAACTCAATCACTGCGGGGCCCGATACAGTGCCGCCTCGCACAACTAACTTAATTCGTTCCAGGAGCAAGTTTGTTATGTGAAAAGTTCGTTACAGGAAACGCGTTTTCCTGTAACATTACATTTTAAAAATTTTAATTCGTTCTGTAGCACAAATATGATGATACAATGACATAAAAAAGATAACGTTTTTTTTTATTTTATAGTAATACATCTAAAAACATTTAATTCGTTCTGTTGCCTAAACTGTGGTACTTTAGCATAAAGAGTAAAACATACATTTTTTTTATTTTTAGGTGAGACTCAGATTAAAGAGAGTCGACCGAATCGTGGACCTCTTGTTCAATTCTATGCTTCTTGGCTGATGGTTTCTTGAAAAACCTGTCCAAAGTTGATTGTTTTTCCCTTATCTGCAATATCTGCCGGCAATAACGGATAATACTGTCAGAGTAGAGATATTTGATCCTGTTAGCTTCAGCTGAATTGGGATAGTGAGTGTTGGAAAATTCCTGAACTTCTCCCTATTTGACCAGGATGTCCTTGGTGGCAGCAGTTGTCTTCCTTCTTGGTCAAAATGGCGAAAATAGTGGTCTTGCTGAGGCCGAACTCTTTGACAAGGTCGCACTCTTTCACGTCACACTCACTCCTTTTAATTATTTCTTGTTTCCTTTCAACAGAAATCATTTTCCTGCTTCATTTAGAACCCATAATATAGTAAAAAAATATTGGGTTAAACGTAAAGAAGAACGACTGCCGTGATATGTACGTGCGTGAGTTAAACGCAGTAAAGAACGGCTGCGGCGCGATAATGCAATCAATTACATATACGTCGGCTGCAGCCATGAGTCGTGGAAGCTCAGCTAACTTCGTTGTTGAAGCGAGGTTCGTTGTGTGAATCGCGAAATGAACGAACAGAAAGTTCGTTGTGTGCAGCGTTCGCTATCGAGGCACCACTGTGTATATATATATATATATATTCGAATATTTAGGAAACAGTCCTTCCTTAATACATGTCAGATTGAATTTACGGCTTATTGTTTTTTAAATTAATTTTTGGATAACTTTTCCAAAGCCCTTAATAATTTTTTAAATTCACAAGGAACTAGGTAGATTAACTCACCATACGTTTGGTTTTCAATGGTCATATTTTTTTTTGTAACCGAAATATTGGAAAAAATAAGAGAGAAGAAGACTAATAACATTGTAGGCGCAACTCCAAGTAAACCGTTACAGCGTGCTTTGTCACTCTCTCTCTTTTCTTCAGAAGACATATTGCCTGAAAATTTGAGTTTGTCAGTGTGTTTCCTTACGCACTGTGTTACTATTGTTCGATTTTGAAATTATATATTGTGTCCAGTTTGGATCGTTTCGGATTTTATCTCATAAGTAAATATATACTTATTTATAAATATTTATAAGTTTTATAATTTAATAAGTATTTATAAATAAATTATTACTTTAAACACTTATAAGAGTGTGAGTAAGAGTAAAAACAAGCACTGTAATTTCATTATTAACTACACATTGTTAAAATAATCCCTGTCTTATCAAAAAACGTTTCGAAATTATATGATCTCTGGCAAAATAATTCCAAAGAAACTGATATGCACCTACTGAATGTTTTAGGGTTATACAGCTGCTCTGTTTAAACTAAATCAGATTATTTCCTTAAGAGGTTATTTTTATTATGTCATGATAAGAAAATCACATGAGTAGATCCGTGCATGATACCGTCATATTTTGATATAGGAATAGGACTTGTTTAGGAATATTGGAAGTATATTAAGAATATTGTCAATATAAACAATATGCATATTGTTGTTATAGTTCCCGTACACTTTAACCTGCCAGTAAGAACACTTTTACCTCCCTGAATACCTGAAATCAATCTTTCTCCGACTAAACAGATTACCAAATTCACGATAACTGAAGACATTAGACTCAAAGACAACAGGACCACGAAATATACTCACCATAAATAGGACAGAAACTAACATACCGACCTACCTGACAGACCTGAACAATTAAAGTAGAACAAACAGACAAGCAGATGAAAGCCTCTGACTTGGAACTGCGTGACCCCAACGTGCATCAATGCACGGAAAACCTCGTTGGTTGTTGGTCGTTGGTTAAAGGTGAGTCTGAAACGGTCAGACAAGTCCTATTCCTGTGTAAGAGACACAATATTCCTATGACGTACCATCTACTGATGTGATTCCCTTATTGTAGTATAATAAAAGTTCAAATAACTTTTTAATCGCATGATCCGATTTAGTATAAACTTCTGACTTGTTTGTCCCAAAGTAAGTTAATTAAGTTAATTAGTAAGTAACATGGAAGACTATATTCTATTTTAGCTTGGTTAATGCATTTTATAAATTTGATCCAGGTTAAAGACATAATAACAAGATTGTGTCACGAGGGAGCTCTTGACCTGCCTTAAATGCACTTTTTTCCCTTAAACATTATTTCAAAAATAAATTGCTTTTCTGTATCACTACAACAAATTACTTTTGTAAACTATTCATCGCGTAACACGAACTATGCTGCCAGTGAAACTTCAGAATATTTGATTCCACCTTGAATAGTTTAAAAGTATGTATATTATGGACTATATATATAATTAGTGTATTTCGGCAGCAAGTCCTCTTTCAAGCATGTATTATTGAATTTGATAGCAGATTCTGCATTCACGATTTTCCTACTTATAGCTTCTATTTTTCTTACAATTTTCTTTTGAGCAGGTTATAATTGCCAAAGCAAGCTAGAATAAGACATTGAGAAGGCTAAAACAAAATAAACACTTCACTGGGGATAACTATATTTAATTAATCACTACACTAAATTAAACTAGCATAATAAGCTTTTGGCCCCATGGTTCATCGTCAGGTTCTTAAACTACTTATATTAACTAAATATACATATTACTAACTACTTTGGTGTTTAAATGCCAACTGAACAACCCACCCATGCAAATAATTTTAACTCTTTAAAAATTAGAAAGAGTGTAAGTAGGAGGAAAAACAAGCACTGTAGTTTCACCTGATGATTGATAACTACACATTATCATGATCACAGCCTTATCAATTAACGTTTCGACTTTTTACGATCTCTGGCAAAAGAATTCAAAAGAAAAAAGACCTTAACACTCTCCAACTCTTCTGCGCTTCCATACGATCTTGCCATCTTTAATAATCAAATTTCAGACATCTGAATAATCTATTAAGAATTTGTTTGATCTGTAACGCTATAATACAAGTTGATCATTGTAAGTAACACTATGACTAACTTACTGCTGCTGACTTAACCGACTCTCTCACTCGTAGAATATCAGAGTAACAATTCTCATAGAATATCAAATGTAAACCCGCTGTATGAAATTTGAATGCGAATCGTAAGCACCAGCCTACAAAAATATTATTTGCTCTTTGAGTGCCAATTAATATATTACAGAGACATAATTTAATTTTGAGTGTGAAAAGTATAGTTTTATACATTTTAAGAAGAATTGTGGAATAAGATTGATGAAAGTTCCAAGTCCTTTCCATTAATATTGTTTGAGATATCTAGGTATAATAGGTTTGAAATACCTGTGACAATCTTTAGAAAGAGTTGTGTACCGTTTATTGATTTTCACTTGATGGAGCTTATAAGAAATACAGAATTTTACGAAAAGGGGGCATTTTGTCACAATAAAGAGAGGAAGAGTCGCATATCTGAAATTGCTCTGGGGGTCAGGTTTCCTGTACTAAATCAAGCGTGAAAAGAAAAACACCAGAAAATCTTTGCTGCAATACAATCTCTTAGAGAGGAGACAATCCCATCTCTTGCTGACAAACAATCAACTTGCGTCGCTACTCGCTATCCGTCTTCGATATAGAGAAAATCTACAATATCGCGACTCTATTGCAGCTTGGTTACTCAAATAAATCCATCATTTTTCTAAAACAATAACTGTTTGAATGAATAACAGTTAAAACTTATGTTTCAGATTTCACTTTATTTTTCCATAGAAACATTGCAAATGTTGTAGACATTATATCAGAAGATGATGACAGTCATTGTACATTTCATAGAATTATATAACTATCTGTTATGTCATTATTGAGCTTAATAATTTTTTTTCTGAACTTATTTGCAGCTGCTATAGAGCGTTAGGTTAAAAAAAGTTGTCGCTTTAGAAGGAAGTCCAGTCCTCAACACGTGGACACCTTTTCATGTTGGTGAACAATAAAGATAAGATAACCCAACTGCAGCTATAGCCTTTATCATAGAAATACTTCCAATGACAAACTGATTGAAAACGAACTGCAGCAATCAATTGTTTAATGGTTATCTGAAATGTCTAATCTCAGTTTACTATTTTTTAAATCAGATCCTGTTACATCAAATTTTTTCATTACAACTATATATAAATTATTTTTGAAATAGTCTTATAAATTTACATTCTCAGAACATAATAATATTTGTAGCATCATCAATGTTGTATTTTTTTTATTTCAGATGTTCAATAGAACCTGACCAGTAATACTGCAATTTATAAACAACTTTAGGAGTATACACATAATATTGCTGTAATTAGCAGCAAGTCTTCTGTTAGGTATGTGTCATTCAGCAATACAGCAGCATCAGCATTCACGACCTTTTTGATAGTTTATTCAATCTTCCTCTCTTCAGGCTGGAGTCACCATAAAAACAGTCTAATGGTCATATTTTACCAGTTATATATGTCCGAAAGTTCATAGCTCATACATCAACCATAATGGTTGATCATTACAATGTCAACTTTTATGGCGATTACAATGCAAAGAGAGTAGGATTGCAAGGAATATAGAAGAAACCAGCTGCTGTATTACTCAATAAATAATCATATTGGGAGACATTATATTTACCAATTAGGTTTCAACGTTCTTTCGAAATGTTCAAAACTATTTTAGTACTTTTTGAATATGTTCTTCTATAACCTGGGCCATAGTTTATTAGTTTTAAGCCATTGACTTTTTTTATGCTGATAAGAGATATTACATGTTTCTTGATAGAATAGAAAACTAAAGCTACACGTTTTCATTTCAACAGTTCTACTTGAACCAAACATCCAGCCATACATGGTTCAAACATCTAACTTATCAACAACTGACAGCAGTAAAATTTAATTAAATAAAGTAATTCTAAAAGAAATGAACCCGGGACTTAATCGGAAGAAGAAAGCAGTTTGAAAGCAATCCATCATGTCGACAAACTTGAAAAGACGTTGAATTTATCGCTGTCAGTGCTGTGTACAGGAAGAGCCTGAGAAAATAGGCTAAGCTTTGCTGCTCAATTAGTATTCTATATTAATGATTTATTGAAAGTTGCATTCCATTTTAATATAGATGATACAGGCACAACTTTCCGACAACATTTAAGAAAATACAAGCAAAATCATGTATTATGTATTATCACGTCATCATTCAAGTCAACAGTTTTAAAAAAATCTCGTCCAATAATGTTGGAATTACAAAAAAGAGACATTATTCTTGACCTCCTGAGCTTTTGGACTCTCAGGCAGTCTTAGAAAAATCCAGGAAAACATGGAAGAAATAAAATTTGTTGATTAAGTACACTCTTTAAGTATATGAAATAGGTGTTATCCTTTCTTCTAAAACGTATAAAAGACAGCTGTGGAGTGCTATTCGTATGGTAATAAGAATAAATATTGATTGAATGGTTGGAAAGTATTCTGGATATTCAACAAGAAGAATAAAAGAGCAACAAAAGTTTTAATGCTAATGCTCATATATCAATATCCATTATTTCTAAGAATCCAGTTATATAAATCACTTCACATTTAGTTGTTTTGGAACAGTTTAAAGTTATGAAAAGTGATAATAATATCAATGGATATGCTATAGAAAATGTACTATACAAATTAGTGCCCTTCACAATTCAGCCATTCTTTCTAGTGAAGAACTTTACTTTTTTTTCGTTTATAAGTAATTGTTCTCTATTCTTCAAAGAAGATAATAACTGCATTAGAAGTTTGTGAAAATAAATTATTTCTCACAGCGAAGTTAAAGGCCTCCTAACCGAGTTAAGTATGATTATTAACAAGACGGTGACAACTTGGATATTCTTATTAAAAACCTTTAAAAGCACATAACTTGTAAAAGAAAACTTTCTAAACTGAGTGAATTTGAAAACTAAAACTTTTTATAAAATGCCTGCATGTCAAGAGAATAAAATAGGTTGACGTTCACCTATTTAAACGGGAACTTGTGCGTAGAAATATCTAGTTAACAGATCAGCAACAACAATGTAGTACAGACAAATCACAATGCGTCCTACTTCAGGATGGCCAAAGAACCATTTGTAGCAATTCAAAATCGACCCTTTGAAACAACATAGAAATAATTGCATGTGAAATTGATTTAAAATAATCAATTAAGCTTAATGTTTTTTTTTCTAAACTTATTTACAGCTGCTATAGAGCGTTAGGTTAAAAAAAGTTGTCTCTCTAGAAGGAAGTCCAGTCCTCAAAACGTGGACACCTTTTCATGTTGGTGAACAATAAAGATAAAATAAGCCAACTGCAGAAATAGCCTTCATTATAAAAAGTAAATGTACTGAAACCATATAAATAAAATAGAATAAAATAGTAACACAAGCTTTCATGCTAATGCTCATATATCAATATCCATTATTTCTAAAAATCTAATTTTTTTCTAATTTCTAAAAAAAAATTTTTAATTAGTCGACTAATTAAAAACTTAGCTTATGTTCCCTTTATATATTAAATAGTAGAACAAAAAAAAAAAGAATTGAAGCTCATTTGATTGTACATTTAATGAAATCGGAACTATATCAATAGAAAAACAGATATTTTAAGGTCTTTCTAAAGAACTAAAAGAGAAGAGGAGACAAAAGGTAGAAATGGAACAAAAATGGAAGGTGTGAGGATGTAGAGGAGTGGACGGAACTGCTATAAAGGCAAGAAGAGAAGCCTTTAATACATCTAGCTACCTTATTGGCAATCTACTAATCTAATTTGAACATACCAGCAGTTATATTAATCAAGCAAACATGATTACGTTTAATTAATACAGACGCAATAATATTAGGTTTAGTGATTGGTATTAGTAAACTATTTGATAGGTATGCTCTCAATGTATAGGCTGATTAGACTGCTTAGTATGCGGTAATAAAACACTGGGTAGTTATTTTGTTCTAATATTCTGCTGATATTGTTTAATTATTATTGTCACATCTTTACAAGTTTGTCCAACATAACTGCAGTTAAATTTTTTGAAAGTATTTTAATAAATACAACTAAAACACCAACAGTACATCACTGACAAACAGCACACTGAATATATACCAGTTTTAAACACAATAGTAATACCAAATATCTTCCGCAATGAAGTAAGTTTTGCAAAATACACAAAACTTTGTGTATAATTTACAAGATAAACTTATGAGTTCATGATACACCGAATCGTTCAAAAAATATACAGGGATAAAAAGTTATGGCTAAGTATTTTTTTATATAACAAGTATGACCTCAACAACCAAAATATTATTAAATGCATTTATATAAATAATATCGTAAAAATAATCTTGTTTTGTATTATTGATAGTACTGCACTAATTGCATACTTGGACTATATTGTGTTTATCATTATACTCTAATTTTTAAAAAAGTTAGGCTAATTTTATATAAATGGAGTAGTAATATTACTGGCCACCAAGCAAAACTGAACTGTTAACAAATTTAATTCATAGTTTTAACATATTCTTAAATACCATAGATGTTATACGAGTATAACGTAGTGTAATTAATATATTATAAATATGTATTTTAAATTACTTTAATATTAATGGAATCAATAATATATATCAATATTAGATACATGTAGTAAAAAAATGGTGCATTTGAAAATATTGGAAGAAACTCCCTCTAAGTAGAGGTACTATTTTGAAGGAAAAACAAAATATTAAAAAGCAATACAATAATACAAAAGAATAGTTTTTCAACATTGTTTATAATATGTTTACGAAATCATGTGATATTTGTGTTGACGATTATCAAGCATAAAAAATCAGTCATTATATATATGGTATTTATTAGAATTTATTTAAAACAAAATAAATTCAATACGAAGGAAACACACAGAAAGACACAGACATAACTCACATCGATATTTCGACCATCGTCGTCATCAGGAGGTGTGAAGAGCGAAGAGTCCCGCAAGAAGGCCGGGCGGTGACTCAACCGCCCTAATAAATTAATAGTTATTTATATATAAATCAATTTTGAAAAGCTGTTAAAAAAATACATATAGTAATTAAATGTAAATAAAATACTTATGGCAAATAAATAATTAAATAATAAATGACAATAAATTATGTACCATTTTACCAGTTTTAAAACCAAATCTACACTAAAATGTTCTTTATATATAACACAATAGATATCCGCAAATCTATTGACCTGATGAATGTATTTATAAACGTATTTGTTATTTATTTATATATGAATATATTTAATAGCATATTTAAATTATTTTTTAAGTTAGATGTTAGGCTTCATTATGGAACCATTATCTACAACAACTACAAACTGTCAATCGTTCAGTTTTTTTTTTTTTTTCAGAACAATGATGTCAATGACATTTTCAACATGATTGACATTACTTATTAAGCACTATAAACAGAGTAAATTGATTTACATTTCCTCAAATTTGATTTAAAATTACTATTCTGAATTTATATTTAATATGTCAATCCATTTTGTAAACGTATTGCTATTTAATCTGTTTTAATAGTCGAGCTAACGAGAAGATTTCAAAACGACATCATAAAGTTATCATTTGAGAGCTGCATGTTAATTCCATAGATATTTCTAAGAATTGTTAATCTCAATGCATGACCTAGGCAATAAACACACAGCTTTTCCGGTTAATAACGTTCAGTTAAGTTTATATTTCTTTTTTTTTTTTTAATTGGAAGAATTTCTTTAAATAAGAATATTTGCTAATTCCAATGGTTGAGATGGCTCACCTAATGGTTTAGGATAAAAATGGAGTCTAATTGGTGTGGCTGGGTTGAGGGATTACTAAAATCCCTTCCTAATTCCGGCCAGTGGAAAAGGGCCAACTAACTTTCCTTGAAGAATTACACTTTCCACCCTTTTAGACTAATTACAACTTCCCTCTCAACTTATTTTTTTTTTTAACTTTAGCCACAAAACTATCTCCTTTTCCTTACCAATCATATTAGATTGAGTTTTATTGAATTAAGATTAATTACTATGTGTTAATTGTGTTAAAATTTATTTTAAACTAGACCACCAGTGACTCTTTGTATCACTCAAAAATTATAATAATAGGTATTGAAATTAATTCACTGAACATGACTGACAGAGAACATTAATAGTGGTTTCTTGTTATTAAGGCAAGGAAACAGATTCTTATATGACCCAAGCTTTTGAAATAGTATTCTTAACATGATTCGAGATATATACACAGTAAGTATATTTAGCCAAATAAAAATCATTTAAAAGTAAAAAAAGTAATATATTTTGTCGTACCAAAAAATAAAACATCAATTCAAGTTATATACACAATGAAATACATTTAAAACAAACAAAACTTGTAAATTGTAATATTCAATTTATTTACCTTACATAAAATAACATTAATGAAAGGAATGTGTCTTTATAATATTACATTAGAACATTCGTATTTTATCTGACAGTTGTGTTCAAGTTTTCTTCTAAAATTATTCACTTCTAACCTCTAATATAGTAGTTTTTTTTTATATATTTGTTACTATAATTTAAAATGAATTTGCACTACTGTCATCAGCGAGCACGATGACACGCAAGAAGCGAGTAGCCTCTAGGTTTCTCTGGCTCTATGCATTTATTTTATTTCCAGTGTTTATATTATTTAAATTTTAAATTAAAATATCTTTTTTGGTATATTTATCTTTAATATATTTGTGCTACTGACATCGGCGAGCACGCAAGCCAGTGGGCTACCCTGCCTCCATGCCTTTACTTTATTACCAGTTTTTATATTACGAAAATATTAAATTAAAAATAAAATGTTACATTTATATATACCTACCATCATCGGCGAGCACCCAAAACGCTTGCTATCCTGGCTCTAATTATGGGAATATAGTGATAACTTTCTATTATTAAACATTATTCAGGTAATAAATAATATGTATTTAATTTCAGGACTCTATCTCCACGGAAAATTTGTGAACAAACAAGCAAAGAAACAAAGAAACATGCAAGCAAACAAACAAACAAACAAACACACGAATTTTATATATAGAGATAAAGTGTAGAATTGATATATGTGCAAAAGTCTATCTCAAGAATGCTTAATTTGTGTTTTGTATCAATTAGATAGTTCTATTGGAACAAGTTTGTCTAATATTGTTTTTGTACCTAAAAAAAAAACAGCAATAATGGAATGATGGGTTGAATATTGTTTTTATGTGCGAGTTCTATGTGTTTGAGTGCCTGTGCGAGTCCGTGTGTAGCGGGCGCTCGCGTGTGTGTGTGAAAGAGAGAGAGTGTGAGAGAGTGCACTCATGCTGTAAATTCATTAACACCTCCCAAACTTTCTCCCTCCCTAGTACTTATCTCCATCAATTCTCATTTACACAAGTCATATGAAAATGACTACTTTAGTATTCTTATTCTAACACTAAATAAAGCTTCTACTAATTCGATACTTGCGGAAACAACTATTAAGTTGGCTCCGTTCCAGAGGTCTTTCTTCCCATTGTTTTAACCACCACAAAGTATCAAAATATCCATTGTCGATTCTTCTTTCTACTTTTTAATAGAATATTATTCATTATGATATCAAATTTATACAATCGTGCCAACAAATTTATTTCATGAAGTGAACTTTTAAACTTACTGGGTGGCCAAAAACTCTGAATAAATATCTACATCAAAGACTTCTTTACAAAAACATTCCTAATTTTTTTTGCAAAGTTAAATATAGAGAATTCACTACTCTTATAGTGCGATATAAAACTGCACATGGGTTAATGTTGGCTTCTGCAACTGGTCTCCGACTTATTTCATTGCCTAAGTATTACATATCATTGCAAAAAACAATTTTAACTGGAAAAATAGAGGAGATTTTATTTTATAAATTGTTCAACTTTATGATTTATTTATACTGTATATATGAGTACATTATATATAACATAGTTTTCCGGGGGATGTTGAATAAAGAAGGATTTTGGTGACTTTTAAACATTGGGTCTTGCTTAAGTAAGAAGTTCAACACATTAATGAACACTTACTTTTTTTTCAAACTCCGGCAATATGGATAAATTGCAGAAAAAGAGAACTTGCCAGGGATTTAAAATAACAAAAATAAGAATATTTTTAGATAATGTCCTACATGAAGAATAACAATGGTACTTCTGTGCTTGGCGTTCTGTTTCTGAAATAACAGTAAAGTAAATATTAAATTTAGTTATGATAGATGTTTTAGTTTTTGAGACAACCTGCTCACACACACTCACAGGCAGTCAAATACACAACCCGCACACTCACCCACCCATACACACGCACAAACGTACACACGCACTCAGATACACACACACACACACACACACACACACACAATATATATATATATATATATATATATATATATATATATATTCAGGTAACTCACCACAAATTAGAGAAGATAGTCGCTCTAAGGCCTTTCGTTTTCACGTCGTCAGAGAGCAAGTGAATACAAGTTGTAAGCAGGTTATGAATTTTGATTTAAAGAAGGAGTAAGATTGGCATCATTGACAGTATTTTTCCCTATAACTGTTGAAATAGTCTTGATTTGTTTGATAATTCCTTCAATTAGAAATTCATCTAATTTAAAAAGGCCTGGACTAGTGTTGACCAAGTTCTTAGAAAAGTCTTTTATGAGGGCGCTTTCAACAATGTTTCTTCTTCTTTCACATGACATAAAAACCAACTCCTTTGCTTCTTTCCAGTTAATTATGTGATTTTTGTCTCTAATGTGTAGGAACAAGGCACTTTTATCATCTTGTCTTCTAACTGAATACTGATGTTGCTTAATCCTTGTATCCATTCCTTTTCCCGTCTGTCCAATATAAGCCAACTCGCAATCCTTGCAAGGAATTCTGTATACACAACAGTTTTTTCGGCTTCTTTTAGAGTTATGGACAAGTCTATTTGACAAATTACCACCACTACTAAATGTAACTGAGATATCTAGCTTCTTCAACAAATATGGAATGTCTTTTAAACATGGGCTGTAGGGAACCACCAGCAAATTCCTTCTTGAAAAACGTTCCTCACTTACAGATGACATCAAAGATTGTTTGGCTTTTTTCATCACGTTATCAATTAATTTTTTTGGATACATTAGAGAGGTTGAAACTTTGTAAATATATTTAATTTCTTCTTCTAAAAATGGTTCACTGCAAATTTTGAAAGCTCTCAAAAACATGCTATTAAAAACGGATTTTTTGACACTGAGGGGGTGTGCCGAGAAGAAATGAACATAAGAGGATACATTTGTAAATTTTCTGTAAATACTATAATTTAATTTATTACCACTTCGGTGCAAAATCACATCCAGGAAAGGGAGTTTATTATTATTTTCTAATTCTATTGTAAATTGAATAGACGGAACAAACATATTGAGGGTATCCAAAAAAGTGCTAACAACTTCTCTAATTTGTGGTGAGTTACCTGAATATTTATATCACGTGTTATTGTGACAATTTTCTATATATATATATATATATATATATATATTGTAATTTGTAATGTAATACTTAGTTTTTCTGTTTCAAAATGTATACTTCTGCCTATGAAAAAGGTTTTAAATAAAGACCGAAACTTTAGTTTCGTATATATAATATATACGGTACTGTTTTCTTGACCACAAAATATTAACAAACACTTTTTCTTCTTCTTGGAGTTTATGGAATCACCTTTTTGCCAACGTTTCGTCTTTATTTTAAGACATCCTCAGGTCTATAAACTAACAAAAAAACAATAAACAATGGACATTTGTCATTTCTACTTTAGAAACATGATAAACAAATTGAAAAATTTTGTTTATCATGTTTCTAAAGTAGAAATGACAAATGTCCATTGTTTATTGTTTTTTTGTTAGTTTATAGCCCTGAGGATGTCTTAAAATAAAGACGAAACGTTGGCAAAAAGGTGATTCCATATATTTACCCTGACCAAACTCCGAGAAGAAGAAAAAGTGTTTATATAATATATATATACGTTTCACAGTGAATCACAAACACAGAACTAAGGAACAAACACACTTACTGTCTGTAATTTTCGGCTGAACCATCATCAGGAAGTTGAGATAGGGACACCAAGTGCACTTGTGAAGCGAAGTTTGGAGACCCTGTTTAGAGAAAATAAGTGTGTTTGTTACTTAGTTCTGTGTTCATGATTCACCGTAAAACGTTTGTTGTCCTTTTGGATCATTTTTCTGTTTACAATATGAATATATATATATATATATATTATACGAGTATATAATATATATGAAATGGGAAAAAAGGGTAAGATCTTTTTTACCAGTACCATTTTTACCAAGTGGCCTTCGTCAGAGTCAAAAACCCAGACTCGTGGGAAGACCACTTGTTACGGCTGAAAGATTTTAGCCTTTTTTTATATTGTGGTTTGATTATTGATTGTTATATCACGCGTTTGTGTGATATCTTGCATTATATATATATATATATATATATATATATATATATAATATATATATATATATATTAAGGTAATTTTTTCATGACCACAATTTACTAATAAACACTTTTTCTTCTTCTTGGTCGAACCTGACCAAACTCCAAGAAGAAGAAAAAGTATGTATATATATATATATATATGATCAAACCACAATAAGAAATGGGAAAACAAGACTTATTGTGGTTTGATCTTATTGTTTTCTTATTGTGGTTTGATCATTGATTGTTGTTTCACGTGTTTATGTGAAATCTTTTTATATATATATATATCCTCTTTTTCTCTCTTAAACACACATGTTGACATGAAAAAAACTCTTTTTTTTATCCAAACTCAATTAAAAGACTCTATACTTTTAAAATATCATATTTGACAGAGTTAGTAAATGAAAGGCATTTTTTTAGAACAGGGCCAATTAGTTATAATGTAGTATTTTCAGAAATAGTAAAAGTCCCCATGTACAAATGCATTAAACTAGACCACTTACGTTCCGCCTATATTAACATTACGTGTTGGAAGTGTTCATTTGTATATTGGAATATACAATCATTTGTATGCACAGAATTTTTTTTATTTGTTTTTCTTTAACAGCCTTTGTAATGTAAAACAATATGTATTAAAATTTGTACAACTCCTTATTTTAAGAATTTTAATAAGTTATTTTTGAGAAGGGAGAGTTTTTCATGCTGTCCAGGTACATGGAGGAGTCACTCTTTGAGTGATTCTCATTCAGTCTATCACAACTACCATCGAACCCACCCCTTATTCCTGGTGTCATTCATTATCTTCGTCTTTCAGATAGTTCTGCGTAACTCAGACCAAGATCCTAATCCCATTGCTATTCACAAAATTACCATACAAATGAAAACTGCTTTGATTCTCGTTGACGGGATTAATATAACTACTATCAAACCAAGTCGACTCAACTATTATCACTCTATTATGTTATTCATAAGCGGAATGCAAACAAAACTTCGCTCCACTTTATCAAGGGAATTAACAAAAGACTACAGAGTCATAGAAACTCTATTTCCAAAGAACTAATAGCATTTGCTTCAACTAATAAACTCGCTTCACAGCTTAGAATACATATTAAACTAGAAATGAAGCACTATTAGATCCAAGTAACAGAAATGGTCGTCGTTTGCACTTTATATATTAACCAGTACAAAACTCAATTTTCACCAGCTAGATCATGATTCCTTTTTTAACAATTTTCTCTTTGTTACCTTAAGATATATACTCCATTATCACTATCAAAATATAATCAGTGAAAAAGAAAGTTCTTTTTTCTTTTAATGAAATGTAAATTATATTATTACTATTCTGATATTCGTTATAAACTTACTAATGTTATAAGAGAAATAAAAGCGTAATCTGTTTGATATAAAGACAGCGGATGCCAAAAGTTTTAGTTTACCTTCTTATTTAGTTGTTTCGCTATTTAGTGGAATGTTTACACAAATTATATAAGGGATGGTCTATGAGTATTAAATGCTATTTCACAATTCCATCAGACATGTATAAGCAATCAGAATTCATCGACTCCGGATAAGTGCTTACTTAGTACGAGGGCGGATGGATAAGTCAATGACTTTTTGAATTTTCCGCTTAGTTACTCCAAATGCAACAGTGCTGCTGTCATCTGTAATCTATTAGTGGACAACTATCTAATTATGAGCCAGCTACCACGATGATTGATAGTCATTCAAAGGAGACAACCTCGTGTATTTTTACGAAAATGGAAAAAACTGAATTTCGTGTGCTGATTAAGAATTACTTTTTACGTAAAAAATTCATCACTGAACTAAGGAAAGACTTGATAAATCTACGCGAACTCGGCACCATCAATTTTAATGGTTAAGAAGTGGTTTACAGAGTTCCGTTGTGGTCGTTCCTGCACTAGTGACGCTGAATGTTCCGGTCGAACAAAAGATGTTATCACGCCGGAAATCGTCGATAAAATAAATGAAATGATATTGGATGATCGGAGAAGGGAAGTGCGAGAGTTGTTTCATGCTGTAGGAATCTCAAATGAATGGGTACATCATATTTGGACATGAAAAAACTCTCCGCGAGATGAGTGCCGCGACTGCTCACACTTGACCATAAGCGCAATCGTGCGGCCACTTCAAAAGAGTGTTTAGCGATGTTGGTTAGTTCAGTCGTAATCCAGACAAATTTTTGCTCAGTTTTGTTATTGTGGACGAAACATGGATCCATCAGAACACGCCAGAGACCAAGGAACAATCGAAACAGTGGGCTGTTGTGGGGGAACGTGGGCCAAAGAAAGCCAGAGTTTGACAGCCAACAAGGTCATGGCCACAATTTTTGGGATGCGCGTGGTGTCATTTACATCGATTACTTCGAGAAAGGTAAAACTATCACCGCCGAATATTATTCAAAGCTTTTTAACAAATTCGACGTTGATTTGAAGAAATACGGCCCCATTTGGTAAAGAAGAAAGTGCTGTTCCATCAAGACAATGCATGTGTGCACACTTGTCCAGTCACGATGGCCAACATCTACGAATTGGGATACGGACTGCTATCTAGCATATTCTCCTGATTTAGCCCCCTGCGACTATTTTCTGTTTCCAAACCTAAAGAAATGGCTGGGTGGTAAGAGATTTGAGCGAATGGACAAGTCATTACCGAAACAAACGGGTATTTTGAGAGATTTGAGAAAACGTATTATTTGGAGGGAATAAAAAAAATAGAAAAACGCTGGACTAAATGTATCGAGCTAAAAGGTGACTATGTAGAAAAATAAAAATTTATTTGCCGACAAAATTTTGTTTCATTCAAAAAGTCACGGACTTATTCAACCACCCTCGTATTACACTTAATTTTTTTTTTAATTATTTTCCAATGATTATTTAATAACTATTTTTAACTTTGTTTCCATTTGTGAAAGTGAACGGAATATTCCGTTAATTATGATTAAGAGAAAGGTATTCACTTTCTTTTAAAATAAGGAGTAAAACTGAACAACACTTTCAACTTACTTGTGTCATTATTTGAAGGAGTAAATATTTGAAGGAATAAATATTTGAAGGAACAAGGACTACAGCTTCTTTGCAAACTTGTCGATTAAAATGTTGATACTATTTTTATTATACATTAAGGATATGTAGCTTTTTTGTTAAAATATAACTGGGGAGAGGTTTATTATTATTTTCAGCATGTGATATTCTGTTACTTTGACATAACTAGTAATAATTTAAGGCTTAGTTACTTTAAAGCTTTCCTTTTTCTTTAATGTTTTTTTAATTATGTTATATTAATGTAAATTTATCTTGTAAACTGATAAAACAACTGAGTTTCTTTATTAATTCAAGTTTTCTTTCGTTTGCCCTCTGTACCCATGTCATTGTTCTTGATATCTGTCATATTCACTTGCGTTGGACACTTCAAAGAAGATTCACATCCAAGGTAATTTAGATGGAATGGACTGTATGTGTTTCATGACTCAAAGAGTTTCACGTGAATGAACATCGATTGTCTTTCTTTATTGTATGGTACAGAAATATGACTGAGCTACATGACTATAAGTCAAAAGATGTCTATAAAAAAGCGTGATGGACTACTAAACTTTGCCAGTGGCCTCTTCCATTATGCTATGTTTTCTAAGAATTGCCTTTATCCTCTAAGGAGAACAAAATACCCTAACTGCCTTAGCATTTTTCTAAGAAGCCGGTAAACCGGCAAGCTCCAGTAGTCTATCACGCAATGAAAATGGCAATCTGGAACATGCAACCTACATTAGGAAAGTTTATTGGATTCGGAGTAATTAGTGCAATTAATAAGAATCAACCTTTTCCTTACTAATCTTATCTAAAGCAATGTTAATTTATATATCCAATATTAGAAATTCAGTTCAAAACTGCAGCATGTAAGATCATGATTACGACTCGCAATATTTCTATTGAAAGAACTTGAGAGATTATGTATTAAGACAGAAATGTCTGATAACCATTCCTCAAGCAATGTTCAAAAATTCAAATTTTGTAGTTTTTGTTTAACTTTTAGACAAGAGTAATTTTATGTTGGCTAGATTTAAAATAGAAGTGGGGTTATTGCCATCTTCTAAAGGCGAACAAAAGTCATCTTTAATGCTGAATCAATAGAAATGTCAAAGAAGTCAGCCCCATTTCTAAAGGTAACAGTTTGGAATATTATCAAGTATTCAAATACAGCCTACTGTTCCATTTATAATCTATTCTGAAGAAACATCACAAAACGTCGTAAGTTCGCTTCGATCATATTTCAATGGTAAATACGATTAAACTATTCAAGTTCTTATGCAGCACCCCTCATCTCCCGTAGAACCACTGTCTTTGAACTTGGTGAGTTCTTTCTTATTCATTCTACAATGTCTTATAAGTTACCAAAATTGAATATTCAGACAAAATATCATTTAGACAACATATATTTAATTATCTACTAATAACAGAGTAGTCTCCGAAGATGCAGAGAACAACAATGAAATCACATTAATATTAAAAACTCTTTACACATTGATTAATATTATTTAATAGAAAATATATATATATATATGATTCGATGCGATGTTGACCAATGGGAGTAGAGTTACAGGTCCAAGCGTAAGGTCCCAGTTGCCCGCTGCTCAGCAAAAAGCCTTTGCGTTCTGCCAATAGGTATAGAGGTTGCACAGTCCCTCTGTGTTAAATGATGTTTGGCAGAAAACATTAGCCTCACTTTACAGTGAACTCCTGTTCCCTTTCTATTTTTGATTTTTGTGGTGGTTGGGTGTTGTTGTTGTTTACTATTTTCTGTTACGGATATTGCTGGATATTTAAAAGATACTCTCGGTTGTTTACTGCGAAAAGCCGCCTTCATCTTCATGCCAACAGGGGTAGAGGTTGCACAGTTCCTCTTGATTATTAAGAGATGTTGACACTGGAGCTACCCCTGTTGGCATGAAGATGAAGGCGGCTTTTCGCAGTAAACAACCGAGAGTATCTTTTAAATATCCAGCAATATCCGTAACAGAAAATAGTAAACAACAACAACACCCAACCACCACAAAAATCAAAAATAGAAAGGGAACAGGAGTTCACTGTAAAGTGAGGCTAATGTTTTCTGCCAAACATCATTTAACACAGAGGGACTGTGCAACCTCTATACCTATTGGCAGAACGCAAAGGCTTTTTGCTGAGCAGCGGGCAACTGGGACCTTACGCTTGGACCTGTAACTCTACTCCCATTGGTCAACATCGCATCGAATCATATTCCTTTCCCCGGACAACCCATAGAAAACTGTATATAAGGACCAACGTCTGGGCCATTTCCTTGCCTGAAGATAACCAGAGAATGGTTGAAACATGTCGCAAATACCACCACCAGGTCAACAGTGCAGAACTTTTCATCACCTACCAGCCACCCATCAATAGCAGCAATAACATTCAACTGAAGAAAAAACATGAACATAAGAAACCGAAGAGAACAATATACAAAACCTACAACTTGAAGATGTTTCTACGAGAAGAAGTTGGATTCCAGTGTCAACATCTCTTAATAATCAAGAGGAACTGTGCAACCTCTACCCCTGTTGGCATGAAGATGAAGGCGGCTTTTCGCAGTAAACAACCGAGAGTATCTTTTAAATATCCAGCAATATCCGTAACAGAAAATAGTAAACAACAACAACACCCAACCACCACAAAAATCAAAAATAGAAAGGGAACAGGAGTTCACTGTAAAGTGAGGCTAATGTTTTCTGCCAAACATCATTTAACACAGAGGGACTGTGCAACCTCTATACCTATTGGCAGAACGCAAAGGCTTTTTGCTGAGCAGCGGGCAACTGGGACCTTACGCTTGGACCTGTAACTCTACTCCCATTGGTCAACATCGCATCGAATCATATTCCTTTCCCCGGACAACCCATAGAAAACTGTATATAAGGACCAACGTCTGGGCCATTTCCTTGCCTGAAGTAAAGAGAATGGTTGAAACATGTCGAAATACCACCACCAGGTCAACAGTGCAGAACTTTTATCACCTACCAGCCACCCATCAATAGCAGCAATAACATTCAACTGAAGAAAAAACATGAACATAAGAAACCGAAAGAACAATATACAAAACCTACAACTTGAAGATGTTTCTACGAGAAGAAGTTGGATTCCAGTGTCAACATCTTTAATAATCAAGGGAACTGTGCAACCTCTACCCTGTTGGCATGAAGATGAAGGCGGCTTTTCGCAGTAAACAACCGGAGTATCTTTTAAATATCCAGCAATATCCGTAACAGAAAATAGTAAACAACAACAACACCCAACCACCACAAAAATCAAAAATAGAAAGGGAACAGGAGTTCACTGTAAAGTGGGCTAATGTTTTCTGCCAAACATCATTTAACACAGAGGGACTGTGCAACCTCTATCCTATTGGCAGAACGCAAAGGCTTTTTGCTGAAGCGGGCAACTGGGACCTTACGCTTGGACCTGTAATTACTCCCATTGGTCAACATCGCATCGAATCATATTCCTTTCCCCGGACAACCCATAGAAAACTGTATATAAGGACCAACGTCTGGGCATTTCCTTGCTGAAGATAACCAGAGAAGGTTGAAACATGTCGCAAATAACCACCAGGTCAACATGCAGAACTTTTTCACCTACCAGCCACCCATCAATAGCAGCAATAACATTCAACTGAAGAAAAAACTGAACATAAGAAACCGAAGAGAACAATATACAAAACCTACAACTTGAAGATGTTTCTACGAGAAGAAGTTGGATTCCAGTGTCAACATTCTTAATAATCAAGAGGAACTGTGCAACCTCTACCCCTGTTGGCATGAAGATGAAGGCGGCTTTTCGCAGTAAACAACGAGAGTATCTTTTAAATATCCAGCAATATCCGTAACAGAAAATAGTAAACAACAACAACACCCAACCACCACAAAAATCAAAAATAGAAAGGGAACAGGAGTTCACTGTAAAGTGAGGCTAATGTTTTCTGCCAAACATCATTTAACACAGAGGGACTGTGCAACCTCTATACCTATTGGCAGAACGCAAAGGCTTTTTGCTGAGCAGCGGGCAACTGGGACCTTACGCTTGGACCTGTAACTCTACTCCCATTGGTCAACATCGCATCGAATCATATTCCTTTCCCCGGACAACCCATAGAAAACTGTATATAAGGACCAACGTCTGGGCCATTTCCTTGCCTGTAAGATAACCAGAGAATGGTTGAAACATGTCGCAAATACCACTTCACCAGGTCAACAGATGCAGAACTTTTCATCACCTACCAGACCACCCATCAATAGCAGCAATAACATTCAACTGAAGAAAAAACATGAACATAAGAAACCGAAGAGAACAATATACAAAACCTACAACTTGAAGATGTTTCTACGAGAAGAAGTTGGATTACCAGTGTCAACATCTCTTAATAATCAAGAGGAACTGTGCAACCTCTACCCCTGTTGGCATGAAGATGAAGGCGGCTTTTCGCAGTAAACAACCGAGAGTATCTTTTAAATATCCAGCAATATCCGTAACAGAAAATAGTAAACAACAACAACACCCAAACCACCACAAAAATCAAAAATAGAAAGGGAACAGGAGTTCACTGTAAAGTGAGGCTAATGTTTTCTGCCAAACATCATTTAACACAGAGGGACTGTGCAACCTCTATACCTATTGGCAGAACGCAAAGGCTTTTTGCTGAGCAGCGGGCAACTGGGACCTTACGCTTGGACCTGTAACTCTACTCCCATTGGTCAACATCGCATCGAATCATATTCCTTTCCCCGGACAACCCATAGAAAAATATATATATATATAATATTATATATATATATATATATATATATATATATATATATATGAAAGGTCCGTGTGGACAATAAACACTTTAACACATAGAAAAGAACACAGAAAGACACTACAGAACTCACTTCGATATTTCGACATCCGTCGTCATCGGGAAGAAGTGCGAAGTACTCGCGTTGAGAAGCAAACTGCTACTGTAGCAGTTGCTAGAGTAGCAGTTTGCTTCTCAACGCGAGTACTTCGCACTTCTTCCCGATGACGACGGATGTCGAAATATCGAAGTGAGTTCTGTAGTGTCTTTCTGTGTTCTTTTCTATGTGTTAAAGTGTATATATATATATATATATATATATATATATTATATATATATATATATATAATAAAATAAAAAACGAAGGAAACACAGAGAAAGACACAGACATAACTCACATCGATATTTCGACAATCGTCGTCATCAGGAGGTGCGAAGAGCGAAGAGCGAAGAGTCCCGCAGGAAGACAGGGCGGTACTGTCACATTGGTAATGTGAGTTATGTCTGTGTCTTTCTGTGTGTTTCCTTCGTTTTTTATTTTATTGTAAAAAAGTCCGCTGGACCGTTTCTTTTATTATATTATATATATATATATATATATATATATATATATATTATATATAATCCAAAAAGATAAGGCTGTTCTAAATGGGTAAAGATTAGTTTACCTTTGACTATTTTTTTATTACTTTTATTTTAAATTATTATTTATATAAATTTTTCTCATCATCCTCATTATTATTATTATTTAAGTATTTATTATTTATATTCATGGATTTTCTTTTGTTTCAGTTATTTTCCTCTTTATTTTCTTCATTCTTATCTTTTAATTGTTTATTATTTATATTTCCTAATTTTCTTTTTCTTACCTTACTTCAAGCGGTCACGCGTATGACAATACTATTGGTCTCCAACGATCGCTTCGCAAGTGCGCTTGGTGTCCCTATCTCAATTCTTCTGATGACGGTTCAACCGAAAATTAGAGACAGTAAGTGTGTTTGTTCTGTGTCAGGGATTTATCGTGAAACGTATATATATAAGACTTAAAATAAACTGTAACACATAGACTGAAACATAACAAACTTTTCAAACTTTTGACAGTAATGGCAGTCGTCCTCAGGAGAAGAAGTGAATTGACGGAAGGACGACAGTCAACTGACTGACTGACCGCCATTACGGTCGAAAAAGTGAGTCTTTGTTATGTTTCAGTCTATGTGTCACAGTTTATTTCAAGTCTTACCTGTCCTGCCGGACCGTTTTTCGTTTTTCATGGAATATATATATATATATATATATTCGTCAAAGTTGGAAGCAGTCCTTCTTAAATACATATATTTAAAAACGTTATGTCTGATTTCACATTACTTAGCTTTGCTGAATGTTTTTTCAAATGTCGAAACCTTTTCTTCAATTAAAAGTTATTCAAATCAGAGATTAGATCACCATACTTTTCCAATTTCATTTGTTCAGGAGAAAATAGAATAGGCGACCAAGCACGCCGGAAACAATGGCAGGAAACCGTCCTGGCAACCCATGTTGGGTTGACGGATCATCCGAAAATTTGAGTTTGTAAGTGTGTCTCTTTCTTTGTGTGTTGCTTTTGATCGTTTTTGAGCTGATTTGCGTCCTGTCTGGATCGTTTTTTTAATTTTGATTGATATATATATATATATATATATATTGCTTAAGGATGAATTTATAGCTGGATAAGGATTAATTTATGGATTTATAGATTTATATGGATTTTTAGCCATATGTAATATTCAAAAAATAAATTATAAATGTTAACATATACATTTATATCTAGGGATATTAACTAATATTGTCAACAAGTATATAAGTATGGATAAAATAATTATATATGTGATTTTATGAAATATATATAAACTGAAAGATGTGTTGTAAAAATATATGTAAGAATAATATTAAAGTTGAGGCTCGTGGGTTCACTTTCAGGTGGATAAGCAAAATATATTAGAATAGGTATATTAAATCTGGAAAAAAGAAATGCAAGGTGTGTGAGTATTTTAATTTGAAGGTTAGAAAGGGGCTCGGGATGATTTATAAAATACAGTGAGAGATATAAAGCATTTCTTGTGTTTTTTTCTTTGGTTTTACTTTCCTTTCTAATTTTCAGATTAAAAAAATTTCTGGTTTTTTTTCTTTGCTTCTCTTCCACTCGTTTCATTACGATCACTATACGATGCTTCATAGCACGTGGTGTCTCGACCAAATCTTCCTATATCGAGATGAATTTTGGTTCAAGATTTATGTCGTATATCGAAATATTCCAATATCGGTTCGTAAATCAAGGTACCACTTTAGTAGTCACTAAATGAGGCTATCTCTGATTGGCTAATATAATGGGTTAGAAATGCATAAATTTTGAAAATTTAATGAAATTCGTAATACTATGAAGACTGATTTGATCAAAGGTTTGGTGAAAAATGACTAAAGGGTAGAAAAAAGTGAATAATTCGGTTTATTTTAATACGATTGATAAGTATCGAGAAACTGAAAGCATTCCCTTATTTCTTATTTTGGTTAGATATTCAGAATAAATATTACCCCCAAGTAGATAATTCACTCAAAATCAAGATCTTATGAATAATGAAAAATTTTAATGCAAGTTGAGATGTCATTCCATTTCTTTCTTTGGAATTCGTATAAATAAATTTGCCTTACATGTCTACCCCATCAACTGGTTTCATTGTCCCAGGTGCTTGGAATCAATCTTATTCAGGATTCAAATTTTCTTTTTGTTATAAATATATTTCACCGATGATTTCTAAATTCAATCTTCATTTTTAACGAGAAAGAACCTAGACTGGTATTCAAGTCTCTGTACATTAATAATTATTTATCCAACTTATGATAAATAATTTAATTGATTGCTTCTCGTATTGGTATATTCATGGTAATAATTATGGTGGAACTCTATTAAGTTTTGGAAATCTGGGTTCCCTGCACTGTTCTACTAAACAGTGAATTTAAAACTGTTTAAATTACATAGCATTGAATTCCGTGTTCATTAAAAATAGGATTCAAATATGTCCCTTGGTCTCCAAAGGTTTTGGTTTATATTTCATATCTTCTTAAAAACTGGTGTGATAATAAAAGGCGTAACTTCTTTCGATGGTCTCTACTTTGAAAGTTATTTCAAACTTTCTGTTGTAAGTTAAATGGATTTCTATACTTTGAGTGGAATGAACACTTAGTAAATACAGTATAGTTAATACATTTAATACAGTTAATACTGTATTAATCACAGTTAATACACTTTTATTAACAGTAGAAAAATGAGACGAAGAAAAACATAAAAAGGAGGAAACTAGCAATGCTTGACTTATAACAAAAGAATCTTTACTCTAATGTAACTTAGTCTTAATAACTAAATACTAATAATAATTATAATAACATAATATCAGAATAAAATAAAACTAGAGTAAATTATAATATAAATCCAATTACAATTATAATAAGTACAAGTAAAATAATTCTCTGCTTCGCCTTGGTAGGGTCCTTTGCCCTACAATCGAAGTGCATCTGTTTTAGTTTTCGACTAAGGTAGGTAACTCAATACTTTCTTTTTTTTTTTTGTATCATTTGCGGCGGGATAAAATGATCCGTATGAAAAACAATGATTCGTTTCGTGTTCAGAGTAAATATTTCGATAAAAGTTTTCAATCAATCTGATTTGATTCAGCAGAAGAGCAAGTCGATTGATATTTATTATTTCACATATTCAGAAATGTCCTACATAAAGACTGGACGAGTTTTACAAACATGCAATACACAAGAAGTAATGATTTTTTAAAAAAAATTAGGAAATGAATGCTTATAAACACTAAAATTCATTATAAATTAACAAGAATATTAAACTTATCAAATCATAGAACAAAATACTGGAACCAATTGTGTTCTTTTTTTTTTTTTTTAATGCCACAAACTTGGGTGACAGAGTAGCCCAGTGACAACGTGCTAGCCTCTGAACTGGTATATCCAGGGTTCAATATCCACTCAGGTACTCAATTTTTCACGCCGAAGGAGAAGTGGTTATGCTGTTGGTCATGAGCCTGTACGATGTCAGGTTCTAGTTAAAGATTCCTACAGTAAAAACACTCGGGTCACACACATACCCAATGAAGAATGCTCATGGTGTGGTATTACAAAGAGTCAATGTTCGGTCTATATGAGTTCTCTTGTGAAACTACCACTGCAGCCTAACATAATATCCCAAACTTGATGGACGCTGAGGTTATTTTAAGGAGTTCACCTCTGAGCCTCGAGCATCACTTGTCCAGCCCCTTCAGCGATCAACCTAACCCTATTGCTAATGACTGATCATGTGCCTCCAATAACTATGCGATATTAGTTTACCAGGTAAGATTTTTATTATGTAAGTTTCAGTTCCACTATGCTTATCCTCCTTATAAATTCATACAGCTTATATAATTAACCGTTCTAATTTATCAGAACCAGAATTCATTGTCCCTTAATTATTGTTACAGATTCTATGTCGAATTCTTCTTGAAAGTAAAAGCATCACACTGAAAGCCTCCAAGAAAACACACAGTAGCCACTAAAGCTCTTAGATCATCTGAACAATGCTATAATCAATAATTTTTAGAAAATAATTTTGATTTTCTATTATTTTTCATTTTAATTTTTATAAAATGGAATTGAATTTACTCAGATTCAGGAGTTTCTTATTCATTTCCAGTAACATTCTATCCTCTTTTAACCTTCAAATCTTTATTCTTTCATTATTATTTCTTTCTACTTGTTACCTTTATTTAAATTATTAATTGGGAAATACATATACCCTTATTAATCTATTATAAATACCGAAATAAAATATATATTAAATCATTGATATATTTTTCAGTTTTAAAATATGAACAAACTGTTATTGAATGAATCCTTCAAGAAATAGTCACTATTTCTTGAAGGATTCCTTTAAAACAAAATGTACGAAATTAATGCTTATAAACACTAAAAAACATTATAAATTAACAAAAATATTTAACCTATCAAATCATAGAATAAAATACTTGAACTAATCACTCTAGTGAATCATCTTCAGATGATTATATGACAAATGTCACATATTTTGTTCCTATTTTTTTTTAATGCCACAAACTTGGGTGATAGAGTAGCATATACTTATTAGGCCATACTTATTTGAAAGATTCAAAGACCATTACAATTTACCTTAAAGCATTATTTACATATAGAAAATTGCTTCTAAAGCTAAATTTGTTTATTATGTTTACAAGATAGGTGGTAAAATTAAGCTAACTATATTAAAATTGTTAGGTGAATTTGATTATTAATTCTATTATTAATTAATTATATTCTATTAATTCTATTATTCTATATTATTAATATAGTAATAATTATATTACTATAAATTAATTAATATTTGTAGTAGTTTCAACACAGTAGTGTCGTTTTAGCCTCGATTTCATATGATATAACATTCTGTTTGTTTCTATACATGTTATTAAATTTATCAACATAGTTGTTAAACAATTAAATGTTATATCTTGATTGATATAGCGAGTTTCGTAACAAAATATATACTTTTTTGACTAAATAACATATTTGACATATTTTTAATATAACATGCTGTAATTTTGCATAGATTTCATAGTTTCATAGATCTCTGTTGAAAATACAGTTGTTTTAGATTAAATATTGATATTTTTGTGTTTTAGTTTTTTCAAGATAGTAATATTTGTTAGATATACTTTTTGTAACTTTTTATGTACCTCTTATCTCTTTCAGATTATTAAAACTGATTTAAATTACTAATTTATAGAATTACGCTACTAATTACGTTCTAATGGTATTCCTATTAATCAACTAAATATCATAAAACAAGTAAAGAAAACTGTTTTAATTGCTTAAAAAAAAATGATTAATATCCAATCCCATTATATTAGATATATAGTCCGGCTTGACAGAAAGGTAGTCAAAGAAGGGACAGTTCTTTCACCAAAACACTTTCCAAAAATGAAAGATTGCTTAAGCCCGTGAGGCAGGGTTTACTTGAAAATACCAAGTCCTCATTCATCAAATAGACGAGGAAGTACAGTCTACTCGCTACACTAAATCCATTTCCCATCATATATTTGTTTCAAGAATTTATTGAGCCATAACTAGATAGCTAGTCAATTTATCATATTAATTTTTCAATTTCTAAAATTATTTAAGGTTGTTTTAATTAATATAGAGAATTTTAATTTTTGCTATAAACTTTCTATTAATTAAAGGAAGTAAACATGTGTCTATTTTTCACTAATAGATCGAATTATACCTTTACAGTCCCTTATTACAATGCTTAGATACAGTTTTGCAGATTGAAATGCCAGTCCTAGTAATAGACATTTTTTATTTAAGTTATAATTAGCTAATAACTACAGATAGGAATACAATGTAAGCAAAAGATAGGAAAAAGTATATTTTTTCAAGGATATGGAATTCTCACTTTATGCATAAAATAGAACTATTTCTACCTGATTATTATTGCCAATTGTACATAGATAGATGTAACCAACTGCTAAAGTATAGAAAAGTTTCAATATTAAATTTATACAGATGCACATGTTATAGTTTCCACAAGTTAGACATTGTGCTAATGCTTAGATTTAGTAGTGGTCATATTCTCCCTACTAAAACAATGATATTTCAGGTCGGGATCATCAAAGACCTGAATATATTTTGCCACGATGCTAGGAAAAAAGTTCTAAAGTAGTTTTAAAATTTTAATATAAATTTGTATATATAATTGTTATTAAAGAACTTATTTCATATTTTTTCGAACCTCAATATATTTTTGTTTTAAAGTAGAGTCGATAAGTAGAATTATATATTTATTATCCAAGTATATAATTTACGTTTGTACGTATGTGCATACTAATGCATACAAACATTTAAACATACAGATGTAGATAAATAATTATATGTAATATTCATAGCGTTAGTAAACTTGTGTTTCATATTTATATACAAACGTTTCGAAATCATGTTTCACTTCCAGTAACTGTAACCTGGGGGGCCAGGTTAGCTCAGTAGTTAAAGTGCTCGCCTATAAACTGGTAAGTCAGGTTTTCGTTACTCACTCTGTCCTTATCTACGTCGGAGGTGAATATATATGAACACGTTGTCCCTCGGAGAGGACGTTAAACCGTCGGCCCACAGCCTGTACAATGTTAGATACTCGTTAAAGAACCCTATTTTAAATATACTTAAGTTAGACAAAATTTAGGACCCTGAGTGTAGAATCAATCTTTTTTTTGTGTAGTAACACAAAGGACCAATGTTCAGCCTAGGTGTGTTTCAATGTAGAACTACCACTGCAACCTAATCTAACCTACCATAAGTGAAAGAAATACATGCACAATGCAAAACTTCCTGATTAGTTAGAACAAATTATTTCCATGTTTCTAAGGAATATGAGCTTGGGATACTATCAGGAGTTAAGATATCAATGAAATTTTAACACAATTCAAAAACTGTTGATGTTTTCAACGGAGAGGTATTATGGTAAATGATTGTCAATAACTTGCTACGAAGAATAAAAACAAAATTAAATTATATATGTACTTACATAATTTTAAAATGCTTAACATGATTGAAGTGACTAACAATATTCCTTATTTAAACGTATGTTGGAAAAGTATTAAGTTAATTTCTGACGTTTTGAGTAGAAATAATTTTTTGTGAACATTAAACGAGACTAGACTTAAAAGTAGAATTTCTCTTAAAACAATTTTGATTCTATTATATAAGACTCACAATGCGCACATATTTTCCTCCTAATCACAATTCGACAAAGCCCTGAATGGATTATATTTCAAACAAGCATCTCGAAATCACTGTGACTCAACTTAGTTTGCCTTTATTTGAAATGAGATTAATTTAACGTCGGATGAATGCCAAAGAAATACAAATTGTACATGGTGATAGCGAGATGAGTATTAGGAATGAAAAAGCCTGATATTCCTCCTCTCATGTCAGACTGCTTCTCTCACCAATCCCTAAGTCGGATCATCTCCTAACCAATTGCCTCTTTTAAACAACATATTTCATTCCTTTCCTTCTATATAGTTGCTAAAATAATAGGCAAAAAGATTTTCTTAGATTTGTTTTCTTCTTATTTAGTAATCTTTATATATATGAAAGTACATTCTAACCCATAGTGAATCTTTTTTGCAGTTGTAAGCTCCTTTTAATTTTTGTTCTAGTATTATTATTATTATCTGCTTTATTTATTATTTATATTCTTCTTTATTATTATAATAAAAAGTGATCTTACCTGAAAATGGGGAGAAAAGTTAAATAACTAAGAATATATACATCTTTTAAGAATAAGATATCTGGATTATATAATTATAATATGTTTGATAAAAATGTTATAAGAAAGAGTTCGTGGATTGGGAAATATACTTGTATTGGAGGAAGCAGATGATAAAATAGGTAAGGTGTACTGAAGTGTATGTTGAACTTTGTGGATCCCTGAGGTAGTAGGCAGTGATAAGGTAGCAGAGTTATTGTGACAAGAAAAGGAAATAGGACCAGAATTACTGTGTTTTCAAGGAGGAATATTTTTTTCATCATCTTAGGAGGGCAACCTCGCTCTAGAAATTTATTTTTGTGGGCATTAAGTTGAAGATGTTAATCTTGAAGTCTATTTCAGACGAGTTGAATCCGGATGAAGAGGGACCTCATTGACGGAGAGTGCTCTCATTGAACAGTCACACTTGAGTCTTTCACATCGATTAGCATAGCTTTCTATTGGCATGGATCTTTTAATGATGCAATATTGCTTCATTTTTAAATAAAATTTTATTTAAAACTTGGCTTGTCCGATAATAACAATATAACCATGGACTGTTGAAATTAAAAGAGAAGCAGATTTTTTGCCTTCATCCTGAAATCTGTACAGATTTCCATAGTATCAAGGTATATTTTCATGTATCATAGTATACAAAGTAGTTGTATACAATGCATGAGTTTACCATTTGAGTGAATCAGGGATGACACAAAAAATCGTTAAGAAAACCAATAGATATTTGAGTAGGTTTGTTTTAAAAAATGGTTAAATTGAAAAGACCAGTGATACTACATCATTTCGTTGTTTCTGCACGAAATTATTTAGACATTCAACACTTCCGGGTAATTTTTTTTTTGTTATTAAGTAGTAAGATTGCTTAATCAATAATAATAACTTAAAAGGTGGAGTAGTACCAACATTGTGTAAAAGGAGGGGAAACCGAACAGGAGAAAATTGCAATGAATCATTTTCCTGGCAACGAAATCACTAAACGACGCAATTCGTTCAACTTTGGAAGTACTAATTATTGCAAACCTACGTTTCTTTACATTTACACAAGAGGAGGCCATGAATCGGTATAAATGTGTGTCTCCTACGAGAGATGCAAGCCAATGATATGATCTATGCCTATATGAGTTGTAAAATGGTATATACTGATATACCTGATATAATGGATCAACGCTAAGTAAACCAACTATTAAGCACTCTGAAACTACAATAATAAATGTGAAAATATAATTCACAGAAAAAAAATGTGTACATAAACTGTGTGCTCAATTAGCTGATTCAATGCGAAATCGTGACTGATGTTTATAATTTATTTTTTATCCTGGGTTTATACATAAAACGACAACTCTTTTGATATCTGACATTTATAGATACAACTTTGTTATTATTTCTGTTTTATTAAATAATTGTTTGATTGTTTATAATCATGCTTTACCTATACATGAAGTTGAAAAACAAAATGGTATTTTTTTATATTTCTGTTATCCTAGATCGAATGAAATAAACTATATTTAAATAAAATTGTTTTCCACTGATAACCAGTTATTATTCTAAAAATTCGAGTCATATTCCGTCCCATGCTCCAAATTAAAATAGAAAAATACAACTGATAGCGCTTAGCTTTCTGATTTCAATTACAATTGCACAGAGAGATATATTCTACAAACCATGGTAAAACTGGCAAAACAAATGACTCTCCTTTGTTTGATAACAAAAAAAAGAAACTGTTATTAATTGAAACTGTGGTTACTGTTGGCGTGGTCACCTTTTTGAAATTTTCAGGAAAAGATATTCTATATATAGGTTGTAAGGTGCCACAGACATAATATTAACTGATAAATCTACTAATATCTTCTATTGTGATTATATATATGACAGATATTTAGAATCCATCAAAAACTCAATTAGTAGTAGATTTATTTATAAATCAATGAAGGAATACTTCAGCAGGTGACTCATACAATTCACCTTTCTAAGGAAAATTGTGGATACTTGTTTCATTGTTGGCCCAATATTTATATCCGTGCCTCATCAATACTATTTCTAAACATACAAATAACGAAAATTATCAGGTCCAACAGGAGAACTAGCTCAATAAAAAAAAGAAAACCATAAAAAATGGCAAACAAAACTCACTACTACATTTCGACTAGTGTCGCCATCAGGTAGAAGTGATAGAAGTAGGTGATCTTGCTGAGCAGCGGCAGCTGACTGAGCGAACAGTCGAATGAGACCAACACGCGTTCTCTCTGCTGGCTTCATTACGCAAGAGTTACTGACAGAAGAGTGAGAACTAACTAAAAGAGCAAACTAAAAATAATAGAAGCAGAAAAGAAGAAAATTAAAGCATTGATTAATAAAATAAATATAAAATAAAAATACAGAAATAATACTAAGAGATGAAAAATGAAAAAGAACAATCAATAACGAATAGTCAAAAACCAAACAATAAAATAAATAATAAAAAATTATAACTATTGAAAATAAATAAATCATAAATATATAACCAAAATAAACAAATAATCAAAAACAATAATTAAAAATAAATAAAAAAAAAATTAAATACAACTTGACGGTAAAAATTGAGCCCAGGAGAAAGGCGACCTCCAGGAAGACAAATAAGTGCCTCCTCAGAAGCTCTTAAAGTTACTCTGGAGAATGCTGTAGGGATCCGATTAAGGACTTGGATACGGAAGCAGTGATTACATTCAAGTCCATAGGATTTTGCATGGATGGCAATAGGTACGATGCTGTGTTTTTATCCTTGTTAGTATTGGGATATGAATACAATTATTTGAATTTTTTTTGAAACAAATGATATGACTTAAATGAAAGATACTGATATTATAAATTAGGAAGTAGTTAATAACTGAAACTGAAGAGGGACTTGATACCTACAATGATACATTAACTGTTAACTTCCAACCTCATTGAATTTATCTTCTTGTCACTCTATACCCTACCATTTTTGTGACCCATTACCTAATGATTCCTGCAACACATTTAAAGCACCAGTACAGATTCTGATAGCTGACAAAATGAATGTTCAAGATAGTGGGAATAGAAAACAAATTCTGGAAAAGATGAAGTGGGTCCCCGCAAAGAATATCGTAATACATTAATGTATTGCTTTACTCATTAATTACGTTATACATTAATGCTTATAAACAAATAAATCAACTTATTCGTTTATAAACGTTTATAGAATTCTCCAAAAGTTAAGAAAATAAATATAATATAAATGTATTATAAATAAATATTACATAGTTTTGTCAAACTGTTTGACAAAATAAACAAATAGAAGTTCTATTCATTTTGATAAAATTTCCTTTTATACTTCTCACAGTTTATGCTTGAACTACTTGAACTAGCTTTAAATTATTTTGAAATCAAATGATTATTTAATATATATGGATATATGTAATCTGGAAAGTGATGAACCATGGCATTAAGGTAAATTAAACATATTTTTAAGTAACATTTTTCTATATTGCTCAGCTACAGAGAACTTCAATTAGAATATTAGATCACTCAGTGCTAAATGGATTCTTTCATGGCGGGCCAATTTCAAAAGCCCATTTATAAAAACATGACAATATTGATTTATATTTTTTTTCTTTCCAGTGAATAGGTTTCCTATTTGTTTACATTTTATGGTATACGATTTATATTATTTTTCTTCAGTCTTTCATTCACTAAGTTTAATCAGAAAGGGTTATTAAGACAGATTAATAATCATTCATCGTTTAAAGTTATAATAATTAAAAAGAAAATTTAAGTATGTTAATTAACTCTTAAAAAATCAAATTACCCTCACTAGAAATTGCACTGCGTTTCTAGTGTTTCAAATCCAGTACATTATAGGATTCATTTTAAATGATATAGATATTTTAATTCTAAGGTCTTTAATTCTACACTTAGTATGGAGAGAATGTAAAGGCTCTGCCTAATCTTTAGGGGGGTAAAAAACAAAGAAATATACCTACTTTCCAATATGAAACAGATGTACAGTCTACAACCTCCCCCACTTCTATCCTATTCCCAGTCAGTTGTACACAGACACTCATTCTTAGGTATGTACCCTCTTCCTTTTATTTTATTTTGTACCGTCTACTTTATACTACAGATAACTCTCTGATGACATTTTATTTTTTTAGTTAATGCCTGAAGAAGAACACTACGTATTCGAAATGCGTTGTATATATTATTAAATTTCTATATGTGGAGTCTATTTCATTACTTTTTACTCTACAATACACTTTTTACTAAAAATTATATTTGTCGCCAATAAGGATTATTACTGGGAAGTTTTGAGTTCATTCGCGAACATTCAGAGTGATTCTTCCTTTCATTACATCTCTCCAGTGTTCATATGTTTGACAGTGTTACTAACAAAATATTTGATATAAACTGCTTAAAATCTTTAAAAAAAAACTCCCTTTCAGCATTTACATAAAAGCTCTTAAAGTGAATTACGTTTTTCCTATATATTATCCAAGCAAATAGTAATATATGTAACGAGAAATGGAGCATACTCCATTAACGTTATACTCCAACTTGGTGTATTGTGAACCTTGATTCGTAGCTACTTTCTTTGTTAATCATAATAGCTATTCCAAAATATTTTAGGATAACTTCAAAAACTGACTTTTCATGAAATGTAAGAAAAGTAAAATGAACAAATGAAAATGCATAAATTATGTATTTTTGTGAATTATGAATAAAATACACAAATTCTTAATATCACAGGTAATGTTCCGCCATAGCCTACTTTATAATACTTCGGATCATATCTACGATACACATAGGACTCTGAATTAACGCATTTGCTATAAAACACTAAGATTACATTTTTTGCTAATTTTATATATATTTTATAAAATTGCAATAAGCTATTTCATTTTGTTATTTAAAGAAGAACAACTGTCATTTACGGCTATCAGATAACGTTTCAACCAGTTTCAACGAATGAAGCTATACCCAACCCTAATTTAACACAATAATATTTAACACCACTCAAGTTTAAATCCAGTCAATTTCAATCTAACCTTCCTTATTTTTATTACCACATTATTTTCTTCGGTTGACTAAATAAACAATTAAATTTTAAATAAAAATGTAATAATTGATAGAATACTACGATATTTAATTTCATAACGTTAAGCATCTAGGTACTTTATTTTTGCATTCTTAGTTACTTGTTTTTCTATCATTTTTAGCGTGATTTATTACATTTCATATTTTTTGTACATACCGAAGTATATATATTTAATATATATACGGATAATAATATAAGGAATATTTTTTCCTTACCACTTTTTAGGGTATTTTACAATACCTTCATATGCTCGGTAGTGTTACTAATGAGATATTAGGGTTAAACTTTTTAACATCCTTAAAAAACTTCCTATCAGCAATTACATTACTAACCTCTCAAAGTGAACTACGTTTTTCCCATATAACTCCCAAGCAAATAGTAATTTACGAAATGAGAAATGGAGCATAGTAGCGTTATACTCCGACTTGGTGTATTGTAAACCTTGATAGCTACCCTGTTCTTTTTATTGTTTAAACCGATCCCCTAGCAAGTGATAATGTCAGCCGTTTACCAGCTTTTTGTTTGATCGGTGATTCTACAGATTCTACATTAGGAGTCCTAATTTTTGCCTAACTCAAGTGTATTTTGAGTAGGGATCTTTAACGAGAACCTGGCATCGTACAGGCTCCGGACCGAAAGCGTACGTCCCCTTTGAGGGACGACGTACTCAGATTTCACCTCCCGAGTGAATAAATCGAGGGCCAGGTGGGGATAGACCAGCCCGGACTACCAGCCCAGAGGCGAGCACGTTAACAACCGAGCTAACCTGGACTCTTACTTATACTTCATTTCTTTGTTAATCATAATAGCTAATCCATTCATTAATAAAACCTGATATCCAATGGTTGCAATTGAGTTAATCAACTAGCTTTTAATTAGTGTGCTTAGAATTGAAGAGTATTTTTGAAACACATTCATTACAATCCTGTAGGAATTTTAAGTATTGCTCTATTTACATAACAATATAGATATTTTACTATACTGCTATATTTAATCTGGGAAGTAATAATTCTTGACATTAAAGTGAATTAAACACATTTTTAAGTGACATTTCTCTATATTGCTCAGCTACAGAGAACGTTTTATACTAGGAATTATTTTAAATAATGCCGTTAAATTATATTACACTGTGTTTCTAGACAAATTAAACCTCATATTGAATGAAAAGAGCATGAACAAGATTCTAAAATAACAAAGGGAATCAATTCATAAAGGATGGTTAAACACTGGAATTCAACACTATATGTTAATCAGATTCAACCATTTTAATTCTGCAATAAAACAGGCAAATAGACATCACCTTTAAAGCAATATAAATCAGAAAATAAAATAGGTCTGTTTTTGATTGACCTCTTAAAATCATAGGATAAATATTTTGAACAACATCGAGTTCAAAATTATGAGATTTCTGATCGCGGTACACATAATTTGTCCTCTTTTCTTATCATTCAAGTAAATGTCATTATAATATAGTTAAAAATATTCATTACTCAAGTTACGTGTGCAACTCAATAATCATAAAACCCAATAAAGGTAAAATATATTTATCCATCTCTTCGAAAACAACATTTAATGGATATAATGTTATGTCATTGAGGTAAAAGCTGCCTAAATACCAACTAAAAAAACATAAAACACTTAGGTGTGATGTTACTTCTTGCAAAGAACTTGTAAATTATTTTCTTAATAAGAAAATAAGAGGCAAATATCAATGTTTATTCATTTCTTTTTAATATGAAAAAACATAACTTTCTTTTCAGCAATAATAAGAAAATCTCAGTGTCTAGTTAGAAATATATATCAGCTGGAAATACTATCAATAATGCATCTTTCAATGTACAATTAATTTATTATTAACTGATCTATAATGAGACTCTTGCTGTACGTAGCCTCATTAGGTTTCATTCGGGATTTTTGTTTCAAATATCACAATCCAACTTCTACTAACACTTTGGAAAAATATCAAATTAGAAAGGAAGACATTTTACAATGTGGCAACCTTGATATTTAAATATATCCTTTTTTAGCGATAACAATATGAAAGGAAGAATAACGAGTTTGTGAAATTGCTAGCATAATACCAGTTTATTATATTGTGATAACATGGAGGCCTCAAAAGAAGAATTACTAAGGTTGCAAGGCATATCTTCGCGCAGCATATAAAAGCCAATTTTGAATGTAAATAATAACATCAAAGTCTCTCTTTGAGCAATTAACATAAATACATTCTCTACGAGAACATCATTCTTTCAAAATTTTGTTTATATCATATTTGAATAATTTATTATATTTATATAATATATTATATAATACAAAATCATATCTATATAAAGTCATTAAATCTCATATGTGTCTTGTGTACAAGTTTGATTTCGGACCCGAAACAACCATGCATGAGAGACAACATATTTAGTTATGATCACCTTTGTACTACTTGCGTGTTATTACCAATTTTCATTTATTTAACAATCTATTTTGTTAATTTTTATCTATAAACTCATACTC
Organism: Hermatobates lingyangjiaoensis; assembly: GCA_026182355.1. Lineage (NCBI taxonomy): Eukaryota > Metazoa > Arthropoda > Insecta > Hemiptera > Hermatobatidae > Hermatobates > Hermatobates lingyangjiaoensis. The sequence goes on from JAPFBL010001927.1 coordinate 1,013,629, forward strand.
AATGAGTACATCTCATGCACGCTTACAATCAACAACCACCTTACATTCTCAGTATTAGATTGTCATCCTTTAAATGTAAAGATTTTTATTTTCATGAAAACACATGCAACCAACGTTTTCTAAATTGTAATTACAGATCTTTAACATCTCATGATATCGTTTTATATGTTGGTGTAAAATACTCTATTTGAGTGAAATCAAATTACTATAGAGCTATTGGTTTTCTGGTAACCATAGTTTTTTAAAAATGAAGGCAAACAGAAATGAGATGACAGATTTTGCTTCATTTCCATATATACGTAAAACGTGTCATTCTAACAGAAAACAAACAGCTTTTTTTTTTTGTTTTAAAGAGAGGAGTAAGTTGTAATTTGAGTATGAACTCGACTAAAGTATCATATTACCTGTATTTAACATAAACTGGTGATTTTACAACAGCAGCCTTATTTTTCTCAATCAAGGAAATCTGTAAGCTATTTACATTGAACAACGTAACTGGTAACTGAAATCAAACAGGGTTGGGACAGCCTACACTTTTTTCTTTCCAAACAAAGAAGTGGACACCATTTACATCTGGCACTAGTAGATAATCTGTAATTACCACTAAAAAAATACCTAACAGGTAGCTGTAATGGTTAAGGAACTATTCCCTTGTGCAAACCTGATTCACAATCAGTGACTTTATGGAGTAGAATAAAATAAAAACCATGAGTGTACACATAGTTTCCTGAGTCTGGCCTCTCTCTTCGGACCAGAATAAACCTGTATAAAGCACTTTTGAGACCAATCATCATGCACTGAGTGATGGCCTGAGTTAAGCCAGTTGGTAATTTGATGAGATGCATTTACTCATTTCAGCATAAAACTCTCTGACTTATTCTGGGTGCACCACGCTACGGCACGAATAAGTTCCACCTAGAGAGGTTAAGCTGAAGCGTCTCTAGAAGATTGTCCACAAGTTAGGCCGGAAATAATGGAAACTCATCTAACCTGTGATTGTGGGCATTCAGAGTCATTTACCCCAAGATGTTACACAGATGGAGGAGGCTAGGATGGCGAGCGCTGTAGCCGCTACAGCTGACGATCCAGCAAGGGAACTGGCAGTAGGTGTATTCTGACGGTGGCCAACAGCTGGGAATGAAGGAAGAAAACACCTTGTTTTAAATAACAGACTATTAGTGCTTGTAATTGTTGCAGTTACTATTATTAGTCGTATTACAGTTGTCATTATTATTATTACACTTTCAGTATTATTATTAGTATTCTATTCAATAACGTTATCATTACAATTATTAAGGTTATTAGTTCATAGTTGTATAAGTAATCTATGGTTTACTACTAGTGGTAATCTAATAGGTATAGATCATTAAGTATAATTTATCAATGGACGAAGAGGAAAAAGCCTGTAGAGAGTATCTAGTCCTGCCTGTACGCCTACCCCAGAATGAATAACTTGGCCACATGCTCTTAATAAAGATGTATTCATTCATTCATTCAAACATATAGTTGGCAGATAGAAGCATTACAGGTGAAAAAATCATGAAATGGTATTACACTGATAAGGAATACAACTTCAGTAACTTGCGTTTATCATATCGGAATTTATATGATGCTGTTTTTATCAGCACAGGATAATTGTACTGTTTTTTAATTACATATGAAAATTGTTTAAAGAAAAATAAAACAATAAACAAAAATCACTTAAGTGCACTTCATTCAGGATTTGATTGAAGTTGACTGAAGTCTTTTCATAATAGTAGATACAAGAATAAGTTAATTAAGAAATTTCATTTAAATTAGCAGCGGCAGGGTTTTCCCTTATATTTAGAAACAGACCGAACTCTAGTTGAGATTATATTTTAAACTTGTGCTAAAACAAGAAGATTGAAAGAGTTTTCGCGGTGGCTTTTTGATTCTTTCATAATAAATGCCAGGTTTCATCCTTTCGCTGTATTCATTTTGACGCGCTCTCTTTAAATAACCTCTCATTATTTATTAAATTTCCATTTTGCATATTGCTTTTGAATTTAACATTGTATATTTCATATTTTGTATTTAAAATCAATCAATCAAAGGTGATGATAACAAGCATTTGTTTAGTTCAGTTGTTTTTAATATAGATGAACATTAAATCATGTTGAATGAAGTTATATATTTATGAATACGAAATGATTTGAGAGGAGTAAAAAAAATGAAAATATGTGAAAAATTCAATGTGTAAAAAATAAAATAAAAAAAAACCAAAGTCCAGAATGAAATATTTGCTAATATTTTGAAAAAAAAATAATAATGATTTCATCTTTTACAAAGGGAATAAAAGTTAATGGAACTGAATTTTATATTGACAACAGTGTTTAAGAAGTCAAGAGTATCGTATGTATCATGATAACAAACCGTCCTCTCTTTTCAAGTCCGCACGTAAAGAATAATATACCTAATATTAAATTAGCTAATATTTAATTAATAGTTAATAATAATTATATCGTTTTAACCTGTGCTTTCGATGTAATTTTACAAAGAGTTTGAGTCATGAACGGTTGAATAACTTTGATACAGCCAGGTTAAAATTTCATTATATCATAAACGTATTAAAATTTGGATTTAAGAATGAATCAGAATGATTATAATTACGATACAAGTGACATTATTTGATGCATCATAATTGAAATAACGTCATATCTAATCATTAGAGGAAAAGTAGTCACTATAGTGTTCTGCGGAAGTTCTTCATATAAACCACAATGCTGGAATATTAAAACCTTAATATCGACTTCCATCGACTCCACGTTAGTTCGTCATGAAGAAAGAATTAATATTTTGATTCATTGGAAGATATGGTATAGACCTAAAAACACAAATATCAACCCTGAATAGCATCTTGGTCTACCTGTTGATTTTCTTTACATTATGTCAGAACATTGTTCATCATAAATAAGCCAAAAATATTTACTAAATGAATATATTTTTTAAATAATCATGAAATCCATTCAACAAGTTAATTGGATCTGTAAAATGTATAAAATTTTGTATTAATATGACTACAGCATGAAAAACATATTTTTTTTATTTAGAATACTGGAAAGGAAAAAACCATTTAACAACTGATTAATTGGAAAACACTTAAAAAACAGCAGTTAAATTCCTCTAGCAAACAGTCAGTTTGTCCTATTACAATTATTACTTTTTTTATATTAATGAAAAAATGTATATAATCACATTAATATAAATCGAGAAATAAAACTAATCGTCATAATTTAGTAATTAGTAAAGTTGACTGTAAAATATTCCTGATTTTTTATTTTTAAGGGAGGGGGATTGAGGATTTACCAGAAAACTACGCCTCTAAAGCGGTTTATTCAAGTGTATATTGTGTCTCCCTTATGATTCTAAATTGGAGGTTATAAATTTTGCCTAACTCAAGTACATATATTTAGAGTAGACATTAGGCAAAGAGTACCTGACATCCATATCAATGGCTTAACATCTTATTAGAGGAACAACGTGATCAGATTTTTTCACTATCCCTGTGAAAAAATCCAAAATGAATGTAAAAATTGAACCTGGAATCTAACAGTTCAGAGGTGAACGCGGGAGTCTCCGGATTGCCCTGGCTCCCTTTTTCTTTAAATACTAACCATTTTTCCTATAAATAACATGGTTATTATTCAATAAATACTTATTTTTCGGACATTTTAAGTTCAAAATGAGCAGGAGGCGACTGCTGGACTAATATGTGTTTTGTATTGTTGGTTTTTTAAAACAGTTAGCTGTGGACGTTTCTCAAAATCGAATTGTTTCAATATATAAAATAATAATTTTCTTACTTACCTTTCAATATTGATGCAAAGGACAATGATTTGTTTTTACTTTTTTTCTTTTGATTAATTATTCAGTTACCTGTGAACAAAAGACAAAAAGTTTTTATTAATTAATTTAATTAATTTGAATTAAAACATCCTATGAGAAATTGAAAACCAAATTATTTCAAATACTGTTAAATTATTATAAAATAATTTAGCTCAGAGTTATTGCACAATATTTTCTTAAGCTTAAAAAGAAAAATTGAAAAAAAAACTGTTCGAAAAGTATAGATTTAAACATTTTGATAAAGGATTTAAACTTTTTTCATCTTAAAATAGGTTGGTACAGGTCATGCAACTGAAAAATATCTCACGTTACTCGATCTATTCAGAACTTTGAAAACTTAAAAAATATTGATAATTTAAAATATTCCTTTCATTAAACGATATTTATAAATAATATGTTAAGCTTCAGTTACAACAAACTACAAAGCCTTCGCTATTTTTATCTTTTCCAATAATTTCAAATTTTATACTTTTTTATGAATAATTCATTATTAAACAACCATAAAACATGATTATTTCAATAGGGATATGGTATTAACTTTTTTCTAAAATAATATAGTTTATTATTTAACTAATAATATGTTTGTTACTTGCAGATTTATTTCATTTGAATATTGATTCATGGTAATTATTAAATCTAGTTTATACTTGACACTCAAAACAATGACTAATCGGCTAATTCATCGAAAACAGTTTTTGTAAATCATAAGAGGCTTTTGCTTTTAAAGCCTAGTTATAACCAAATAGATAACCACAAGTTGGAATAACCTTTGAGAAAACTGATTTTTTAAGTGAAGGCTAGCAAAGCAAAAACAAAATTTTATAAATACTGGAAGAAATGTTGAATTTATAACTCTAACTTACTTGTAGATAATTTAAAATAATTATAACAGATGTTACGGTCAGATCAACAGGTGTTATTACCACGGTTTAGACGTCGCTAATTTTACTTTAAATCACTCAAAATGTTATATATTCGATTGATCAGAGCGATATCTAGCAATCTGGCAAATGATATGATTTGTTCATAATCACTCTTCCTTTAAGCTTAAATTAAAAGAAAATTTAAGACACCCGATGTACAAATTTCTGTCATCTTGGAAATTTCAACTATGAAGGTTAATATTACTAATTCTAAGAAAGTTCAAGTACGGAGGTCACACTGTTCCAAGTTGAAATGCACCCCACTTGATCCAGTTTGTGACCGAGTGATCCAGCTCAACCTCCCCTAGAGGGAGTACATGCATAGCATTTTTGCATCTCCCATGTGACAAAATGTCATGATCTTTAAAACAATATGGCAAGCAATCTAACCACTAGACTACCCTGACCTATTCCATATAAATTATTTGAAATAATTACGTTGAAATTGATTTTTTTTTCAATGTTGTCATTAAAAACGTTTATGTTAAAAACAATGGTTAATAAAAATATTATGAATTGACAATCTTCACAGATAATCAAAAGTTTTGAAAGGAATCAGAACAATAATAAACATCTTAAGACGTATGATATTCTACGTAGTTCATTTCACATTTGATCTCTCTTATTAAGTAAAATTAAGGGGTTTTTTTTATTACCACAACTGTTTTAAACATGGTTTAGTCTGAGTCACTTTTTACAAATAAAAACTAGTGTTCAAACACAACATTTATTGGATTCAACATCACAACATCAAACAAAATAACTATTTATATATGATAATGTAATTCAATCAAGAACTGAAGTTAAGCTCTTTTTGATGTTATTTGAAGCATTCAAAATTTATGAGACTTCAATAAAAATTCTATAAATATATCCCTTTTTTTATTTTAAAATTTATTAAAAATGTTTGAAATTATACTTTCTTATGTAATTTAGTTTCATATAATCAACTCCCTTTAGAGTACACTTTAAAATGTTGTAATAGGGCATTTTGAGTGTCTCTGGCAAACTTAATATTAAGATTATAGCCAACCTAGTGTCAGTGGTACGTATATTGGAGGTAGTAAATGGAGAATCTATAGTAAAATTTAGTGTATATATTTATATATATTCTTATATAGTTTTTATTGTACTTCTTTGTTTACCCAAACATTCCTCCCTGGACTATTGTCATTTCCTGCAATTTACACCCTTTTAAAATATATACCTTCCGTCCCACCCCTCTCAATCCCTTACCATGATGTTTCTGCATCATATGTCTTAGTTCGGTTTTTACCTCTGACGAAGACCGTATTTTTTTCCCATTTCTTATTGCGTTTGAACATTGATTGTTGATTCACGTGTTTATTGTAAAATCATTGTACTCGTTTATGTATATTTATACTATATTATCAGCAGAAGGTGTTATTCAACGATTTCCAGTCTCAAATAATCAGTAGGTTATGACTTTACAATAGATGATATAGTTAAAAATATAGAAATATCTTAGATGACAAAATAATTTTTTAAATTTAATTGATAAATAATGAAGATTGAATAAATCTCTGTTTGTAAAAGTGTTTCTTTAATCTGTCTGTTACTTTTCTTCGATTTTAAACTTGTGTAAGTATATAAAAGCGTATATTTAAATATACATTCTTTTATTCATGATTAAAATTTCTGGAATAGAAAAGGAATATTCTAAACTCAATTAGAATAATTTAAAAATAGTTTAGACTGGTTCAAAAAATTAATTTCGTTTACAAACATTAAAAAACTATTTATTTAAATATACAAAGTGTTAGTTTTAGAAAAGATTCAATCTATAAACTTGAAACATGCAAAATATTTTCAAAAATGCTACAATAGAAGGTGTATCTGATTTTAATAAACACTTATTGCATCTTGGTCATAAAGTCCCCAAAGATTTGAAAATCTTCTTTAACAGTTGAAAGAATGTATAGCTAAGGATTAGAGGTCCATATTAATAAAGAAGGAGCATTAAATTTTACTGAATTGAAAAACTAATAGCAATGTTTGAACATGGATACTATAATTCTGATTGGAAAGTCAGATACAATCGACAATCTCTAATCCTCCATCATTGGGACCTAGAGGGTGCCGGATTAGGGGTACTGTCAGATTATCGAGAGCTTTGGTCAGAGTACAGCAAACCTAATATCTAACCCCCTCATCCTAAATTAAATACAGTCAGTCAGTAGAAGTTAGACAAAGAAAAGGACGCTTACACTGAAATTCAATTAATATTTTAATCAAAATATGGAGAAAAATAATTCCTATTCTGGAAATAATAGCTGGTATTTTTTTAAATCAGCAATGATTTTTTGTGATAAAATTTGATATGTGGAGCACATTTATAAGTTGTACCTTTTCTGTTATGTGTTCGTACCTTTCAATTTTGTATTTGTAAAATACATAGTATTTATATGATAAATAGAACACAAATGCTTTAATTAAGCTGGCAAAAAAAAAAAAAGATTTTTTGTTGTTCTGTTGCAACTAAAACTGGAAGATATCTGCGTTTTAATCTGCTGAAAGTTATGAAGAATTTATTGATTGAACTAGATTACTGAACAGCGGAATAGTAGACTAATTTTATATCCTGCATTATGGGGACCACTGTACACAAGCTGTTGATTGCTTTCCTGTAATCCCATTTAGTAGAATGCAAATTTAGTGCACTTACAAAGTTTGCTACGACAATACCAAACTGATTGAAATAAAATTGTTGGTTTAAATGCATAAAATGTGATGAAGGATTTTTTTTAATAGCAGTAATAAATTTAGTAATTCATAAATTCTGTAAGACCATGGATCCCTCACAAGACATACACAAGAGTTATATTCTAAAATGATGAAATACTAAAAACTACGATTTAGTCAAAGATAAAGTTAATGACAAGCAAAAGTCATTTATTGATTTAATTGATTAAAACTAAAGGAAATAAATGCATTTTTTTAATATATATGTGAAATATCTACAAATATTGTAAGAAAGAAATAAAACAACTGGACAGCAAAATAACTAAGGTGCAAAGGAAGCGAACTCACACAACTGATGTGAAAATAAAACATCACTTTAATTGGCTAAAGTGAATAACTCCATAATGAAATAACTCCACAGGAACAGGACGCTAATAGGAATAGGAATTATTTAAGACCGGACTTAAACACTGAAGAAGGTAATGAAATAAATCAGAACTCCAGTAATAATGGCCTCACCAACTCACCACAGTATAGATCAGTGACATATGTGAAAGGACTGACAGAACAGATTGGAAAAATACTTAAGGAAGCTAACTTTAATATAACATATAAAGTAAAGAAAAAATTAAATACAGGCATTTTTACGAACACCAAATCACCTACCAACAAACTAATTAAAAGCAATATAATATATTATATTCCTTGCAATAATTGTAATAATGTATACATAGGTCAAACCAAACAATATCTAAAAGATAGATTAGCATTACACAAATTAAATTTTAAAAATAAAAAAATGTTTTGTGCCCTAGCCTCCCATGCAATTAAAAATCAACACACATTTCAATTTGAGAATGCATCAATTTTAGATTATGAAACTTCATACAATAAAAGATTGATAAAAGAAAAATCATGTATCATTTTGATGATACATATCAAAAATACTAATAATACTTGCAATAGAAAAACAGATACAGATAATTTAAGTAGGATTTATAGTTCCCTCATAAATAGTTAAAGATGCAATCTTGTCTAGTTTATATTTTTATGGATTTTTAAAATAATAATGTATTATAACTGTATTATAGTATATATTATGGTGGATACATATTATAATAGATATATATTATAATATGTGTATATATATATATATATATATATATATATATATATATATATATATATATATAAATATATATATATGATTGTACTAAAAAAACAGTGTTTCAATAATATGTCGATTGGAACAGCACATGTAATGACAGTTAACGGTTGTTGAATGTAACTGAACCCAGCCTTCAGTAAGTTCTTTTTTCAATTTGTTTATGATGTTTTAAAGTAGAAATGACAAATGTCCATTGTTTATTGTTTTTTTGTTAGTTTATAGCCCTGAGGATGTCTTGAAATAAAGACGAAACGTTGGCAAAAAGGTGATTCCATATATTTACCCTGACCAAACTTCGAGAAAAAAAAAGTGTTTGTTATATATATACATTGTTGAAAAGCAGAGTAGATTCTGCATTCACGACTTTTTTAAGTAGCTGTTCTTTTTTCCTAATTTCACTTCTATGTTGCAGACGCAATGCAAATAGCAGATTTCCCATCGACATTTTCAGACAAAAACATAGTCAAATAACTACTAAAATTTTATTCACTACTTTTTAAACACAAGCTTTCGACCTCGTTGGTCATCCTCAGGCAGAATAAAATAAGAAAAATAAGATAAAAACTTAAAGTAATAAAATAACAGGATACAACTAGAAATGCATACATAAGGGATAACAATAGAAAAGGTGATATAGAGCTAACAATACTAAAAGGTAATAGTAGGTGGCGATCCTAGCGTCCGGGAGGTTAACCAGCCGTCACTCCGTCTTTGTTAATTTCACTTTAATGCCAAAGTTTCTGGAAGTCGGTATAACAAACATTTCACTGGATTGTAAGTTAATCTCCGGGCTTTTTTCTTAATGTAGATGGCTTCCAGGATTTATAAATGTAGAGGGTTTCTATTAAAGTTTAAAATAGACGTTTCCTCTACAACCATCTTACGCGTGAGTGAAGTGTGGTGTTTTTTCTCCACGTAGGTCTTCGGTGCTCCTGTACCGAGGTGCATGGTGAGACGCCTTGAGAGTTTCGTCGTGGTCATGCCAATGTTTCGGAATGGTAGGGTTGCACAGTTCCCTTCTTTACAAATAAATTGATACACGACATGGCTCCTCTGAACTTCAGTTGTCTCCTTTTTGTAATTATTTCTTATAAGCAAGCTGCTCGTTTTTTATTGTAATAGTAAACCATAAGACGTAGCGTGTCCCCTTCGTTCGTCGTCTTCACATGACCCACTATGATTTTTTGCAAAGCTTGTTCATCCTGCTTGCATTGCGTGTACATATACGAACGATAGTATAGAGGTATCGTTTCACCTTGACCTGTTCAACTTTCTCACCTCGGGAATACCACTTGTCCATGTGTTTAGCGATTTCTTTCTCCACATCTTTATTGGAGTAGCCATTATTGACCAGCACCTGGGTGGTTCTGTCAAGTTCTTTGTGTATGTTGCTCCAATCGCTGCAGTGCGTTATGGCTCTTCTGACATAGGCACTAATGGTAGCTTGTTTATACCTGGTGAGGCACTCACTTTGCACATTCAGGCATTGTCCAGAGTTGGTGGGTTTAGTGTACACCTCCGTATGGAAACAGTCAATTCCACTTCTAACGAGCACATCTAAGAAGGGGAGTTGGACGTCACTGCAATGTTCTAAGGTTAATTTTAGACCAGAAACACTTCTTAGAGTTTTGTCAAGAAAAGTAGAAAAGGCTAGGGACAAGACCATGCGATGAATAGATGGAGTTGAGAGATCAAGATCAAATAAGGAAAGAGTCACTCAAAAAAATAATATTAATAATAATAAAAAGTTTGCGCAATACTATTACATAATATAAAACTGGATAGTAAAATAAATGAGTGGAACAACACTTACATAACTGATATAACTGAATAATAACTAGTTTAATCAAAAAACTAACAAATAAAGTAAATAACAATTAAAAAAAATAGAAAAACCTCTGGACCTGATAAACTGGGTTTATTGAACGACGGAATTGACCTCATTGTAATACTTCTTATGACTGTTAGTTTAGCAACCTACCTGTTGTTATCCAAGCAAACTTTCACGCCATCAGTTCCGATTACAGATTTCATGTTCAAATCAAATCTCTGTTTACAACACTTATGTTGCCTTAACAGCTTCAGAGAAAGCATATATTAATCTCCAGATATACCAGATCAGCTGCTAGAAGCAATATTTATCGTTACAGGTATTTCATTTTCTTCGAAGTTTAATAGTCATAATTCTTATTTTTAGTAATTGATTTATTAATTTATTAATTTTTTAGAGCTTCTTATAATTTTGATATATAATTTGTTGGATAGAAACCTATATCAGTAACATAAACTCTAAATTACTTTAACGTAACATAAATATTCTAAATGAGTTGAAATATAGAAATTAATATTATAATTAATATTATTTAATAATTTAAATAAATAAATACATTTAAATAATAATAGTAATAATTATAAAATACTGATTTAAATGCTAAATTATTTTATCTATATTGCCATATTATATGACAACCATTACTGGGTTGATATAAAAATAAAATAATTATTGCACTAAGGCTTCACATTATATTATTAGTAAAAGAGAATGAAGATGAAAGAGCAAGTAATCTGAAATGTTTGTTTAGAGTTAATACTGGGGAATATATTTTAGAAAGCTGATTTTTTTTTTATTTTGTGGAATAAGTTAGGAGTAAAAGTGAGGGAGAATGGGGAAGCCGGTGAAAGACTGATGCAGAATTTAAACAAGGAAATTCTGTTTTGTGTTATTAGCTGGAGCAGTAACGAACTGCCTCTAGTTGTTACTTCTGTCTTTTGATTCTCCCTTCTTCAATTCAACGCAAGCTCTTAGTTCATTTAAACAAGATAAACTTTACTGATCCATATGAACTTTGACTCCATCATATAAATTACATCCATGTGTACAAAACATAAATAAAACACTATTCATATTCAGCAACAATAAATATTTTTACTACAATGTAAGTGATAAACAATTTTTTTTTAATTTTTAACGGATTTAACAATATGTAGTCCTGATTGCATTTTACTTTTCTAGACTATATCTGGACATGTGTGCATGAATTCAAATTATTCTTCAAATCAAAATATCAGCAATTATCAAACTATCTTCATTGCTTTGGTAATTCTATTGGCTATGACACTTCATCCTATCTTATATTAATGGAAGTATTTTTTCACAAATATATTAGTTATTTAATACCTTCATAAATAATTTGACATTGCCTTTATGAGAAAATATCTACAAAGGTTCCATTCTTGGAAATTACAAAGGATCACTAGAATACATATAAAAACTGTTAATTTCTATTCGTAGCCACTTAGTTTTGCTTTGATAGACGATATTTTAATTATAAAACACACACACACACACACACACACACACACACACACACACACACACATATATATATATATATATATATATATGATCAAACCACAATAAGAAATGGGAAAACAAGACTAAGATCTTTCAACCGTAACAAGCGGACCAAAACCCAAACTCAGTTGGGCTTTTGACTCTGACGAAGACCGGTTGTTACGGTTGAAAGATCTTAGTCCTGTTTTCCCATTTCTTATTGTTGTTTGATCATTGATTGTTATTTCACGTGTTTATGTGAAATCTTTATATATATATATACGAGTTCGAGATTAACAAAGAGCAACACACAAAGTAGGGAAACACACTTACAGACTCAAATTTTCGGGTAATCCGTCTTCAGGAGAAAAGTCTGTTTTTTAACGACTGCTTCAGTGTGCAGATTCTGCGTCTGATTCCTCCAGGCGCGCAGTGCACCTGGACTTAACCTTAAAAGATAATTTTTTTTTTTTAATGTATTTATTTTCTAGTATTCTTTATTCTCTAGTACTTATTTCTTTTTTCCTCTTTCGTATATTTTGTGTATATCTATTTTGTCTTCTTCACTTACTTCTAGTTTGTTTTATCCTATTTTATTTTTCTAAATTCTTATTCTTAACTAGTTTCCCATACTTACCCTTTTATTCAGTCTCTATCTTTTATTTACTAAAACAACCAATGCAAGTTTTTTGTATTGTATTTATTTTTATTTATTTATTTATTTTTTCTTCTTTTCTCTATCATTATTTTTGTTTTTTATAGTTTGTTTTTATCTTATGTTGCTTATAATTTTTCACCTATTTATAGTTTTACCCAACCAGTACTGCTTATCTGAATATCTGTTTATATCTTCTCCTAATTCTATACTTTATGACCGGGTACGGTTGACAGCACTGGCGGTTGCCGGGTTGGTTACTTGCCGTTGCGTCTACAACGTGCTTGGTCTCCCATTCTCTTTTCTCCTGAAGACGGATTACCCGAAAATTTGAGTCTGTAAGTGTGTTTCCCTACTTTGTGTGTTGCTCTTTGTTAATCTCGAACTCGTATATATATATATATATATATATATATATATATATTATATATATATATTACAGTTGGCAGCAGCTTCTGTACAGTTGACCAATTTCTTACTGATGTTCTCTAGTTTCCTAACTAGTTTTCGGTAACTTTCGGGTATTTTCCGAAGGAGTTCTGGTAACGACATGAAAGGAAAGAAGTTAAACACTAAACACTTTAACACTTTAAACTAAAACTATAATTTGAAACTTAATCTAAAACACAAGCTTTCGAGTATACTCGAAGTATATGCAGTCTGATGCTGAAGCCCTATACATTAAAGAATATAACTCTTCGTTAAATATTCAAAATAGTGACCTTAAAGCTATACCGAGTTCAAAAAATTTTCATAAGACTTTTAAGATGTAAGAGAGGTAGGTGAGGGGACAGGCAGGTAGTTGGGGTGCAGTGCCTTGCCCTGCATGCCCTCCCACTCAAACCTCCCTCCCTTCCGCATTTCTTGCTTTTCTATAATAGTTAGTTGTTAACCGCCCTTTGTACTGTACCTTTTTGCCTTGATTAATATTTTCGTTTTTATCTGATGATGGCTAATGTGAGCCGAAAGCTTGTGTTTTAGATTAAGTTTCAAATTATAGTTTTAGTTTAAAGTGTTAAATTGTTTAGTGTTCAACTTCTTTCCTTTCATGTCGTTTCCAGAACTCCTTTGGAAAATACCCGAAAGTTACCGAGAACTAGTTAGGAAACTAGAGAACATCAGTAACGAATTGGTCAACGCAGAAGCTGCTGCCAACTTTAATTATACTTGTTTAAGAGAAGACCTGCTACCTTCATACACCAATATATATATATATATATATAGAGTGAGTCTTGTGTTATGTTTCAGTCTATGTGTCACTGTTTATTTCAAGTGTTATCTGTCCTGCCTGAACGTTTTTCGTTTATCATGGTATATATATATATATATATATATATATATATATATATATATATATCAATGATCAAACCACAATAAGAAAATGGGATAGCAAGACTAAGATCTTTCAACCGTAACAAGCGGTCTTCGTCAGAGTCAAAAACCCAACTGACGAATCAGTTGGGTTTTTGACTCTGACGAAGACCGCTTGTTTCGGTTGAAAGTTCTTAGTTTTGCTTTCCCATTTTCTTATTGTGGTTTGATCATTGATTGTTATTTCACGTGTTTATGTGAAATCTTTATATATATATATATATATATATATATATATATATGATGTAATTTTTTTTTGAGGTTTGAGGTCCAATGATTTTAAACTAGTCCTTTTGCCGACGTTTCGACATATATTTATGTCATCTTCAGGGCTACAACATGATTGTTTTACAATTAGCACTACTATTACTACTATTTGGTAATTTATTACATTTTAATATATACAGGAACAAAGAGGAATTTATTGATAAATCAGTTATTACGACTGTTGATTATTTCGTTATACATTGACATAAGGATATTGTTATAATTATTCTATTGCTTTAGAATTATTGCATAAGTAAAGAGATCACTATTTGATTACCTTGGAAATGCGTTTATGTTGCAATGCTGCAACATAAACGTCGGCAAAAGGACTAGTTTAAAATCATTGGACCTCAAACCTCAAAAAAAATTACATCATATAAATATTGGGTCAAGAAAACAAATCCTGATATATATATATATATATATATATATATATATATATATATATATATATATATATTAAAAAGCTGTTAATATATATTAACTAGAAATATATAACATTAATTTAGATATTATATTTGTTTCCTCATACTGTCACCTGACTTGATATCGTGTCGTTACTTTTTCGTTGTTTAAGGTAAAATTATAATCTTATTGATACTTGTAACTTCGATTTTCTTTAAGTTTAACTAATACATGAATAAATGCATGTACTGTTTATTCATGCCTCGTTAACTGGTGACTCGATTTGAGTCTATCTTATTATATTATCATGTCAAAATCGTAAATAAATAAATATTACTATGTTTATTGATCAGCAGTGTTTTGTCAAGTGAAGCAGATATTTCTATAATTATTTATTGTTGGTAACTTCAGAGTTGATCAAATGCAGGTAAGTTTAAGGTAATTAGACATTGATGCACTAGAAAAAGTAAGTAGTCTAATTACTTCCCTTACAACTGTTGAGGTTTACGAGTATCCAAAAATAGAGGGAAATTTAGACACCCAGCAGGTAATGAGGCGAAATTAACTTTAGCTGCAGTGGTTGAACATCACAGTAACTATTTATTATGAAAATCCTAAATTAAAGAACTTTGGAAGCTAAGAGTGAAGCAGTTGCTATTAAAACAGCTCCTCTGTAGCATCTGTCAACAGAAAGAATATTCAAGAACTTACTTCTATAATAAAAAAAATCGTCGAAATAACCAAACTTGTGAAACTACTCAGTCTCCTTCACACTCCACTGCATACTAGTGTTTCTGCATCTTCAGAGTAAGTGTGCGCGTGTGCTTATGTGCGTGTGAGTGTGTTTAACACAGGGAGAGGACTAGTTATTGTCTGCTCAGATAGTGTTCATCACAAGGTAGTCAAGCGATATGGATGAAACTCATCCGTCAATAACCGGACCCCAACCAGAATACCACCAAGTTTTCTATGGTAACAATCTATAAATCCTAATAAATCACTTTACATAATATTTTTGGTACTACTCATAATGCGTTAGTGGTATTAAATGATGAAATACACCTCTTTACTTTCATTTAATAATCAATAAGGGGACATTGCAGAGAATGGGAGTTAGTTCCGGCTAAAAGCTCAACTGACCTGCCCTTCTATTTCTATTCAACATATTGATTAACCAATTATACTGATAACAGGCAGAATCAGTAAATTAATGACCACTGATTATACGGCATAATCAGTAAATACTAGCATCAACATTTCTATTCAGCCTTCTATTCAACTTCACATGACATATTAAAAAAATTTTCTCCCATTTACGCCAATTACTGACAAATTTCAGATGAACACTTATGGTGAGAATCTTGAAGCTTAAACGCTGTAGTTTACCGTCGTTCAACTGAAGTTTGTACTTTCTTTTTTTCTGATCTACAAATTTATGGTTAGTTGATTGTAAAACTTTTTATAGTACTTTGACTATCATAACTGCTTGTAATGCAGTTAAATTTCTTTAGTCTAGTTTATTAGTTCCATTCTAATGAATTGCCTGATATTGTTTAACATAAGCATAAAAATCACTAGCACATCTATCAGTTTGAAATTTGTCACAGGAACTTGTTCTCAACTGGTGATTGCCAGAGCTCGACAGTTATTTTCTGAAATTATCAAAAGTCTAAATACAAACTATGTCTCACTATCGAAGTAGTACACAGCCACCTAAATCAAACTACGCTAGTCTACCACACCTTGTGCGGATATCCATGATACATGGTGATCGAAAACACCGTGTTCATTTTCTCAACGTTTGTAGAGTAATTAATATAACCAAGTTTAATATAAATCAGATTGTGTCTTTCAAACTGTTTAAACACTTAAACTTTGTATTAGCATGAGGTTTTTACGCAACAGCTATTATGCAAGAGCTCATTACAGCAATTTCTTAAATGTGACTTTAAAATCTAGGGAAAACTATATTAAGTCAATAAAATAATAACACCATAATATAAAGGTGTTATTACAACGCATTACTCCTCATTCAAAAGTGATGTAGTTGTTACTATGGGACTTGAGAATTCTTTTAAGTAAATCACGAATAACACGCAATGTAACAAACATGATCTAATTCAAGATGTATTACCGTTGTCAAATGTAAATGTCGCTGATTGCAAACTTCATTTACTAAGATTTAAAATTATTGGACAAAATAATATGTGTGAATGTACTTCTTTTAGTATAGTAACCATATTATTGTTTTAATTATTATGCCATATAAAAATACATAGCAAATTGACTTGATGTTCTTAAATATATGACTTATACGTTTGTGTGTCCTTTACCACTGAATTCAAAACCTGGGTGTAGCTTAGTGATACTCGCCTCTGGGCTGGTAGTCATGGGTTCGATCCCCACCTGGCCCTCGATTTATTCACGTGGGAAGTGATTAAATCTGCGTCCGTCATCCCTCGGAGAAGACGTTAAACCGTCGGTCCCACGCCTGTACGATGTCAGCCGTTCGTTAAAATTCCCTACTCTAAATACACTTAAG
Organism: Hermatobates lingyangjiaoensis; assembly: GCA_026182355.1. NCBI lineage: Eukaryota > Metazoa > Arthropoda > Insecta > Hemiptera > Hermatobatidae > Hermatobates > Hermatobates lingyangjiaoensis. The sequence continues at coordinate 1,030,864 of JAPFBL010001927.1, forward strand.
TTTAGGCAAAGTTTAGGACTCCCAATGTAGAACCAATCTTTATTGCATGGTATCACAAAGGGCCAAATATTCGGTCTATCAGGTAGTATTCGTTAAAGATCGCAACTCAGAATGCACTTGAGTTAGGCAAAATTTAGGACTCTCAATGTAGAATCTATAGAATCACTGATCAAACAAAACGCCGGTAAACAACTGACGTTATCGCCCGCTAGGTGATCAGTTTAAGCAATAAAAAAAACCTAATGATATCATTTGAATACTTATTGAGTTTGTGTACAGTCTTATCTCATTTTCTTTTACGATGGGGTTAGATAAAAAAAACAGTGGAAATAGTAAAGCCAGAAGCAGACTTACCTTTGAAAAAATTGACACAATTTAATTAAAAAATATCAAGTGAGTACAGAACAAGTGGGTTGAAGGGAGCAGCTATTTGTCCTGTGTTACATCTACAAGTATCATAGAGGGTCAGTGGGGGCAGCACAGTTAAGCCATTTGCTCTTTTTTTTTATACTTTCCCTAGAACTCTTTGTTACCTAATCCCTCTGGTAGTTTAATCCCACTAAAGGAAAAGCCATGTAGTCATTCACTAAGCTCTGCACTCTCAACTCCTCGATTATCATTCTCTCAAAACCCAATACATTTTGCAATCTCGAATCAGAATGACAACTAAACAACATTTCACCATCTTAAACAAGCCTGTTCTTTTTGAAAAGGCTTCAGTAATTAGCAATTCTTGAATTAATAAAAAAGCAAACAATCTGGAATTTTTAATAAATACTTCTTTTTTTCTCACCAACTATGCAAGCAGTTATTGTGTGGTAGTAAAGAGGAAAAAGAAGAACAAGTATCCATATAAATGATGATTTGTCAAACAAAGCGATTCGATCAGTTAATGCACATCATCAGGTTATTTTGACTCTGAATATTGAAAGAGAGTAACTTCACCTTACTAAAGCAGATTTAATCTAATCATGAACACTAAGTGTTTCAAATGTGTCGTTTGATTAAATCATTTTTGGGGTGTAGAGTTAATGTTTCTTTTCCTCCTTAATTACGTACTCTTTTTTTGTTTCAATATATATAACTCTATTTTCTTTTCTTTATGAAGTTTTGATCCAGCGTCAGATAGTAAAAACACGTTTATGCCAACATTTGGTCTATACTTGTAGACATAATCAGAGCTAGATCAATACAGAAATTAAAGAGTTACATGAAAAAAATATATGTTACATTATTGAAATGAATTTATATTATTACCTTAGTATTTTTCTGGTTCAAGCAAACTGTACATGACCGTTGTATTCGAATGAAACCTCATTTGAAGTTAATTGTTGCCCTCTAGTCAAACATATGAAAAATCACAACCACCACACGGAATTCTACAAACATAACCTTCTTTTTATTTAAAAGTGAAGGAACCCTACACGAATACACGAATTGTGCCTTTAAATCGACCTTTAAAAGACGTTCCAGTTTTTTTTTTGTACATTTGATACCTCAGTTGCTTTCAGTAGTGGCGATAAATTATTAAACAGACTTGTCAATATTTGTGAAAAGAAAGAAAAGGAAGGTTGTGTTTTAAGGATTCCGTGTGGAGGTTGCGATTCTTTATATGTTGGACAAACGGACAAAAGCTTACTTACTCTAGGGTGAAGTAACATAAATATTATATTATGGGACAAGAAGAGTCAAGAACTTTGCTTCAACATGTTAATTTAAGCAATCATTCCATAAAATGAGATGATTCAAATAAACTGATCCTTCTAATTTCTGATTTTAAAAGAAACAGTAGAAAGTGCCCTATTTATGAATCATTTTGAAAAACTCGTCAATATAAGTCATAGGCCATTTTGACTGCTTGAAGGACATGAGTGTTTGCTTTATTTTGTTTTTTCTTTTGTTTCTCATTAGTATGTCCAATAATATATATATATATATATATATATATATATATATATATATATATATATATATATATATATATGATCAAACCACAATAAGAAATGGGAAAACAAGACTAAGATCTTTCAACCGTAACAAGCTGTCTTCGTCAGAGTCAAAGACCCAACTTCATCCAAACGTTGGAGAAACGTTTAAATGAAGGAAAGAAGAAGGTATTCAGAAACCTCGAAAAACTAGTGAAGAAAATGACATCAGTACAATATGGTCAGTTATTCAACGAAATATATATGTATATATTTATATTGTTTTATTCCTTTTTCCTAATGAAAAGATGGTTGTATCATTAAATTTAAGTATCATTTATCATATATGTCATATAAATCAGAACAAATGACACATGGCAAGGCTAGTGAATTTACAAGGGTAGTTTAAATTAAGGACAGGGGTCTGTTTAATGGGGTACACAGAGATAGTGCTGACTACCCCGTTATGGAGGAGCGCTGGAAATACCATAACTCCTGCAATTAGCCAGTGGGCGTTTGGTTTACCTTACTGCTCCGTAAACCACAACTGGCAGTTGATACTGCAGACTTTTCATGGAAGATGTCTGCACGAACAGAATCATCAGATGGATCTTCAACACCATTAGCCAAGATATCATGTAGTCGATTTTGGTGTTTAATTAGATAAAAATCAAACATCATATTATTCTACATTTTCTTTCTTCATTCTCTTCTGAATTACGACTTAACTTTTTTTTTCGTTAAGTTTTTTGCATGAAATGAAGAGAAAAAATTTAATCTCCCTGACTTATAACATTACTTATTATCTCTCAGCATACCACAAACAATAGATGCTAAATAATAAATGATACTATTCAGGACCAATAGCCAGTATCAAATGAAGGAAAACTGCAGTACCAAAAAACATATTCTTTAATAATGTTATTTAATGTATACAGAGGTAGAAGACGAAGTTACTTTGCAAACCATTTTAAAGTGCTGTTATCACAGTTATAGCACAAAAAACTAAATCAGATTACATTTCCATATTTCCATTTCAGATACAAACAAAATATAACTACTAATAACAGTTATAAACATTCCATTCTTTACTGTTATTATAGAGAATCTATCGAAAAATCTTCTGGCTGACTTTTAATATACATAAATAAATATAAAAAAAAAAAACATATAAACAGGTGACGGTATTTACAACAACCTGAATTTGTATTTTTGATACGTAATAAAAGTCAATTACTATTGACAATGTTGAGTTTATTTTGCAAACAGTAACTGAAGGCGGCTTCACAAAGGTAAACATGAATCGGGTATAATATTGTTTAACTAGGTAGTTTCTTTTGTTAATAATATGGTATATCTGATTTGTCAGTACCGCTTTCTGAGTATCTTTTCTAAGTTCTAAAATTAATTAGAATTTCTTAGAATGGAACCAAAAAAATTATCAAACCATATAAATCCTAATTGACAAAATGTTAATCAATCATGTCTAAACATTTGTATAAAAATTAATAAATGAAAATTTTAAAAGTCATCAGTCATAAGTAATTAATCAGGATGAGTGATGTATTTTTTGTTAAATTACATTAACGAAAAGGGAATTATAGCACATTTTATGTTTTCAGAAAATGTTTTCCCGTTGCTAAACGGCTTTTTAAAGAAACAATGAAGTTTTCAAAAAAAAATGAACAAAAAATTATTAATTTATAAAAAGAAATTCGCGAAAATTTAATCACCGGAAACAGCAAAAAGGTATGGTAACAAAATATTCATCATAGGCTAATGGATCACCTGCTATACTTCTCCGATTTGTTTATTTACACTGTTAACATTGAACTAAACATTTCTTAAGTAAATTGAATGATATAAAATTGAAATGATTTAATGATTTTATATGAAATGTAAGAAGAATTAAATCTTAGATGTTAAAAATCAATGGCAATCAAACATATATTTTCCATGGCATGATGGATTTGTCTAACAAAATTCTCTAATGATAAGAATTTAATCAATCTATGTGTTGCACCCTTGAAGAGAACTTAATATCAGATGTAGATTTTCTACAGGTAATATTAATGTATGTAGCATTTACTCTTTCGTTCTATATTGAAACATTGAAATTTTAAGCTAATTCCTCAAGTTGCCATTATATTATAATATAACCAAGAAGTTTGATATTATATTTACTGATAATAGAGCAGATCACTAAAGGTGTTTTAATTATATATAAACTACTTTCTTGTAAAGTTTTTACACCAAACTTAAATATAATAACTGAAGAAACTGGAATATCTCTTATTTAAATTGGATCTTATTTAGCTATTTCTGTAAGGACTGATCTCGATGGACAGATTGGCAGAGAATAGAAATACAGTAAGTTGATTTTGCAAACATAGATGTGTTTATGATATGTTTCAAATTTTATATACTAACTAGACTACCCTTGACCCTTTGTGCCACTCAGAAATTATAACAATAGGTATTGAAATTAATTCACTGAACATGATTGACAGGGAAAATATTACTTGTTGTTTCCTGTTATTAAGGCACAAAACAGATTCTTATATGGCCCAAGATTTTGATGTAGTATTCTTAACATGATTCAAGACACATATACACTAAGTAAATTTAGCAATAAAAAACATCTATTTTTATCATATAAATAAATAAAACATCAATTCAACTTATATACGCAATGACATATATTTAAAACACACAGAACTTGTAAATTGAAATAAGTATTCAATTTGTTTACCTAACATAAAATAACATTAATGAAAGGAATGTGCTTTTATAATATTACCTTAGAACATGCGTATTTTATCTGACAGTTGTATTCCAATTCGTTTCTAAATTTATTTATTTTTAACATCTACCGTATTATTATATTATATATTTGTTACATTTATTTATAATACATGTGCACTAATGTCATCGGCGGGGATACAAGCGACTGGCTACCCTGGATCCATGCCTTCCCTTTATTACCATTGTTTATATTATTAAAATCTTCTTTCAAAAATTTGTTTTATTACATTTTTTTTAATATATTTGTGCTACTGTCATCGGCGTGCATACAAGCCAGTGGGTTACCCTGGCTTCATGTCTTTAGTTTATTTCCAATGTTTATATCACGCAAATATTAAATTAAAAAAACAATGCTTTTTGTTACATTTATATAAATACATTTGCACTACTGTCGGCGAGCATGCAAGACACTTGCTACCCTGGCTCTAATTTTGGGAAAATAGTGATAATTTCTTTTATTTAACATTATTGAAGTAATAAATAATATATATTTATTTCAGTTCTCTATCACCGGGAAAAATGGGTGAACAATCAATCAAACAAACAAACTCACGAACTTTATATATAGAGATTGGTAGAACAAATTTGTTCTGAATTATCTATTGCAATATAATTTTTTTTAATCAAATTATTTTACGCCTCATTGACATGATTTATGTTTGAATATGCTCTCACCAGTAAGCTAGTCTACCATACTCTTATTATTAAATAAGAGCTCGAAGAGATAAAGAAAATTATTCTTCCATTTTTAATAGTAGTATTCATTTATTGGTTACAACATATGAATAAGTTAACGTATTGTGTTTAGTATATTGTTTAGATAAAACCCAGTAAAAGCTAAAATAACGGAATCCATTAAAGTGAAGTGTGAATTCATTAGTATTATCAAGGGTGATTCAACTGTCATCCGGCTTGCAAGAGTAATTGCCAAATTCAATTGAATATGGTCAAACCACTTAAAATTGTAAAACAAGCTATATTTATCCCAACCCTTTCCATTAAAGTCAGATCCACAAAACAATAATAGAATAGTTAAGCACCAGGGTTGTGATGATAAAAAAATTATCACAGTGAAAAAAAAAGAACTTCGGATTGAATGTGAATTAGAACCGAATCGACTACTGAAATTTATCATGGAGATATATCAACTTTATTTGAAAAACAGAGAAACCCTTTTAAATTCTAATTTTTAATTATTTGCTGAGGTTTTTCCTTCTGTCTTGTTATATCGATATAGAGATGGATATTTGCAACAGTAGCTCAATTCGACTTATTATAATATCATACTCAATAACTTGTCTGATTTTATGAGTAATATTGAAGGACATCGTTTACCAAGTAAATTTATACTTCCGAGTTATAATTACTTCCAGAATACGATATTTTCTGATTTTTATTATTATATTAATAACAATTATTATGTGATAAAGTAAACAGAAAGTAAGACGCTAGGTTATCTCTGTGGTTAACGTAGTCGCCTCAGAGCTGGTAGTCCGGGGTTCGATCCTCACCTGGCCCTCGATATATTCATGCGGGAGGTGAATAAATCTGAGCACGTCGTCACTCAGAGAGGACGTTATGCCGACGGTCCTGAGCCTGTACGATGTCAGGTACTCGTTAAAGACTCCTACTCGAAATGCACTTGAGTTAGGCAAAATTTAGGACTTCCAATGTAGAACCTGTAGAACCATGGATCAAACAAAAAGCTGATAAACGGCTGACCCGCTAGGGGATCAGTTTAAACAATAAAAAAAAACTGAAAGTAGCAACAATATTATTTTGAAAAATATATTCCTTCGGAGAAAAGTAATATTAGGCACATACCAACGTAAATTGTAAAAACAATTTAAGCAAGCGAGAACCAATAACCTTAATATTTACATCATCTGGAAAGGATGTTGAAAATTACTATATATAATAGTAGATATTGATAAAAATATCGATCATGAAGTAAAAATAAAATAAAATAAAATTTATCAGGACTCGGTCAGTGAAATGGCAGAGTAAGGTCGAACGGAGTGTTTCCCAAATTATGAGTGGTGAGCCACTGGTGGGCCACAAAAAGTTATAGAATTACGCATTAGCTTCGATTAACCATTTCAATAGTGGTAATTCTAACAAAAAACCTCTTTTCATTATTTGTATGGGAAGGTGACAAAAACACACATAACGATCAATCATAATTTAAATATTTAGATAATTTGAAAATATTTTAAACAATTTTGTTTTCAAATGACTGAGCAAAAAAAGAAGTAAACATTAGGATAGTACAAGAAACAACAAAAAAACAGGAGATATAGAAATGAATGTATCCGTTCAAAACTACCTCCTCTACAATTCTGCCTGCCAAACATCCTTCTATCTTAACTCTCAATTACAGATATACACTTAAGTAATGCAATCATTTGGTCATCAAATCTTTGCTTCAAGTTTATCATTACTAATGCTTTAAGTTGGTTGATGTTCCATTATCTTCTAAAATAATTAAATAAAAATTAGTAAAACTAGCAGTATTGTTCACTAATTTAATTATGAGTTTTGTTATTGTTATTAGTAAAAACTGTTGAAGATATCTACATATATTTTGCTGTCATACTATCACAAAGGGGACATACATAATTTACCTTCACAGATATTATTTGCAGGTAGTCGAGATTAGTTTTTATGTAAAAGTTCTCTATAAAATCTTCTCGGGGAAGTGTCTTAGGAATCTTCTCTTGTGCAGTTTTTTCTCACTGGATGGCCATAAACCCTTGATGCATGTATTCGACTTTAACTTTAGTTTTTACATGACCATAAATGATACATTCTATTGTTGGAAAGGTTGCCATTATCTTATTTACTTGCGAATATTGTTATTACTTTGACATATATATATATATATATATATATATATATATATATATAATAGATCATCACCAACAAGCACTAACTTTTACATACAGGATAATAAGTCGTCAGCTTGAACGGCAAGCAGCCATTGTGGATAAGTTTCTCCGATATTGATTTTCATTGGTTTTGTTTGCGTTCTTTAACACATAGTTTTGCTTTTTAACATATATAATTAAGCTTTCCTATAAGAAATGTACAAAGTTATATGTCATTGTTTCACCCTTACAAAATTTGTATTCCAGCGTATGAAAAAAATTTAAAAAAAAACTTAAACATCGGTGGTACAACTTTGACTTCAAGTACCATAACTGACCAATCCTATCAATTTTGCATATTTTTCTACATCACTGCTGAGTTTTGAATTGCATTTTACTATATGTATATCGTTGAAGGTAAACTATAATTATAATATTGATCTACCAATGTTTTTAGGACTCATCCTTTTGAAATATTTACTAAAGCATGTAATAACGTTTCAGCTAATAAAAATATTTTCATTAAAGCTGTTCATGAATTAAATATGTTCCGTTGTAATTGTGATATATATTTTGATAAATTAATCATAAGTAAAAAAATGTTCAAAAAATATGAAGCTAAATCAATATTATGAAGGAGTCAAGTCCAGACGAATATTATAGTGAGAAGATAAGGGTTTAGCTGGGCGTAAGCCCTTCTCAGATCTGTGTTGTCAGCACATCCCGATTTATTCACCAGGACCAGGCATGCAGAGACTTCATGCATTGATAAAAGAAAAGTGGATTTTCTGCATACATGAACTGATTTCCTTAGGTTTTATTGTCAACTGTCTCATCACCACATTATGTTAATGCTTTCATTAAGTTACATAATGTGACGCAACTAGATAAGTAAAATTCTTTGCACTAATAACAATCACAAGGTGATACATTTTTATTTTGTTGGCTATTTAGTAAATAAATTATTTACTAAATAATTTTTTACTAGTTAACAATCATTAGTTTTTCTAAAATTAAATTATTGATATGTATATGTAAATGACAAGATTTCAGGGCAAACATATATATTAAGTCAACGTCTAAACTATAATAAACAAAAATTAAATTTGACTAAGTTTTTTTAACATAAACACGTGTTCTTCTTCAGTAAAACTCTCACGAAGTTTATATGTTTGGTTGAAGGATCATGGTCACTTTCTGATTTTCTTATTGAGGATTTGATGATGACGTATATAAGCACTGATATAACAATCATCTTATGAACACATAATATGATGTATAAGATAATATGATAATAATATTCATCATATTGATATGATGTAATATGGACGCATATTATGATGAGTCGTCATCACTTAGAGAGATACGAGTAGCTCTCAAGACAAGAGAGGACTAAAGAATATTTCATTCTAGAGGCCCCCAACCAGTGTAGCAAATTTACAGTTGAAAGACAGACAAGAAAAGTTAAAATAATAACAAAATAAATAAAAAGTTTAAAATAAATTACAATGAGAAAATATTTAAAAAACAAAAAAAATATGAAAACAAATTTGTTTAAAATTAAAATTAATAGCACTTCAGAATAATTAAAAATGAGAGTTAAGCTGAGACGCAGATCCACTTCTCAGGAGAAAAATAAGTTCTTCTAAAGCCCTCTACTCGACATCAGCATTGAGGAGATAAGGTAACAATATCTTAGCGTTGAAAATTGATAATTAAATTCCTGATCCCACCCTTGGCTTGGGATCGTTATTATCTTGAACTTCTCCTTACTTGATGATTATCCTACAAAATTATTTATATAATAATTAAAAATAAAAGTTTTTTAATTTATTTTTGATTAATTTAGGTTTTCAACAATTTATTGCATTTACTTTCTTGTAAAACATTTTTCATCATTTTTTGGTTAATTTATTTTATTTTTGTAATTATTTATTTTATTCCCCCCTCCTCCCCGGTCAATTCTTGACAACACTGATTCAGTGCCTCTTCAATGAGACAGGCACAAAGTCTTAACCTCGTTTGTGTTTGGAGTCCTTCATATCATGAAGAACTCGAAATAACCACTTAGATAACAATACAAAATCTGACTTAGTTATTTCGATGTATTATGAGGAGAGGAGATTTGACCTTGAGAAGGGAAACCACAGTGAAAAAATATTTTGTCCTAGTTGCAGTGCAATGCTGCCAACAAATGAAGGGAGAAAAAAGGGATAAAAAATAAAGGTATAAGAATAAAAATTAATAATAATATTCAGAACATATATTAACATTAAAACAAATAAAGAAGAAAGCACAAAATAACAGAGAAATTATGACTGACATCATAAGCCTAAAAAACAAAGATAAATTAAAAGAAAATATTTGCGTGATAAAAAAAAAATATTGAACACTTAATTAATGATTTATATTCCGTCCAGAAGTTAATTTAGCACAAATAACCCGGAATGTGTCGTATCAGAAGCCCTCAAGGTGAACATGGTGTTATAATAGGATCTGTGTAAGGATTTCTATATTTAAACTGTAAATCAGAGAAAGACCAAGAACTTTTGGATGGATAACAATAGGAAGGTTACTGCGCTGACTAATGGAAGCCCTTTGAGAATTCATATGCAGGCTTTGGTTAATAAAAGTTAGAGTCGAAAATCTATTCCTACGCCTCTTGTATATCCCGATATTGTATAAATACTAAGTGGACTGTACCTAGTGTGATGTTTCCTATTTGATATTGGCTTCCACTGAAATGATGGTTTACTTGACTTCATAAAACCAGTAATTACATATTGTTTGCATATTCTCTTTTGATTTTACCCTAATCATAGCAAATCATTTGCGATTAGGGCTTTTTTTTTTGTTACCTGCAGTATAAATAAATGTAGAGATCTAGTAAGTAAAATTATTCTAATTTCAAATAGGTATTTAAATAGGTAATAAATTAAATAGCTATTTAATTTTAAATATGAATTTGAAATTTATAATTTATTTAATTATCTAATTTCAATTAATTAATGTTACACAATGAATGATTCCTTATTATAATACTACCTTATATTATTATTTTATAATATTATACTATACCTTATCAGTCCTCATGTTACAATAATCAGTCCCTCTAACTCTAAAACAGAGGGTTATCTCGCGCAAAAAGAGTATATCAATAAAATCAAACAAAGCCTGGCAACAGTTTTTAGAACAATTTTGCTCTTTCTAATGTTTCTTACAAAATGTACTTATAAAACTGTTGTAAGTCTTTATATTAAATAAATATGTTATCCACAATAATTATTTAGGATTCACTTACAGTGGTAGCAGTCAGTTATAGTAAACAAAGACCATGGTTATACACTGCCTCAATCGCCTTGTCTCAACTCTGCATTATTCCATGAATTATGTCTCCCCATTTATTATTATATGTCTCTCTATCCACCACCTGTGATAGTTACGAATGGAACTGCTAATGACTATTAGTAATTTTAATTAATTCATGCCGTTTCATATCGCAGTACAACTTAGAAGAAATCATTTTCTCACATATATCACCAAAAAACTTTAGCAGTTACAGAAACTATTACTATAGAAGTACTAAGTAATCATCTTTTCTATGATGAGCATTTTAGTTGGAAAACTTAGCACGTATTCAACTTTGTAATTTAAACTGATATCAGTTAAATATAGGTGCACTTTCATTTGTTGACAAAATATTCCACTTGTTGGAAGGATTCTAAGAAATAACACAACTACTTTTTTTTTATCGAAGTATATTAAGCGATTCTCAACAAAACATATTTTGACGTTTCATCTAGTAGTAGCAGTCCTTAAGGGAACACATATAGGCCGAATGTTGGGCCCTTTGTGACACTACGCAATGAAGATTGGTTCTAAACTTTGCCTAATCTCAAGTGTATTTAGAATAGGGATCTTTAACGAGTGGCTGACATCGTGCAGGCTCGAGACCGAGGCTTAACATCCTCTCGAGGGACGACATGCTCAGATTTCTTCACTTCTCTCGTCAATAAAACAAGGGATGCAGTGGCTATCAAAGCTTGGACCCAACAGTTTAGCCGAGCTCACTAACCACATAGCTATCCTGGCCCCCTAACGTTTCGTCTATGTTTCTAAAAAAGCACCTTTAAATATACTTTTTGGCTATATTTTTAGACATTATCTGACACTGGGCCAAAAATTTTGCAATAATACACAAATAGCATTCATTTTCTACTTAATCCTGATATAAAGAAGTGAAAAATAGAAAACGATTTAAATGTTATACACACAAATAAAAGAATATATTTTCTGAATAATATAATACATATTTCTATTAATCTCTACCATATCTGGCCATGTTTAAACTAAATGGTACTAGAGAGATAGTCGAGTGGCAATGTGGAGGTTATTCACGTCTGAAGAGGTAGGTCGAATTTAAAAACCATGGAAGCATTGAGATACTGACTGTCGACTTTTCAGACTCTAAGGAGAGATTAAGTGAGACAAGCTTATCTACAAACAGCCCGTTTGAATCTCCTTCTGTAGCTGTTCAGACCGGTAAGATTCTAATCTGATGTCCCAGCTCTTTTCAAACTCTTCAATGAAGCTGATCAATCCAGGCATCAATCGTTAAAACACGAACTATCAATCTGATTTCGTTTTGCTTACTGGCAATCGTCTAGACTTCCAATACTCTTACGAAAATCAATTATATAACTTGATATTATTTGCAATAAAACAGTTCTAGTATCTGTTTCAATCTTTTTCTGTGGTTTTACAGATAGATCCTCCAAACAAATATATTTTAAATACCCTATCTAAAGTATTTTACAATGATTAATATTAGAAATTCAATAAACTGTCTTACCCCTATACAGCTACTGGGATTTTCCGATCGGTTTTGGGCTTAACTCATCTTCGATAAGAATTGAGTCGTTGTCGAGGTTTATGTAACTTACTTTCCCACTGCTGTATGTATTTTGATTACACATATTAAAAAGCTCTTATCTAGTTAACATTATGTAGTGTGATTCTTTCTTCACTATTTACGACGTTGTCAAATCATCGTTTCATTTTTCTTAAAGGGTTAAATAAAATATCGGTTTCATAGTTGATTTGCTCATTTATTAAATTATCCGATTCTTTATGTCTATATGCTTACAATTTTTCTTCAGTCAGACAACTCCAGCAGCAGTATGATACGAGGCAAGAGGGTTTATTATATTTCTAATATTAATCATAGTAACCTCAGTGTTATTAAGTATATACTTTAAAATTTATATAGCTAATACATTATACATTAACTCATGTATAATGTATTAGTGTATAACTCATCAATATATTATAAGATTGTATTACATAACAATGTAATTTGAAAATTTTCTTTTGTTATCTTTGTAACAGTATTTCTATCAGTTAAACCAGTGTCTCCCAAACTTTTTCTAGTGACCGCCCACTTGGGTCCATAAACATATAACTCAACACCCTTGAATAATAATCAGATTCCTAGACTAAATAACCAACTGAGTAACATTTTATGAATTAAATTAAATTAATTACTAATAGAATATTTATTTAGAATCCAATAGATGTATTGTTTCATAGTATATTTATGCAAAAGAATAATACAAAATAAAAGAAACTTAGGTGAGAATATACTTTTAACATAAAAATGAATTATCAAAACAAATAATTTTAAGAATGTTTCCTAGAAGTTATATGTCATGTTTTCACTTAAATAGAAATTATATTGCATGAACATTTTCAATTTATGGAAATAGAATCCCCGCTCCTTTTTGAATTACTGCCCCCCCGATATCAAAGCAGGGGGCGGTACCGCCCATCTGTGACTTGTTTTTTCACAATGATTGTCTATTTTTATTAACCTCTTAATTTTAATCATTTTAATGTCTGTTTAACCTTTGAAAAATTGTTATTAAGTTAATTTAATCTGTTTATACATGACGATGATTTCGGTGAAATCGAAAGCTTGTAAGTAGAAAAATATATTATTGAGTAAGCTACAAAATTATTTCTTTGATGTCTCTGGGACAACTCCTTCATGAAATCACTCCCTACCAAAGAAAACTAGTTAGAAAACTAGAGAACACCAGCAAAAAGGTCGTGAATGCGAAAGCTGCCGTCTACTTTAATAAAATATGTTTACAAGAGAATCTGCTGCCAATATACATTAATATATATATATAAAGATTTCACATAAACACGTGAAATAGCAATCAATGATCAAACCACAATAAGAAATGGTTTGATCATTTCTAGAAAAACAAGACTAAGATCTTTCAACCGTAACACAGCGGTCTTCGTCAGAGTCAAAAACCCAACTGACTCTGACTCAGTTGGGTTTTCGACTCTGACGAAGACCGCTTGTTACGGTTGAAAGATCTTAGCCTTGTTTTCCCATTTTTTATTGTGGTTTGATCATTGATATATTTGATATATATTGATATATATATATATATATATATATAATGTTGTATATTAAGTCGTTTGCTATGCATACGTGATGCGATAAGTTTGGAGCAAAATTATTAATCTGGTGAAACATTAGTTTTTTTGCTAAAATAATTTTATATGAGTTTAACAAATTCAAATTTAGCAACAAAATGCTATTGTTTTTATTAAATTACAATTTGTTGAATATAAATATTATTTATACAAATCTGATGATTGCATTAAATGATTATTACTTTTCTTATTATTACTTCAGCAATTAATAAAAAATTGAGTAATTGAAAAGATAAATAATTGTTTGATTTATGTTGGTTAAGTTAATCTCTAAACTTTTTTTTTCGACTTGATTCATTTCAAATATGTAATGTTTGAACTTCATTTCCATTCTATTTTTCCCTTGAGAAACTTTTATTCCAAGAGTAGCGATAAAACTAACAAATGGCACACCAATAAAAGGGAAAGAAAAATCTGCGGGCGAAGAGGATAAGGACGTTGAAAAGACAGGTAGATTGATTGACGTTGCCAATGTAGGGACGCATCTTTGCCTCCTATTCTCTCTCTTCTATTTCCTCAAAACCCAACTAGCTTATCTGGCGGGGAAAAGTTTAAGAATACATATTATGTAATCTTTGACTTTTATTGCTGCTACTGTACATGCATATATAGAGCATTATCCAATTCAAACTTCTGAGAATTCATGTGAAAATAATTAATAGTCATTAGCATCATGTAGAGTATGTAAAAGAGCTCAAATATTCCAGCATTTTGTTTCTGCTTTACAGAATTATTTTTTAAATATATAATTTGTGGTGTAATAAGTATAGCAACTTATTGTAAATAAGTAAATATTATTGATGTTGTAAAATGCATTTATGATTTACTTTAGATAACTTTGCCCTGTAGATTAGGTACTACATAATGTCAGGGTTTTTAGTGTAAGTTTCTCACAAGTAAACGGGTTCGATCATCATTATGCACATTTCTAAGTTAATATCCAGTTACTAAATCTCTTATTTTTCCTGATAAGGAATATAAGTGTCCTGTTCTAAGGAAGTTATTTTCCACTATATCTGCTAATTGATTTTGCTTTGATTTTTTTTTATAATTTCATTAGTTTGAATGTATTACCTAGACAAATTAATTGCATACTTATACAATATAAATTATTCAAATTATATCACATTTGAAATAATAAAAGTACTTATATTAATTGAGGTTGTTTGAAGTATTTTGACGGTAAAAGTCTGTTAAGACTGACTCGTCCTATTTGACAGGCGTAGGTCCAAGTTAGTTTGTAGGCCAAGTCTAGGTTTGCTTGGGAGAAGTTGGTGCTTGGCATGTAAGCGCACACTAATCAGGCCTCGAGTTAGAGGTTTTGTCTCCAGTCCTCAGTTAAGTTGAATCTCTCTTGTATGAGAACAGTTCAAAGAGACTCCTTTAACTCCTCTCCCCCTTGGGTGGAGCAATTAGAAAAGCCAAATCTACCAAGTTTGCCCGCCCAGATTTCGCCTCTTCTAAGGGTCTTACACTTGCAGACATAATTACACAGTCGCCCTTCACATACTAGCCCTTGGCTTATTCCCCTCTTACTAAACATTTCTAACCCCCCTCCCCACCCATCTCACTCGACTTCACTAAATCTAACTAACCCCCCCCCCCTCAATTCTTGTCTCAAGATTAAAAATCAAAACACATACCAAAAATAAACCACACTTTCAAAACAATGTCTATTTTCTTTTCTAATTTGAAGGTTTGAACTTAGTTTTGGAGAAATAATTTATTTCTTAAAGTTTCTCAAGGTATAAGTATAACCAATAAGTATTGGAAAAGAATATAAATATGTAAACATTTATATTTATTTATATTATACTATTTATTCAATTAGTTGAATATTAACATAAATCCACTTTTTTGCAGACAACCACTCTATCTCAAACATCAATCCTATTTAAAGAACTGCTCTTCAATTCATTTAAAACTGATATATATATATATATATATATATATATATATATATATATATATATATAAAACTAGAATTTAAAAAATAACACATAGAACGGAAACCACTGAACTCACTACTATATTTCGATGTCCTCGTCTTCAGGAAAAGAAGTGAATCGCTCCAAAGGTTGATAACGACTGACTTGGCGTTCGAACTGAAGCACTCAAACAGTGTAGCCAACTTTCGGAGGAAAGGTAGACAGGGAAGATAAAGAGATAAAAGCCAAATAAAAATTAAAAAAATGAAAACATGTAACTAAAATAAAATTAAAAGCTGACAACAACTTTAAAAAAAAAAGAAAAAAAAAATCAACGATTGAGGTTAAGCCCAGGAGCCGATCTACCGCCCAGAAGACTAATAAGTGCTTCTTCTGAAGCTCTCAGAGTAACTTTCGAATTAGTCTGATCAATCTGCCTCAGGACCTGTACACGGAAACAGTCATTAAAACTGAGTCCGTGAGAACTGGCATGAGTAGCAACGGGAAGGTCACTGCGTTTTCCAACGGATGACCTGTGATTATTCATACGCAGGCTTAGCTTGGTGGAAGCCAAACCCACATAAAAAGAATCACACTGGGTGCAATCCAAACGATAAACGCAGTTACCAGAGGTACAAGAGGTCTTGTGAGAGATAGGGTAGGTGCGTTTACTATGGAAGGAGGTAAAGGAAGGAACAGGATTGATGATAGGACAAGTAAGACATCCACGACGTCCACATTGAACCATACCACCAGCAGTTTTTGGAGGCTTAGGAGAAGAGATGTGAGAGAAGATAGATTGAGGATTAGCAGGTTTGCGATAGGAAATGGAAGGTGCCTCACTGAAGAAGTACAGGAGGAAGAAGAAAGTATAGGGAAAAACTCCCTGACAACTGCACCCAGCCTATGAGCACCAGGAAAATAAGTGGTGATGAGGAAATTAGAGTCACTGCGATCCCTCCTAGGACCTGAATTATGATGAACGTCTGCAGGGACTATACGGTTGTTAATGAAATTAGAAGGATATCCTCGGTCAGAAAATTTCTGTTTCTATAAATCTATTTGGAAGGAACGATCTTTTATTCTGCTACAAATTTTATGGAGGTGTATGGACAATGATCTGGGGATAGCTTTTTTTACGTGGGAGGGATGTCAACTCCTATATATATATATAATATATATATATAATATATATATATATATATAATATATATATAATATATATATATATATATTACAGCATTTTTTGATAAAATACGTACTATTATATTTAGAGTTTTTCATATAATCATTTTCATAATCAATAATTCATATGCGATTCTTATTTTATTGGATGTCATCAATTTTCAAATATGTTTTAATATATTGAATCAGTTTACGTTTGCACCATCAATATAAAAGTTTCTCGACGTAGTGTATTGGTTTCATCAAATAGAGTATACATGGTCATTTTAATTACTATTGGCAACATGTTTTTTTTAAGCCTATACTAATAGATTTTAAACTACTGATTTATTGCTAGTGTCCCTGTATTATTCTCATAATAATGATGAACTTGGAATCAGTAGATTAATTTTTTGAAATAAATGAAACATTATTGGTTTTAGTCCTTTCTGTGGACCCCGAATACAAATTTTTGGAGAATTATAATTTTTTGATTAAAAGTTAGTCAATTATGGAACCTGACTTGTAAGAACAAGAATGCAGTAATGTATGCAATGCAGAATAATAACAGTTTAATATGTTCAACTGGCAAGAGCGATGCTATTTCAGAAACTATAACAATCCAACCCAACAGCGGTGTCTTCTTAACTAAATACGTTTCGATTTATTCCACCCATAAAACGAAGAACATAGTTTACGTTTCTACATTATGATTTGAGTGCAAGCTAATTTTTATGTGTAGTTTTAAGAAAGTTGAAAACAGCTACAAAGTTCTCAGGGAGATAAGTAGGGGATGTCCAATTCACTCGTCTCTAAAGGTGACGAATTATGACGTTGACCATACCTCTGTCCAGGGTTGCCAGACTATGAGAAACATTTAAAGCCAAATTTTGAAATTAATAAAGCCAAAAAAGAGCCAAATGCATAACAACTAATATCACCTCTTATTTTAATAAAATTTAAAGAAATTGTACAATAAGTACTTACATTTTATTCATCATCACCACAAAGAACATTCATGTAGTTGATTTCGTCATCAGATTTGGCATCTTTTTTTTCATACAAATTATGACTGTTGTGCAGTTCTATCATTCGTGACGTACATATGAAGTCTTTGCAGCGAATTTTATTATCTATGAGGTACGTGCGAATCCTAACTATAGCATCTATACTAGCAAAGTATTAGAATTTCAAAGTATCCATAGGAATGCCACTTGATGTAAAAAAACTGACTAGCAATCCTAGGGTAGTTTTAACATTCCAACATACACGAAACATAATATTAATATCAAAAAATTACATTATTAGTTCAAAAATAAAGAATTCTTAAAGTTACGAAAAAATGGACACAATCCTAGTCTAGATTTAACTTTTTAACATCTAATTTATATAAAAATCTTCCATTATTAGTTCAACAATAAAGAATTTTGAAAAAAAAGACATAAATCTAGTCTATTTTATTTATCTATAATTAGTTTTCTACTTGGACATTATGAAGGGTGATCAGCAATAAGTAAAAAAATATCTTAAAGTTGAATTATAGTACTTATTTCAAGTAAACTAAAATACACTTCGTTATACTGCTCCACACTCACCTAAACCATCACGTGCACTGTTACACTTACACATTGAAAACGTAACCGTTAGTGGTTACTCAAAAGTAAGTAACGGAAAATGAAACGAAACAAAACACAAACTGAACGAGAAACATACGAATGTTTAAAACAATAGAAGAAAAGCTCAATTATAGCCCTATTACCATCAAATTTAATAAAATAATGAACAAATTGACGGTATTGTGAATTATAAGTTTAAAAGTAATTTAATATTTCAGTTTCTGTTCTAAACAATAAGAATCAATGTCCATTCCATGCGTAAAATGTAGAGAGCCAAATTTAAGGCCAAATTTTTAAAAAGGCCAAATTAAATTTTTAAAGGCCAAACTGCTTCGAATAGAGCCAAATTTGAGATATTTGGCCTCCAAAAGGCCAATCTGGCAACCCTGCCTCTGTCTTTCTACTACTCTCCTCACTCCAGCTGTCCACATTTTACCCTTAAAGCAACTGCTGTTAGCTAACATACGGATCTAGTAACAAACAAATATTTTGATAATATAATCTGATACAGACCTATTAAGTCCATTATCAGATGCCCAACACATACCTCTTGCTAACCTGCTGATGAAAAACTAGTAGCTCAATGATAAACTAAGAAAATTACATACAATAGGTATGAAAGACCTAAATTCAGAAAATGTTATAAACATTAAAAAATATGCCTGAGAGATAATTATTCACAGATATATATCGAGACACAAAAAGAATTACTTTGGTAACTAATATAATTATAATTTTGACACTAGAAGAAAAATGGATTAAAATTCAATCCTTCTGAACAATTTTAAAATCCGTTAAATAGAAAAAAAACTGGGAGGGGGTATTTTATGCCAAATTTCAGTCTTATGAAGCAAAATTATCAACAATATTTTTAGCACAATACAAAAATATATTTCAAATTGGAACAATTTATTAATTAAAATATACCAATGGGTTTACTTGAAGTACATTTAAAACATTCTAAAGTAATATTATAAAGACACATTCCTTTCATTAATGTTATTTTATGCTAGGTAAATAAATTGAATATTTCAATTTACATGTTTTGTTTGTTTTTAATATATTTCATAGTGAATATAACTTTAATTAATGTTTTATTTATTTATGTCATAAAATAAATAATATTTTTTTTACTTTTAAATACTTTTTATTTTGCTAAATATGCTTACTGTGTATATCTTGAGTCATGTTAAAACTACTATATCAAATGCTTGGGCCATATAAGAATCTGTTTCCGTGCTTTAATAACAAGAAACAGCAATTAAAATTATCCCTGTCAATCATGTTCAGTGAATTAATTTCAATTCCTATTGTTATAATTTCTGAGTGACCCAATAGGTCACAATTATTCTAGTATATTTATATAGTTATTTATTATAATCCAAGTAGGTGTCAGTACTTTTTAAATCACTGGCTAAATTGACCTGCTTTATAACTCAGTAATTACGGTCAGTCTAGTATAGTATTGTATATACTATATATAGTATAGCATAGTATAGTAAGTATCTATTCTAGTATATTAATATAGTTATTTATTATAATCCAAGTAGGTATCATTATTTTTAAATCACTGGCTAAATTGACCTGCTTTATAACTCAGTAGTCCACCAGCTTTTATAAGCTTTCAAGGATATATATTATTTTTCCGTAACAAACATTTCTCATAGACTGAGACATTTATACAGAAATAGTTTTAAAAAGTTTCAAAAATCTTTCGTAGCAATTAGTTATTTTTTAAAATTATTATTAATGTTGTTTCTCTGGTGTTATGGTATTAATGTTATTTTCTCCATGTAGTAAATAGGTAAATTTTGATCAACATAAATATCATTTAATAAAATGGTAATATGAAAATAAAATAAAAATTATCAGAGTACAATACCTTGTTTGTACAGTAATAAGCAAAAATTAAAAAAATTCCCAAATTCCCAATGTCAAAGTATATATTGGCCATACTTTGAATATGAGGTATTGAACTTTGCTATTTATTAAATTGCAGTGTCACTATAGAATATAGAATAACGAACCAAATTTACAAAGAATTACTAAAATAGGATAGATTAAATGGACAGTAACAAAAGTTATAAAAGAATATGTTGTTATGATGAGATGTGATATGATGGTTCGATCGATGACGTCGACACTTGGAACTAAATATTTTTATTTTTTAAAAGCTTTAATAAATAAATTGTAGAAATACAGGAAATGGTACAAAAAGAAGTTTTGATAATAATAAGAAACTAAATAACAATAGGCAATTACGACTAATATTAATAATAGTAATATAAAATGTCATATGAAATAATCTTTAAAAATTTATTACAACTACATAATAAATCTAACATATTATTAAGGAAGAGTTGGATCTAATTTCAATTTCTCAATTACCTCTGACCTGTTTATAACAGTTCTCAAATGTTCGGCAGCTCGCCGAACACTTCGCAAGTGGGCTTCGTGTCCCTATTTCTTCTTCCCTGATGACGGTTAAACCGAAAATTAGAAACTGTGTGTGTATATATATATATATACCATGATAAACGAAAAACTATATATATATATATATATATATATATACATAAACTATATTGACAAAAATAAACACACACAGAAATAGAACAAAATCCTGCTACTATATTTCGATGGCCTCATCATCGAAATAGAGTAGTGAGTTTCTGGCTCATTTCAATGTGTTCTTTTTGTGAATACAGTTTATTTAGTTCGTGGAACTGTACATTTAAATGGTTATACATACGAGTATATGGTATAACAAGAATGGCAATGAACACCCGAAATAATAATGAACATCCGAACCACAATAAGAAATAAGAAAAAAGAGTAATTAGTTTTTACTTTTTCCTTCCTCTTCTCCTTTGTTTATCCTAATATGTCTCACTGGAACATTATTCCTTCCTGCACCTTAGACACTTCAAAATACCTCTCTTGCTGTCCGCTCTTCTCAACCCTTTTCCATATGTTCCTACATCTTTATTTTAGTTGAAATTTGACTCTGACGAAAACAGCTTGTTACGATTTAATGATCTTAGTCTATTTTCTCATTTCTTATTGTCATTTGGACGGACCTTGATATATATAAATATATATTGAATGTTTTCCTTATCTCGACCACATATATTTAACATTATTTGTCTTTTTTATCAAGGTTTGGTCTAGCTTAAGACCTATATATTTATATATACAAATTCAATAGAATGTGGTGATGTCATTAACATATACACATAATTTGATATTCGTAATAAAATATAGTTATTTATACGTCATGTACTTTTCAATTATCTTAAACTTCTCAAAACCACGTAATTTTAATTTTTTTTGCTTTAATTATGGAGGAGAGAGTTGATTATTTTTTAAATATCTGTCAGGGATTTATACTTTATTTGAAACCCAAGCTAATTAGTTGAGTCGCCTTTGGAGCAATGTATTTATTAGGTAGAAAATTCCCCTTCATAATGCTATTTAGCATATATGGGTGATATATAGGCGGGTCCCTTGCATACACAACCAAGCCTCGGTCTAACCCTCCACTCACCATACTAATCTCTTTTCTAATGCACTCAATTTAAAATTACAATTTCCTTGGAATAACCACTACCTACCCACGGCTCATTATTTCATTGTTACTGTTTAACACTACATGATCATCATAAACAAATGGTTTTTTAGAAAAGTAATAAATATATTTTTTTCTTTACATTTGTTCTTCCTTATTAATAATAATACAGTATTAGATTATCAAAAAATAGAAACTCATTCAAATTTGGGGAACTCACTGTGAACACTAATATTTACTTATAAATAAGTTGTAGCAGGAAACTCTCTCTTGCTTACTCACTATCTCTCTCTCTCTCTCTCTCTCTCTCTCTCTCTCTCTCTCTCTCTCTCTCTCTCTCTCTCTTTCTGTTACAACTACAAACCTACATAATGTAAGTATATATAAGGCAAATTGTTTATGTTTACAATACGTCAAAAACACATGGGAAGAACTGCACAGAAGAATAGTCTTAGCACGTCAGTTCACATGAGAAGAAATGGTAGTTTGGTGGCTATAGAAGTAAATAGTAAGTTCATAATATTAATGAAGGTAACGAAGGTAGAAGAGAGAAGGGTCCATAAAGTATAAATGAAGGTGGAAAAAATTACATATGAAAACAAAATTTACGATTACTAAGTAATGTATAAAAACATTAAAATAATTGAATTTATTAAAAACTATATCAATATAAAATTGTACTGCTAATGACGGTTGATGAAATAAAAAAATATCACCTCTGAAACCATGAAAATATATATTATTACTGTGCTGATTTACAGAATCCTTAATCATATTAAAAATAAATAGGACAATTAAACACACAACAATACAAATAAATAAACAAGTCCTTTAAAAGAAATGATAATAAAATAATAAATAATTCATACGTTATAAGTCAAGGAGACAACATGGGCTACTTTTGAAGAATTTGAGGTAACATTCGATTTGGAATTGAGTGGCTTGTAGAGCATTTGAAATTTAAATATTCCTTAAAACTGAGACTATCTGAATTCACGGAGGCAGAAATAGGATCCTTATTGTACTAACCAGCTAAAGGTGCATGACAATTTAGACAAGAAGTCAACTATGTTCAAGTCAAATGGACAAAAAAAACAGACTCTAAGTCGAAGATAGTGGATTGAAATGGTTTCAGGAAGTGAATTATTAAAGATAGGGTAGAAATTATGAATGAAAAGGGAAGCAGAGAAATAAACACCTTGGTTAATAAGAATAGAAGTTGACAATTACATTGTAGACTGATTCGAGTTTCTTGATTATAAAGATAATGATGCTTGTGGATGAAACGAATTCTCTTCATTTTAAGAGGTTTTTAGTAAGAAGTGGTCAGTAGCTTATCAAATTTAAATAAAATTAAAGAAAGAGAGTTAACAGGAAAACATACGCAGTAACATTGGCATGTTTATGGACATATGAAAAAAGGTAGTCCTGAATAGAAAAGAATCACTAGGATTATAGCTGGGCCTAGACCGATGATGTATCATGGTAGGTAAGCAATAACATTCGTTGGAAAGGGACATAACTTCGTACTGAAAGAACGGAGATAAAGATGTAAGCGGTGAACTTAGATTTCCTTTATATATTTTGGTAGAATCAACAATCTTTCAGATTATTACACATTTGAAATATGAATATAGTCAGATATCTATGAAGACATATCTGTTTATATCAATATATACAGACATGGCGAAGAAGCTGTATGTTAAGGCATTCATTGAAGGAAATACCGTGGATATAAGCATAGATGGAAACGGGTAGATTGGGGCGTTTCTTGACGGAGGGGGCCAGGTTAGCTCAGCTTTTAACGTACTCGCATCTGAACTGATAGGACCGGGGTTGGATCTCCAGTTGGTCCTCGATTTATTCATGCGGGAGGTGAATAAAACTGAGCACGTCGTCCTTAGGAGGAGGACGTTAAGCTGTCGGTCCCAAGCCTGTACGATGTCAGGTATTCGTTAAAGATCCCTACTCTAAATACACTTGAGTTAGGCAAAATTTAGGACTGCCCCTGTAGACTCAATTTTCATTGTGTGGTATCACGAAGGGTCAATGCTCGGCCTACGTGTGTTCCCTTGTGGGACTACCACTACAACCTAACCTAACCTAACCTTGTTGACGGAAGCAGCCGCACTGTTGGTTTCCAACTGCATCTGTGCACTTCCTGTGACTTTATCTTTCTCCAGATAAGACGAAAACAAACATGCAAGACTATTGATTAATATATCTTATTTACCTCTCTTTACTCATATCATTTGTTTAGTATTAGATCGATCTCTCTTTTTTAGAAGTCCATATATATGTAATTTACACATAATTAAAAATAAATATATATGATTTTTTTAAAGATATTCTGTGAATCTTATACCACTCTAAGATTCACTTAGGGAGGAGTAAAGAGAATACATTTTGAGACGACTTTGACTGATTTACCAGAAAGTAATTCACTCAATTTATGTATTAAAAATGTTGTTTGTACATAAACGTAAATAGACATAAATGAAATAATAATGGGATATTTCACTTCGTTTGAAGCTCAATTACAAGGGTATTTAGGTATTCGATAGACTGTCATTCCCTTTCGTATCCTATTTCCCTTTCATAATTTAGTATCCCATGTAGATGGTTAAATTTAATAAACATTTAAACACATAAACAACACTTTTGCCTACAAAGCTACTGTTTCTATTTTTTTTTTCTTTGCTTTAGAAAATAAATAGGTGACAAATATTTTGATGTCATCTGATAAATAGGTTTTGTAATTGATCTCTGTTGTGTGTTTGTGTCTCTGGTATATACCTCAAAACCAAATATTTCCCCTTCCAATGCATACAATATCGAAAGGTAAAATTAGTTTTTTGTTGGTTGCTTACTGCATGTAATTAAACTTATATTGTTAAATAATAAAACAAGAAACATTATTTCTATTGTCCTCTCTTTAAAATATCTAAATAATATTCATTTCAGTAATTCAAAAAGGTTCTTCAATGTAATGGGACTAACTCTTTTCATGTGATGACATTAACTCATGATTATGTTCATAATTAAAACAGACAACATAAATTTCTCTGATTTACTGTATATATATAAGAGTAATCACTAACATAGACAGCAGAAACCAATTAGCACACTGACTAACAGATAACTAATAAAACAAGTAAATTATAGGCAGCTTATCTAGCTTGCTTTCTTGTAGGGGAATACAACGATGCAAATAACTAACTACAGATGACAAAGCAGAGAGAAAAAAATATTAATTATCATTAAATTCAATTTTGAATTGGATTACAATACAATTTGAATACAATAATCAAATCTATTGAAGATGTAAACACTGGGTATAAAATAGCATTTGGTCAACTCTTGATGTTACTCTTGTTCAGAATCCTTAATTGATGAATACTCTTCAGAGGTCATGTTTAAGGTCTTTGAGACTTCTTAAAATGGTACGTTTCTTCAATATATCTCTAATTATTAGTGGTACTAACAGTAATAGTATGTATTTACAATTTTTCTTACTACATATTTAATTTTGATTGCACATTATATTCAAATTTGTATTAATAATTGTTTATTTTAATCACAGACTCGTTTAAGTGGTGACGATGTGAACCGAATTAACTGTGTAGATCAAAACATTTAACTTTTTTAATTTTTTATCCAGTTTCAAAGAACAATGATGAATCATTCTGTCTAATAAAATAACTAATGGTAAACAAAAGAGTAGAATTACAGCTAAATGTAACAAACGTCGCAGGCGGGATTTTTTAGACTGACGTTAGGGACAAGGGCCAGAAGGGCACCAGTTAAGGTCTTTATTGAAGGTCTTGTCCCTAGGAAGTGGTGAATTGTTCCTAATGAAAACAAATGCCACTCGAGCCAACGTTAAAAGCATCTCTTCCTCACACAAAATGAGATAAATTCACGTTTACTTGTGTCCAATTCAATTGAAAGACCTCTCTTCCCTCCCAACTGCTCGGGTATTTATTTTAAAATCAGCTCTTACTTAATGTATTCAACTCCAATTAAATTATTATATAGCTTTTTAATTATATATTATAATTGATCTAAAATGAGAACAAAGAAAATTTAACTGTACACATAACAAAATTTTACATAAACACGTGAAACAGTTTTTTTTCCACATTTCATAATATATATATATATATATTATCTCATTCTCATTCACTCACTCCGTTTCTGATAAAGCTATAACCTTTTTAGATGTTAATATCACCATAGACAAAGGTAGTTTGGTCACCTCCATATACACAAAGCCAACCAATCCCCAACAATATCTCCATTTCAGCAGTTGTCACCCGCCACACATTATGAAGTCTATTCCACGTTCCCTTTCACATCGTATCCATAGAATTTGTAGCAATATTCAGGACAAACGACACCAGATTAGTCAACTGAAAAATAAATTTCTTGAACGTGGCTACCCCCAACATCTTCTTGACAAGCGTATCATCCCGGCTGGAATCATTCATACACCTCGAAATAATTGCATTTCCGATAATAATAGCCTCTTCCTCACCACCACATACTTTCCCACAATTAATAAGTTACGCTTAGTCATCAAGGAACTCTTCCCTCTCCTGTCATCCTCTCCGACCACTTCCAATATTTTCACCAAATCACCCCGGATTTCCTTTAGACGACCCCCCACTCTGGGCAATATCTTCTCCCATAGAAGTTTTAAACGCTCCAGGCCTGCACCTGACACTTTTGGCACAAAGCAATGTGGCAGAAGGAAATGCCTCACCTGTCCCATCATCAATCCTGACAGCCATTTCATTTCGACAGTGAACAACCATTCATACCCTCTCTCCTTTGCTAGTTCTTGCACATCCAGCAATTGTGTTTATCGTCTGGACTGCACACAATGTGACTCATTCTACGTGGGCCTGACTTCCACGTCACTTAGCCTCCGTATGAATGGTCACAGGTCATCCGTTGGTCAACGCAAGCAGCTGCCTGTTGCCACCCACGCCAATCTCCATAACCTTCCCTTCAACGATTGCTTCAGGGTTAAAATATTAAGAAAACTCTCAAATGATGACACCCAGACCACTCTAAGGGCTTCTGAGGAAGCCTTCATTTGGTTATTGGGTGCAAGAAATTCCCCTGGTCTAAATTTAATCAGATGATTTTTTTATTTTATTTTTATTTATTTATTCATTTATTTATTTATTTATTTATTTATTTTTCTCGTTTAATTTTAGTTAGTTTTATGTTTTTTTCCTTTCCTTTCTCTTTTTTACTTTTCTCCTCCCTTTTACTTAAATATCACTTTTATAATTTTTTTAACTCACAGCCTACACTGGTTCACGTTGGTAAGGTGGCTGCACTGCGTGTCATTGTATCGCGCCAGTTTACATCGGCCAGTGGACGCATTTACGTCTCCGTTCCTTCATTCTTTCTCCTTTTATTTTATTTTCTTTCTTTCTACTCTCCTGAAGACGGCAAGACGCCGAAATAATCGAGATTCGTGAGTGTTCGTCCTTTTTCTTGTGTTCTCTGGCTGTAACTTTAATTATATATATATATATATATATATATATATGAGTTTGCTTCTCAACGCGAGTACTTCGCACTTCTTCCCGATGACGACGGATGTCGAAATATCGAAGTGAGTTCTGTAGTGTCTTTCTGTGTTCTTTTCTATGTGTTAAAGTATATATATATATATATATATATATATATATATATATAATATATATATATATATATATATATATAAACATTATTAAATTTCTTCCCAACTTCTCTGTGTATTATTTTTCGATACAGTTTTTCAAGATATCGGATCTCACATTTCCATTTACTTGGTACTAAATACAACAGTTCACCAAAAGAGTAAACGGAAAAGTATTTAGTACCAAGTAAATGGAAATGTGAGATCCGAAATCTTGAAAAACTGTATCGAAAAATAATACATAGAGAAGTTGGGAAAAAATTTAATAATGTTTGTATAAACAAAGGTCTGCTACCTAGTTACACTAATATATATATGTATACGAAGGACAAGATTTCACAATAAACACGTGAAACAAGAATATATGTTCAAGTAAAAATAAGAAATGAGAAAAGAGGATTATGATCATTCAGCCGTAACAAACGGTATTCGTAAGAGTAAGAAACTCAACTGTAGTTGAAAGATCTTAGTTTTTTCCCCATTTCTTATTGTGGTTATATATATATATATATATATATATATATATATATATATATATAAATAGTTAGCTTCAGCTACTCATAGGGACTACTTCTCCCCGATGACGACGACTGTAGAAATATCGTAGTGAGTCTTTTGTGTGTGTTTTTATTTGTTTTTCTCTTTCCTGTGTGAACTATATATATACATATATTTCACGATTCAGGGAAAAGAATGAACCAGCTCACCAAACGATTTGTTTTCATATGCCGCTATTTATTTTGTACCTATACACTTGAACTACACTATACTATTCAAAAAAACAGGCTAGTTTCGGTTATTTAATAACTATTATCAATGTAAAATTGCCTGAGATATAATTAATATACAATTAAAATATAAAATACAAAGTTAAATAAACATGTTAGGAATAGACAGTGCTATTATTAGACAGTCTAGTCGAAGGTTTTGTCCGGTTAACATTGTTGTTCCTTTAAATAATGTAAATTTCATTTTCTTACTTAAAAAATTCTGACTTCTCCCTATGAAAAATGTTTTAAATAAAACCGAAACGTTGGCAACGATAGTTTAATTTTTTATCCTGGAAAATTGACTGAACCCCGATTAGAGAACACACCTTTCAACTGTTTTGTACTCCCTTGTGAACTGGTTTCTGTAGTACAGCTGGTATACCGTTCCGTCTGGGTCATTATTGGTATTTCGTTCCTTATTGACCGAGTAGGAATTCAGGAGTTTATCGAAGGCGTCCTGAATTCCTACTTGGTCAATAAGGAACGAAATACCAATAATGACCCAGACGAAACGGTATACCAGCTGTACTACAGAAACCAGTTCACAAGGGAGTACAAAACAGATGAAACCGCGCTTAAGAATATTATACGAAGAAACGTAAAATGCAAACAGCCCAACGACAGAATAAAATTACATATTTATTATAAGGCCCGGACCACAACGAATTTAGTCATAAAAAACAGCCCCATCACCGCAACCAGCAATCTGCAGAGAGTCAACGTCGTTACGAATACAAATGTAAAAAAGGAGAGTGTGAGCTCCTGGCTAACGCCAAGTATATCGGCATGACGAAGACTACGCTTTCCAGACGCCTCACCATGCACCTTCAATCAGGAGCTATAAAGAACCATACCAGACAAGCACACAATTCCGACCTATCCCGCCAGGACCTTACAGAAAACACCACCATCATCAGGCAAAACAATGATTACAATAGACTCCCAATCTATGAAGCAATAGAAATATCCAAAAATAGCCCTATAATCAATAGACAACAAACTGGGATGTCAAGAGTACTCATGCTACTCGGAGAACAAGCCCCAGCAATAGGCCAAACCAATAACCAATGAGAAGGAAGAACCACAATAGCACAACCAATCAGCGCTCACCCCCCTGACTCTCGGCTATATAAGGAGACCAGTAACCAAACGCGTCGACAAGAAGAATTCATTCCTTGAACCGTTGTTCTCACAACGAAAAATTAATTTTCCGCAAACTTGAAAAGTTGGAGAAGAAGATCATCGATCGACAATATTCAGTCGTGTATAACCAATCATGTATAAAGGAAGGACTGCTACCGAAGTACAATAATATATATATATATATATATATATATATATATATACTTGGGGAGCAGACCTTCTTTCAAACATATTTCATTACTTTGTTTGCCAATTATTATTTTTTCGGATTTCTTAGAAACCTTTTCCAATATACTAATTAAGAACTTCCACTGGCAGGGAAGAGAATAAACCATCTCACCAACCCAAATCCTGGTGAATCCACTTGCCTGGGCATTCATTGGATGGTTTCTTATCTAGAATGTGTAACGCCTCTATAATTAGAAGTCTGTTGTGATCACTCTGTTAGACAAATATATCGGCGTTGATATTTAGCATTTGCCTTGTAAATTTCTCTTGGTTGTTATTCCAGGATTTTAAAGTTTTATGGAGTACAAGCGAGAGGAAGAATGAGAAGCCTGGAGCAGGAGGTAACACTGATATCACCAGTTGAAACTGCCAACGTAACTATAGCCTTCCAATAATAGCGCTGTCCATTCCTAACATGTTTATTTAACTTTGTATTTCGTATTTAAATTGTATATTAATTACATCTCGGGCAATTTTACATTGATAATAGTTATTAAATAACCGAAACTAGCCTGTTTTTTTGAATTGTGTAGTGTAGTTCAAGTGTATAGGTACAAAATAAATTGCGGCATATGAAAACGAATCGTTTGGTGAGCTGGTTTATTCTTTTCCCTGCCAGTGGAAGTCCTTAATTAGAACGCATCTAGAAAATACGGAAAAAAAATGGGCAAACAATTTAATGAAAATATATATATATATATATATATATATATATTATATATATATATATATACCATTATTTACAAACTGCAAATAATAAAGAACAGGAAAAAATACTTATTGTGATTGATATTTCAAAAAATGTACATATCAATAAGTATAAATAGCACGGATAATTAAACTTAACTAATTAATCTAATATTTCCTTTGTGCGTAAAAATAATGAATTCAATGATTTTAATAGTACGAAATTTAATATTAATGCTCATGAAAGATTTACAATGCTACATAATACTTTCAATGAATACAGCTTAATTAATGAATTAGCAGAGTATATACCGTGAATATCAAAACTGGTGAGTCAAGAGAGAACCAGCAAGGACGAGAGGGATGGACAGCCGAAGTCAGGTGGCGACCAACAACCAACGAATATATCTGCGCACTATAGTGGACGACGTAACCCGTTGCGTCTACAACGTGCTTGGTTTCCCTTTCTCTTTTCTCCTGAAGACGGATTAGTCGAAAATTTGAGTCTGTAAGTGTGTTTCCTTACCCTGTGTTATACTCTTCTTGAATTTTGAACTCGTGTGTATATATATTTTGTGTGTGTGTGTGTGTGTGTGTGTGTAGAAAAATCCAATAAATATACACGTGATGCAATCAATGGAGTTTAACCCACAATGGAAAAAGGAAAACAGTAGAAATAAATGCTCTGAGGCTTTTCAATGTATGTCATGAGAGATCGAACAAAGTAAAAACTGTGAAGCTAACATAAAAGTAATCCATTACTTTCACAGTTGTTAGCTTCACAGTTTTTACTTTGTTCGCTCTCTCATGACATGCATTGAAAGGCATTTCTATTGTTTTCTTTTTCCCATTGTGGGTTAAACTATTATATATATATATATATATATATATAATATATATATACGTCTCAAGGTACATAGGACATAAGAACTCAACATCATCATTAGGAGAAGAAACGATTTCACAAACTAAATAAACCAGATGCATACTCCTGTCTTTTGAACCACGAACTCACTGATGGCGACTCGGTGAGTTTCCTTAATCTCTTTCATGTGTTTTATCTTAGTTTCTTCTTTCTTATAGAAACTTCTCTCTTTCATTCCATGATCTTAGTTTATATATTTGTATGTATACTTCTTCGATGTAACTACGATTCAAAACGAGCAAAATAAGTCAATGTAGAAAAAGAAGCATAAAAAAATAAAAGCACACACTTACAGTCTCTAATTTTTGGTTTGAACCGTTTTCAGGAGAGAGACGGTTGGAGACCTACCGTCTTTGAACCAGTGCTCTTGGTTTCTCTCTCTTATTTCTCCTAAAGACAGTTCAAACCGAAAATTAGAGACTGCAAGTGTGTGGTTTTAATTTCTCTATGTTTCTTTTTGTACATTGAACTATATATATAAGCAAATGATATTATCATTATAAAAATAATTCTACGGTAGAATACAATAACTTATATCTTTGATATGAAAGAATAAGGTGATTCGTTGATAGATCAATGTTTTTAATTCATCAAAAATATTTGCAACTCATAAATTGTTTAATGTTTCAGTATGTAATGTTTTATTAAGATTCAGTATTAATTAAGTCATTTTTCACACTAATTCCCTTGTTGGAAACCACAATAGTGCAATGCTACATTCATATTTCGTATTTGATTTCAAATAATTCGCTCTGATATTCTTAAAGATCGAAGATATGTATATTTGTTTTAGGTGTTAACAAGAAAAAGAACACTGTGTGTTCAAAACCAGTTCCTAGTTTTTATATTAAACTTTTTTTGTTTGGAGACATAATTTTTGAAATCCCTCAAGATTAATGCTTCCTTCAATAAATTCTTTTCTAGTTTATTACACGATCTGATGTGTTGTTACTTTCGAATAATATGATTTTGTCTCCTTTGCGCGGTCAACTTACTTTCTTAAAATCCACAACAGATTTATAAAAGAATACTCTATACTTGTATTGATATATGTTACATATAATCTTATAACTTCCTATCTTATATATTCCTGGTGGGTAATTAAAGTCAATTTGTTGGAATACAAAGAAGTTTGACCTGGTAAGTTATAGCTCACTTCCATATCCATCGGCTTTAGTTACTTAGATGGTTATTTTCCCGAGGAAATATGATAATAACCGTAAGAGACAAACTAATAAAATTCACTATGGACTAATTGAGAAAAATTTTCGTTTTTTCCTTTTTTTATTAACTAAATATATATATTAACATGATATTTAAATTTTAAAGTAGTAAAAAAAATATGAAAAAATCATATATAAATATACTAAAAAAAAAAATTATATGAACTTGACATTTTTAGTTAGTGAATATACTGCTACTTAAAGTATGTTCTTATAATTCCTAGATTGCAAAAGTAAATATTTATTGGCAATCTTATTTTTCTGGAACGGCAAAGTTGAAATAAAATTATATTGAGCGAAAATTTCCTACATATTTTTACTTGTTATCGACAAAAAATATTATTTGAAATAAAAAAGGAGGTCAAAGGGTGGTTGATGCGGTCAGTGAATATATGATGGTAGAAAATACATATTGTGAGTAGGGGAGGGGGTGCTAGCCGGAATAATATATAACTGAGGGTGTGAGGAGACGAATGGGTAGGGCAAGCTGATAACCCCTGCTTGGACAGCCACCTGCCAGTCTGCTAAATCACGTGTCGCCTCCAATATTTATAATAGCGTTATTACTACCTTTTTATTTCAATGTTTTCTGATAAAAAGGATTTAAAATCCCGCCGGAAAAGACCACTGACTTTTGTATTGAAACATCTTTTTCTTTTTTTTTTATTAATATATTACTACCCTTAGAGGGGTATCAAGTAGTAGTGATCCATGATAAAAAATAAAATAAAATAAATAGTGGAGAAACTACCCATTGATAGTAGTAGTATACATATTCTTTATGTTTCTGATCAGTCTTCTTAATTATCATTACTTAGCAAATCTCGAGGCCAACACCTTTTCAGTCTTCTAATAAGGTTAGTAGCAATCTAGTGGGATTATAATAGCTCAATGAAAGGATTTAGGTTTTTGAGTAAGGAACCATGAAATTAAGGAATCAGGATTCGATTTCTTGGTGGAAAGGAATTTTTAAATCATTATGAATGATATTGTTAGAAACAAAAGAGAGCTTGCAGAATTTTGCGAAGGATTATGGATTGGGCTGTTTGGATTCCTTGGATATTCAAGGTTGATATCCTGATTTTTTGCAAAATAAGATATTGAAACTAATTGAGAAAAAAAGAGACAAAACTAATAATCAATTACTATTATATATAAGCGGGCTTATATATTGGTACAAAAAAAGGCTTTCTACAGAAATCATTCAGAAAAGATGAATGCAAGAGTATAAAGTAACCCTCATCATATCAGATTTGTTTCCAATCACTCTGTAACAGGTACATCAAAATATAATTTTTTTGACTGCATGTAAAACAATTAAAATTTTTTGTGTTATTCAATGTTAAAAAAACTCAATTAAAGTACTTTACTGTATACAATAACATCGTAAAAGGTAAATTTAGGGCCTCAGTACTTGCTACAGACAAGATATTTTACTATGAACAATAATTAAAAAGTATTATATAATAATAACTCTAGACCTTCAGAAACATTCCATCATCTACAACACAAAGCAACACGCTTGTAATGGTAAAAATGAAATTCTACCACTAGCAACTTCTCGATTTTGCTTACTTGAACCTAATTAAATATATAAAGTGCGTAATGAATAATTAATAATAACTATATTTACTTTCCAACTTGAAGTAGTAATCAACAAGCAAATGGAACGAGTCCTAATTAAAAGTAATTAACATATTACTGTTCATGCTTTGACTACTCCCGTACCAATACTACCAGAATGGAATTTATCAAGTTAAGCAAGCTTACCATCTTTGTATTAATATTATTACTATTCTCTTACGAAATCCATGAAAATAAAAAAAAATAAATTTTTCCAAATTTCTTGTCTTACTCTTCACCTTTTCACTATTCCAACACAAATACTATGAAATGGAAAAATATATCAAATTCTTCTAACCTTCCTTATTCCTGTTCACGTTTAGACTACACTCAGATGAATATAATGAAAGTGGAATAATTTATCATCTTAAGCAAATTTACCACATTAGTCATCACCTTTTGACTATTCTCAAGCGTCTTCTACAAAAATAAAAACAAATATAAAATTATGAAATTTTTTTTCATTACTGTTTACTTTTCGACTATTTTCCTCAAATAATATGAAAATGAAGACCTTATTTAGCATTTACCAATACTAAATTTTGAAAACCTAATACCAAATTTAGCAAACTTGTCGTATTAGTGTTGTCCTTTTGACTATTCTAACACGACTACTATTAAAATGAAAAAAAGTAACAAATTCAGCACACCAACCATATTAATGTTCAGGCTTTGACATCTCTTATCCGAATACTATGAAAAGGGAAAAATTTATCAAATGAAGCAAACTAACCATATAGTCATCTCCATTTGACTATTGTCAAACAAAATGTATGAAAAAATAACATTTTGCAAATTCCCGGCATTACTCTTCACTTTTCGAATATTCTCACTGGTATACTAAGAAAATGAAACATTTTGACATTTTGTAAACTTATCTTATTTGTTTGTCTTTTTGACTATTATAACACGACTACTATGAACAAAAATTAACAATTTCAACAAACCTAGCATATTACTGTTCATACTAATAGTAAGAAAATTGAATAATTTATCAAGTTAAACAAACTGACCCTATATGTGTTAACAATATTATTATTCTCACACAAATACTATGGAAATGAAAAAAAAAATATTAAATTTTTCGTGATTATTGTAATACTGAAGACGTTTTGACTTCCCAGAAGAATCTTATAAAAATGGAACAATTTATCGAATCAACCATAACTTGCCATATTAGTAATCGCGTTTTGACAATTCATGCGATTTCTGTGAAAATAAAACAAACCATAACATTTCAAAAATTAACTCTATTACTGTACACTTTTTGAATAGTTTCACAAGATTATAATGAAAATGAAAAATTTTATCAAAATTAACAAACTTATCGTATTCAACTTGTCATTTTGTTTCTTCTAGTACTACTAGACTGCTATGAAAAAGAAAAAAATTAACAAATTCAGCAAAACCAACATGTTACTGTTCGCTCTTTGACTAGTCTCACACCAATAGTAAGAAAATGCAATAATTTATCAAGATAAGCATACTTACCGTTTATGTATTAACATTATTTCTATTCTAACACATATTCTATCAAAATAAAAAAAAATGTTCAAATTTTTCTAATTTCCAGTATTTTCATAGAATTCGTGTGTGAATAGTAATAATATTAATAGGAGTTTGCTTAACTTGATAAATTCCATTATCGTAGTATTGGTATGAGAGGAGTCAAAGCATGAACAGTATAGTAATATGTTAATTACTTTTAAATAGGACTCGTTCCATTTGCTTGTTGATTACTACTCCAAGTTTAAAAATAAATATAGTTATTATTAACCTTTCCACTAATCTCACACGAATACTATGAAAATGGAAAAATTTATCAAATTCTTCAAAGGTATTGTATTACTGAACACCTTTTGACTTCTCAGACGAATGCAATCAAAATGGAATAACAATTTAACAAATTAACCAAAACTTTCCATATTAGTAATCACATTTTGAAAATGCTCATGCGACTTCTGTGAAAATAAAAATGATAAAATTTCAAAAATTTACACTATTACTGTACACCTTTAGAATATTGGACATGAATACTATGAAAATAAACAATTTTATGAAATTTAGCAAACTTATCATATTCAACTTGTAGTTTTAACCCTTCTAAAACTACTACTATGAAAATTAAAAAACTAACAAATTCAGCAAAACGTTTTAAAATGTAATAATCTCAAAAAAAGGAATAAATAACTATTTCAGTGCCACCTTAACAGCCATAACCTTATTAGAAGACTGAAAAGGTATTGGCCTCGAGATCTGCTCGGCATTGATAACTAAAAAGACATTACAAGTAATCAGAAACATTAAGAAAATGGACTACTATCAATGGGTGGTTTCTTCACTATTACCATATTGTATGTTGTCGCTCTTTGTCCACTAATAGGAAACATGCATTGTACTAAAGATAACATCGTCAAATGTTGTTCATTAGAATAAGTTTTTCATATTGAAGATTTTTAGTCTTTCAGAAAGTACGTTATTCTGTAAATCAAGCTACTTGTTTGATTACAGGCTCTGGGAAAGGATGAGTTCTAACAAGTTTGAACAATGTCAAGTCTTAAACTTCTGATGCAGACTCAAGTCAGTAATGTGATATGCTCCTCACTTTCACTAAAAGATTACAGCCTGGAAGCTGAGTGCGCCTAATAACAAAAAAAAAATTTTTTCCTTATTATTAATACTTCATTTTGTATGCTACTTTAAAATAAATAAAATACATCTGGTTACCATTTCTATTTCATTTTATAATTAATCAAAGTCATATACAGTGCCTAGTACCAATGAATTTCCGCTAATTACATACTGAATATTATTATTAAAACGTATCTTGTTGGTCGTTTGTCTCATCTTGTTCAGAGAATATTGTTCTAGTGAGTATTATTGATGAAAGCAATATTTGTTGGAAGAGAGATCTACAATATAGAGACCCAAGGCTACTTGTCTCAGTAATTTTTCGATATTGGCCTCCCATGCAAAAAGGAAGCAACAAAGGATCAAGCAGTGTGCCACCAACCGCCTGGATTTCACCTCAGTCGAAATGAAAACTCACTTTTCTCTACTACCACCCTACGTAATAATCTTATTTAATATTTCGCTACCCTGATTCTTCTTATTATTGTTTTCTTCATTTCATTTCATTTATGAACAAATGTAAAATTGTAATCCTTTTATAGTTGAAATTTGATTAAAAAATTTACGAAGTAGACTGAAATCCTTTTCAATAGTCTTAATAACTATTTCTATTTATTAATACTCAGTCATTCATTACCAATATGATGTGAATAAAATCTTCACCATATAAAACATGTTAACATATTTTACTTTACATTTTGTTCTAGGCTCATTTATTTTGGTACATTATTTAGTTATGGGCGATCAACATTAATGGATCGATTCTACATCGGAAGTCATTTTGACTGCTTAAATTGATGAGGGTATGATTTTTTCTACTTTTTTAAATCCTTATTGAACATGCTCCACACAAGGTATTAAATGTTGTATAATTTTAAAAATAATATTATCTACATTTAGACTAAATATATGACACTGTAAGTACCTGCTAAATAAATTATATTCATAACTTATAAAATGAAATGAGAGATGATAATACAGTTATTACGAGTAGCTTAAATCGTAATCGTAGCTTAAATTTCCTGTACTTCGAATACTATTACGTAATAATATATGTTTATTTAAAAATATAAATCTCAGGTGTTCATATATATGCAGCTATATACTCTTATATCTTGTCTTAATATCTAATTATACAAGTATCTAATATATATAAATATATATAAAAAGATTTCACATAAACACGTGAAACAACAATCAATGATTAAACCACAATAAGAATGGGAAACAAGACTAAGATCGGTTGAAAGATCTTAGTCTTGTTTCCCATTCTTATTGTGTTTAATCATAAATATATATGTATATATATAGTAATTAAATTAAAACGGTCGAGCGGACTTTTAAATAAAAACCAATTGAAAAGAAGATAGCACACAGATAGACACAGGAATAACTCACTTCTATATTTCGACAATTGTGATCATCAGGAGGCGAAGAGTCACGCAGGAAGGCAGAGCGGCGACTTTCACCTCTTAAATCTTCCAACCTCCTGAAGACGAGGATGCTCGGAATATAGAAGTGAGTTATTCCTGTGTCTATATGTGCGCTATCTTCTTTTTAATTGGTTTAGATATCTATATACATAACCTGACAGTTATGTGTTCCTTCTTAACACTTAACAGAGGCACAAGTACGGAATAAATGCGCCCGCCTTATAGCTAGGGCTCCATGGTATGCCAGAAATGTTGATATTCAACGTGATTTGAGTTTGGAATCTATCTATTCCTACATTGCTCGACTTGCCGATAATGAAGACAAAAAGCTGTCAACCCATCCAAATCTCCTTGTTCGGGAACTAAATCCTTCTCCCATCCTTTCCTAACCCCACGAGCCTCAAAGTTTCCTACATAAACTAAAAATGACGACCACATGACTCCAAAAGTATACAGTAGCTCAGAAAATGCAAAGCCTGAAGACCAAACGACCACGAAGACGACACATTCCCTTACTGACTGACTCCCCCATTCTTGACAATGTTTACTAACCAAACAAAAACAGCAGGATGAGAATCTAGCAGCAGTGGGCCTCTGGTCCGGAACTGCTATTTACGACATACACTGTTGTGCATGGTATTATTCGTCGGTCGTTGGTTCTTAACAATACTAGGTCTTTTATTTAAAAATTTATTTAAGGTATAAATAACAATTGGACATAGCTTTACTCTATGATAGGTATTCTATCTTTGAGTCTTTGAATACCCTAGTCAGTAAGGAGTTCATCAATAAGGCGGTTAGAAGAACTTAATACAACAAATGAATCCTTCTGATAGTTCTCTATCCAATTTTGAACAACAATACTAAAATGCCCCCTATAGAGACAGAAAACAGAGACTTTCAAACACCATAATATATAATATTTAAATACGCATTTTAATAAGTTTGCCCAGATTATTATTAGAAATTTGGATTTCCTTGAAACTCCTGACTCACTTTCAAGCGCAGATCGGTCTGATTGACTATTTTTTGTTAGTCCGCATCTATCTACCCAGGTGTCACCAGAACAAAAGGTGTCGGCTTCATTCTTTGATGCTGATGAATGTCAAAATATTGAAGTGAAATATCTGTTATTTTTTAACTGCACAATTTTCTCTAGGTGTTTCAGTATGACATTATATATATATATATATATATATATATATATATATATATATATATATATATATATATATATATATATATATATATATATATATATATATATAATCGCGTTCCTCTTCGCCGTGGGAGATCTCTATCACTTCGTCCCATCTTCTAGTCTTTTCCTGATGACTACAATTCAAAATATTAAATTTAGTAAGTGGGCATTTTATCTTTTTTCTGCCTTGTATTTTGTGTAATTTACAGTTATATATATATATATATAAAAGATTCAATTCAGACTATATATTTATATATAACAGATTCAGAGAACACACCTATATATATATACATATATATACAATGAAGTTAGCTTCAGCTACTCAAAGGGACTACTTCTACCCGATGACGACGACTGTCGAAATATCGTTGTGAGTCTTTTGTGTGTGTCTTTATTTGTTTTTTCTCTTTCATGTGTTAACTATATATATATATATATAAAATATGAACCATGAAATAAAATAAAAGTATTTATTTTATCAAAAGTCTGTCAGTTATTCAGGTTCAAATTAAACCCTCACTGTCCATGTTTTAGTTTTGATTTAACACCTTTTTCATAGGCATACACAACAATGGAAGTATAAGAAATAATACAATCATTCAAAAATCAAACATTTTCTTATTTCTAACTTTTACGATTTTTATGTTTGTTTCATTCATGAATTATTGTATTATAACATACATTTTCTTTGTTTTGTAAGCCAATGAAAAACGTTTTAATAAAAACGTAAACATTGACAATCAGAGTTTAATTTGAACCTGAAGAACGGACCGAGTCCTGTTCTTCATACATATACATATATATATATATATATATATATATATATATATATATATATATATATAAAAAGATTTCACATAAACACGTGAAACAACAATCAATGATTAAACCACAATAAGAATGGGAAAACAAGACTAAAATCTTTCAACCGTAACAAGCGGTCTTCCTCAGAGTCAAAAACCCAACTTCAGTTGGGTTTTCCCATTAGTCTTGTTTTCCCATTCTTATTGTGGTTTAATCATATATATATATATATATA
This sequence comes from Hermatobates lingyangjiaoensis, assembly GCA_026182355.1. NCBI lineage: Eukaryota > Metazoa > Arthropoda > Insecta > Hemiptera > Hermatobatidae > Hermatobates > Hermatobates lingyangjiaoensis. The sequence goes on from JAPFBL010001927.1 coordinate 1,071,851, forward strand.
TATATATATTGGTAAAAGTTGGAAGCACTCCTTCACTCAAACATATACTGTTAAATAAGGCCCCATTATTAAATAATTCCATTCTCGAATTTCTTTAATTAGGTGATTTTGTCTTCAAAAATGTATTTAACTCAATTTCTGTTTTACCTTTATAACCCAATTTTATGCCCCTTTCTTCAAATGTCGTACTAACTTGCTCCAGCAACCCTTTTATGCATGTTAGTGACTTGTGTTTTATTGGTATCGTCTGGGGTAGGGATACGTTCATGGTTATCCGTCTGTTTATAACCAATGGGTTACTTGCCGTTGCGTCTACAACATGCTTGGTCTCCCTTTCTCTTTTCTCCTTAAAATTTGAGTCTGAAAGTGTGTTTACCTACTCTGTGTGTTACTCTTCTTGAATTTTGAACTCGTATGAATCTATATATATATATATATATATATAAATTAATAATCAACAATAACTCTTGATATAATATACCATGATAAACGAAAAACGGTCCAGCAGGACAGATAACACTTAAAATAAACAGTGACTCATAGAATTATTTTGTTAACTTTATTATTATTTTGTTAATTTAGAGTTGACTGTTCTCCCCCCGTCAATTCACTTCTTCTCCTGAGGACGACAGCCATTACGGTCGAAATATTGAAAAGTTAGTCTTTGTTGTGTTTCAGTCTATGTGTCACTGTTAATTTTAAGTATACAAACGATACCACGAACTAAATAAACTTTATTGACACAATGAACACTCCGAAATGAACAAGCTCACTACTATATTTCGATGTCCTCTTCATCAAGAAGATAGTCAGCCGTTGTCTGCCTGCGAAGCGACTCGTTTCTATCTTCCTGATTATGAGGACATCGAAATATGGTAGTGAGTTTCTGGTTCATTTCTGAGTGTTCTTTGTGTCAATATAGTTTATATATATATATATATATATATATATATATATATATATATATATATATAATGCAATCAACACATAATTATTGTGAAAGAAATTAGATAGTTCTATTGATTTGGATTATGTCGATTAAATAGAGGCCAGAGATTGTCGTGGTTGAAGATTTGATGATGGTGTAGTTGGTTTATTGGGAAAAGAGTAGTTTAGGATGGTAGGGAGGGATGCAGTATCAGGGTGCAAATATAATAGGTAGGCTATTAGGAGACAAGGGAGTAATGGTCAGTGTAATAGTCGGCAAGCGGAGGAAAGACCTCGGTCAGGCTTCTTATCAAGTGCTGCCCGGCATCTTCTAGTCGCCCACCTTCACTAATAGTCCCGACCTGCGCTATCTTGCTGTTTTAATGGACTCTCCTTCTCAGAGATAGAGAGAGGCAGGTTCGTGACGCCTCTTCACGGCACGAAGAGATGAGACAACTTAAATCAGATCGCCTCCTTTTAATTCTCACCCTTCCTGTTTACATAACAGTGCTGCAATACTGCTAAAAACATTTATTTTTTTTCAGTTTAATCAAAATAAAAGAAAAATATTCTGGAGAAAATGTTATATTCCCTATAAGAACAATGAATAACAATGAAAGTATAAATGATTTCATAGAATCAAATATCCTTGATATATTTTCTAAGGATCAAATGCCTGGATGTTGTAAAGGGCATTGGAGGTTTAGAAAAGAGATATATATTAATAAATGACAATATTTCATTTTTATTTACATCAGATCCATTGCTGCCTGTCCATTCAGTCGTTCAATATAACATTTTCCAATAAGCCTTGGATAACAGACTCCATTTACTTTATTAATTCTCTCACACTTTCCTCTAGCTTTACATTGTATCCTTTATTTCTCAGTTTTTAGAAGCCATTTTAATGCCTTTCACGAATAACACGATGGATGAAAGCTAACCAGGACCCTTGTCAAACCTAACCATGTCTACTACCTCAACATATCCACCATGAAACCTCGTCTTGATAACTTTCCTTATTATGCATCTTTATAACGTTTAAATTGTGTTTATTTTAATTATTGTCAAGTTTAGAAATTCTTATGTTATAAAAATTTAATGAATCCTGGAAAATAGCTCACAGTGACCGAAGCATGTCGCAATGTACGAATAAAAATTTTGGTTAACTGGTATATGTTGTTCCAAATTTATGGAAAACCTGTGAGAAAAGTAGAAAAATTAATTAGACAATGTGTACAACTTGAAATTGGTATTAGTTTTAATACTTATATAAATGAAGGTCAATTACACGAATGTATATATAAATGATGAAACTACAAGAAGAAATGGAAAAAAAAACTAAGATCTTTAACCGTAACAAGCGGTCTTTGTCAGAGTCAAAACCCCAACTAGTTTGTTTTAAAACCCAACCAAGATTCAGTTGGGTATTTGACTCTGACGAACACCAACTGTTACTGTTGAATGATCGTAGTCTTTTCTCGCATTCTTTATACTGGTTTGATGATTGATTATTATTTCAAGTGTTAATTGTGAAATCTTGTAATATATATATATATAGTTCAATATAGACAAACAAACATAGAGAAATCAAAAGAACACACTTACAGTCTCTAATTTTCGGTTTGAACCATCTTCAGGAGAGATAAGAGAGGGAAACCAAGCGCACTGGTTCAGAGACGGTCGGAGACGAATGTATATATAAATGATGTATATATATATAAATGATGGAGACGGTTGGTCTCCAACCGTCTCTGAACTAGTGCGCTTGGTTTCTCTTTCTTATATCTCCTGAAGACGGTTCAAACCAAGAATTAGAGACTGTAAGTGTATTCTTTTGATCTCTATGTTTCTTTGTCTATATTGAACTATATTTGTCCGTTTTGGATCGTATTTCTAACGAAAAAGTATATATATATATATATATATATATATATATTAGTGTATATTGGCAGCAGATTCTCTTGTAAACATATTTTATTAAAGTAGACGGCAGCTTCCGCATTCACGACCTTTTTGTGGTGTTTTCTAGTTTTCTAACTAGTTTTCTTTGGTAGGGAGTGATTTCATGAAGGAGTTGTCCCAGAGACATCGAAGAAATAATTTCTTAGGTTACTCAATAATATATTTTTTACTCACAAGCTTTCGATTTCACTGAAATCATTGTCAGGTATATCGTATAAACTGATTAAGCGTAAACTTACATAATTACAATTTTCAAAAAGTTAAACAAACATTAAAATTATTAAAATTAAGAGGATAAATAGAAATAGGCAATCAAAATACAAAATTAAAGTTTATCGGGACTCGGTCAGTTCTTCAGGTTCAAATTAAACTCTCATTGCCAACGTTTAGGTCTTTATTTAAAACCTTTTTCATAGATAGAAGTATAAATTTTGAAACAGAAAAACCAAGATAGAAACCCATATTTATTTTCCCAAAGTATATATATATATCTTGATTTGTTTTCTTGACCCAATATTTATATTATATAGTTTTTTGTTTATATAGAGTGTTGAGGTCTAATGATTTGAAACTAGTACTTTTGCCGACGTTTCGGCTCATCGAAATAACTAATTTATCAATCAATTCCTCTCCGTAACTGTTCATGCAAAATGTAATAAATAACCAAAATAGTAGTAATAGTAGTGCTAATTGTAAAAGAACATATTGTAGCCCTGAAGATGACAAAATTATATGTGAAACGTCGGCAAAAGGACTAGTTTCAAATCATTAGACCTCAACACTCAAGAAAATTATATCACATATATATATATATATATATACACTTTTTATATATATTAGTATATATATAATATATATATTAGTTTTTATTGTCCACACGGACCTTCCATTTTATTCGAAGTATATATATAAACTTGTATACAAGGTGTGCAAACACACGTTCTGTCTTTGAACTAAGTTGTTTATTGGTCATGTTGGATATCTTGATCAATAATAGGTTTTCACAATGACGTTAAACAAAAATGTACGTCCAAACCATTGTGGCTTGGATGTTAATATCCTTATCAATAGATTGTCAAAAGAATATTGTTTTATTATATATATAGAATGCGTTTGTACTTTTGTACAAATGTACGTGCTTTTGTCTACTTTTATTCGCCTCATCCTAAAAATGTTCAAATATCTGTTTCGAGACATAATAGTTTGCTTTTGGGAATTCTATTGAATTATTTACACTTCTCTTCCGAATTCCTAATTGAAACTGAAATGCTAAACCTGCATCACTGAACAGAGTTGAAGGCATAATGGGATATACATGGGTAAAAGGTAAGAGGCAGTGGTTGATGCCTTAAGTGGATAACTGGTGAGCACAGTATAAATACTGACATTAAGGGTCAAGGGCTAATGATACCTATCTGTTCTGAAAAATATATTTTTGATATTATATGTACAAATCAGATAGTTATTATGAAATTTTTGTAAGGTTTATTCATAAATTTTTAGATTAGTTACCCATAGAGTTCTCAGGAAAATCATATGTAATTACGAATTTACTGACTTCAGAGCATGTACTTCCCATATAACCAACATACATCTCTGTGATTGGCCTTTAACTCTTCCTTTATTTAATTAACTAATTTTATTTGAACCGATCAACGCTTCATAACGCATTATATTTCCATTGAATGTTTTTACCGATTATGTAATATTCAGATTTACTGTCAATGTGATGTAGTCTTGCCTGACTCCTTACATCTTAGAGACTACAGTGATATAAATTACAATGCTCTAAATCCATTTAAATATATGAATCCAAATCATATTTAAAAAGAGTCTAAGATAAAACATAGCAATCTTAAAGGAAACTTTGTTATTATGATCATACCCTGCTATGATTAATATCTTCTTACTTTCAACACCACGATTTCATAAGTATGCGTTTGTTTAACAATCTTAAATGCAGGTGTTATAAAATGGTTGTCTTACATAGTCGTACACTTATATTTTCATTGAAATATTTTCTCTCAATCAAAAATAATATGCAATTAAAATATTCCAATAAAAGAAATTACTGATGTTTTCCTCTACTTTGTAAAGTGATTCAACCAAATTTTATCAAAGTTTTATATGCACCAAAAACTTTTCAAGGAATATATATACATATATATTTCTAAACATTTTATGCAAATTTCATGCTTGGTTACCTTTTTAGAGAGTTTCTCTAATGTCCTGTATGCTCTTTTGAGTTGCTCGGGAATAAAAAAATCAACTGGCCCAAACTTCTTCCCCCAATTGGTTTATTCCCCGAGCAACTCAGAAGAGCATGGAGGACATTAGAGAAACTTTCTAAAAAATTTAACCAACCAAGAAATTGGCATACAATTTTTAGAAACATGTTTCCAAGAAGGGTTGCTATCAACCTTCACTTATATAAATATACATACTCAAAGCAAAGAGTAGCGTATGCACTAGAGGTCGAAACTCTCAAATTAATTCTGCACAGCTGATTGAGTAATCAATCCTGTTACTGAAAATATTTACATAGCATTTCCATCATCTTTCTTCGCACTATTCAGGTCTCTCTTGATATCTAATTTATTTTTGATAAATAAACTACCTCTAAGCATTCTCCCATTCTTCTTGCTTTGTTTTAAATAACATGCCCCTTCTTTCAAGTTACAATGAGATTCCACCCTAATTTAATAATTTCAATGCCTTTGCTATTAAGAGTAATTACTTGCAATGTCAATTTTGCTAGTAGTTACTCTTTTCATGGTATAGTTTTATGTTTTGTTATTTAAATATTAAGTCACCTTGCACTCCTTAGATACAATTATCACAACATCTGTTATATGTAACTGATTTTAAAAAAATTAATGCATTTTAAGTTATGGGTTAAAATTTGCCACCTAAATTTAGTCATTGAAAAGGTGTATGTGGTAATGATAAAACTTTACCATCTAGTTGGCCTTTAATTTTCTCTAATCCATCATGCGAGAGGGCCAACTCCATTTCCTACTTAATGTATTCCTAGAGCACAGTTAAACATTAAATTAACAAGCACTTGGGAGACATGAATATTCAGCCAGGTATCCCAAGAGACTCTCAACTCAGGTATTAGATACATTATTCCAGAGCAAATATTCTCAAAATTTCCCTTGCATCAATATTAATCTTTCTGAAACTTTCTATATCTTAGAAATCTTAGGAAAAACAACTGAGAGGTCTATAAGACATGTCAAGTTAATTATTTTTAAATAATATTTCAAAGGTCAAAGGAAAAACCTTTGTAGTCGCTGTCTATTATTATAATTTTTGTCCTTCTTAATAGAAACAAAATTGAAATTTTAATAGAACTTGTTTCCCACTTCAGAAAATTTTAAGTTATAAATATATATATATATATATATATATATATATATATATATATATATATATATAACAATAGAGAGAAAACACCTGGAAGAAAACATAAAAAAAAATCCCTACGATATTTGATATCCGTGGACATCAAAAACTGAAGTATTCTGATTTGCAAATTCAGGCAAATCAATCAGAAAAATGCTCAGAGAAAATACGTAAGTTCCCTCTAAAACAAGAAAATTTTCGTCAAGTGTTTCGAAAACAGTTGACGAAAACCTATTTGTCTAGAACTTCAATATATTTGATTTAATTAGTTAGGTATTATTTTAAAATTATTTAAGAAATCCATTCGATGTAATAGAATTTTATATTTGAAACTTCTAAATTAAAGTAACTGACGATCGCTCCGGTTTCACTAAAAAAAGGTCAATTCAAATAAACGAACATTTATCGGTTATGAACTTGGGCGTGCTTCCATTTGTGTTACAATCATGTTTAAAATGACAAAGCAACTTGCCGAAAACTGAAAAAAACTTGAAAAAACTAAAGTAGAATAAGACGAGTAGTAAATTTATATAATACTATAAATTATTAGAAGTTGTCTAATAATATTTCATACAAAGATACTGTTTTCTTGACCACATTACTAATTGCTGTTCTTTCTTCTGAGATTTGTTCAGGGTTAATTAGTAAAAATCACCGCTTTGCTATGTTTTCGTCTTATTTCAAGACATCGACATTTCAAAACGTTAGAAAATGTTTTCTGCCTTAGCCTACCATGAAATTCAGAATAAACACTCATTTTAATTTGAAAACCTACTTATTTTAGTACAACGAATGTTTCATGTCCTTTCACCGTCAGGTTATATTAATTATAATAAACTAAACACAGAAAAACAATATCTGGAGACAGGGAATCAGAATAGAAAACTTCAGATATATATATATATATATATATATATATAACCACAGAGAGAAAATACCTGGAAACATAAAAAAAAATCCCTAAGATATTGTTTATCCCTATTTAGGGGAAAACTTTTTATTTTATTCTTTCACTTATTTTTGATGTTTTTTGGTGACAACTAAGCAATAGAAGTGGGTGGAATAATTGTGGATTATGGAAGCATGCATTTCCGTGAACAAAATGCGAGTTCACAAACTGAATATAAAAGACTATTTTATTAAACCTTCAAGGTAAGATAGTACAACTTATTAGTAGAAATGATATGTTTTTTTGCCACTGATATTGGCACAAACATTTATACCCTAGTGACAAAATTAAGACTATAATACTTTTTTTAAGGCTAGAAACTTTTAAATAATAATACATGTAAATGTGGGCCCAAAAATATAGATACACTGTAATTTATGTAAATCTGTAAGTACATATGTCGGTTTTACAGGCATTAATGAACCAATTATCTTCAAAGGGAAATAGACAAGGCCATGGTTTGAAACAGGCAAAGGATACATCATAACAAAAAACCCACCTATAGTTTGTAATAAAGTAGCCTTCATGCATCAAAAAATCTTATTGTTATTAGTAATTATAGTTTAATAAAATATTCTATATTAACTGACAAATTTAAATTATTGAGATACTTGAAGCATAATATATATCAGGGATAGGGGAGAGCAATGATAACGGCAAGTGAACGGAAAAATGGTAGACTTTGTAAATCATCTGACTACCCTTGTCACGTGTCAGACCCAGAACTGATTTGGTATTTCTATTAGAGAGGAAGAAAAACGTCTTATTGACTGCGGATTGTCAAAACTCAAGTAGAGAGGAAAAATATATCCTGCAGAGAAAGATGATATGAACTTTACACGTAATGAATACAGTCTCTATATAAAACATCTTTACTTCTTCTTTTAATCCTAAAGATATACTATATTTCAACCACCAACTATAGATTGAACTGTACTCAACGTGATGCAATCTACGTTGGTTTAGCAATCGTTGTGTTAAGCCTTATTATTATTCATATAATGAATAATCATAGGTATTCAGTCAGTAGAGATAGAACACTAACAGATACTATTTACGCCAGAGGAGTATTAATAAATATTTTACGGTTCCCCTCCTTAAAAAGATCTTTAACAGGATACATTTATCACTTCAATTGCTTCTGAAGAGGCCCATATATGGCTTACATCCAGTTATCAAATTGACCCTTAATTTTTATTCTACGATTGTTAATTTTTTTTAAATTTATCTGTTAATAAAATATAATTTATATTTATTTTATTATACTTAATTATTTTACATATTAATATTTTATTGTGTTAAATTTAATTTTTTTTATTTTTCTATTATTTGTTTCTCACCTTCTTTTGATTAGTTATTTCTAGTACGCTTTGTTTTTGTTTTGGGTAACCTATGCATATACTGAGAAGCTGTTCACTTAGCTGCTGGTTTCTCACCATACCTCTTCTTTTCCTGAAGGTGACCATTAGGAGGGTCAGAACATTGAAAATGAGTCGTGGTGTTTACTATACTAGTCATTCGTACTCCATCCTGTTTTAAAATATATATAAATATATATTATATATAATATATAGGAATTATGCATTCAGTTTTTTATTTTACAAGTTAGCTGTGATATTGTTATCATATATATATTAACTAATTAACTAATATATATATATATATATTAACTAAAAAATTGGAATCTAAACTGGACTTAATAAAATTGCAAATCCTAGAAGAGTAACACAGAGTCAAGAAATACACTTACTAACTAAGTTTTTTTTGAAAAATCCATCTTTAGGAGAAAAGAGAGAGGGAAACCAATGGCGTTACCTGCAGTCACATTACAGAAATATTTTAAATATAACCATCTTCCTGGTCCACACTTCCTTCAAGTGTTTACCCTATCATTGTCAGCAATGTTTCACAAGCTACCTTCCTCAACAATTTATCCCCATAATAATCTCACTGTTCCCGAAAGGAAAGCCATTAGTAGCACGAGCTGTGACAGATCCCTAATTATCATGCTGATATAAGGGTTTTACAGTTGTCTTCATGAACCATGAAGTCTACAATCAAGATGTCATGCGATAGCTTACCAATTCTTCATTTCCTTAATTCCTCCTGCTTGTGATCCCGCTGCTTTGACTCTAGATCGTTTAGGTTTCTGATTAAATAAATATGACAATAATGAATATCTCTTCTATGATGATGCTAATAAACTTCATCATTTTATTTACCACCGTTCTGTTATTAATTAATTTATGAAATTCTCAACCTTTATAACACTTTTGATTCACTTATTCATGCAAAATGTACAATTTCAATACAGACACTCAACTAATGGACCTTTATCAATTGTTGTTTAACCTTCTTGTTCGTAGTCAATCAACATTTGTAAGGACACTTGAAATTTCTTCCAACCCTTTTAAAAGTTTTTCCTATTTTCTCATGGTTACAATTATACATTCCTTATTCCTTTTAAATTCTGCAAGAGTGTGGCATAATATAGCATACACTATAAAATATCAACATAAAGAGGATGACAATTATTCTTATTATGAAGATTCTGCTAAGTTTCGTTAGATCCTAGGTGGAGAGACGACGATTGTCAGAGTAGTATCAATGTTTTAAAAATATTGAAAAATATCCCACAACAAGAACTATACGACTGATGCGACTTATAAAGTGTTTAAAATAATTTTAATATACACTAACCTATCATTCTTCGAAACATCTACTTGTTTTCAAGATCCTCGTAACTAATTGAGTTGAATATCAAATATAAAAAATATTTTTCATGACTCCTGAAAAATTTAGATTCCAGTAGCAAACTAAATGAATGACCCCGTCTACGATATTAAAATAGAAAGTTTCACTAACTTAGTAATACAATTTTAACGAAAAAATACCTTCTCAAATGGCTTTATGTACTGTAATACCTTTTTCATTGAATGAATTTTGCCCAAAGTCCTTCTCACTGTTTTGGATTGTTTATAAAAGAAATCCATCAATGGCGTTAACAGTATCATATTCACAATTTATTTCAGATTCAATCACAAGTCAAATTTTTACTATTTTTACAAACGTTTCCTGTTTACAGAAAAATCAATTTTTTCTTGTTTTATGAAAACCTAATATTATTTTAATTATTATTAATTAATTAATAATTAATATCAAAACTAACAACACATTTCAAACATTTAGTGTTCTCCTTCAGGTTTGCATCTAAAAAAAATACCCATCTATGACCGACCTTAAATAACAACACAGTGAATTATTTGAAATTGCAGAAAATATATGAAATTTGAATTGAAGTTTTTAACAAGGGAATTAGTATGAAAAATAACTTAATTAATCCTGAACGTCAATAAAACATGACGTACTGAAACATGAACCAATTTATAAGTATAAAAGCCCTTCTTTATTTGGAGACGTAATTTATGAAATTCTTCATCATGACTAAATACCACACTATAACAGATTGCAAAAGTAATGATAACTTACTTGTTTTCAATAAAACGAGAATAAATCATCGAAAAAACTTGAAAAATTGAATTGGGAGACCTAAAAAAATTAAATTCTTCCAAAACTTAAAAATTAAATTTTCTATTCTTATTAGCTCTCTACTTAAAGGAAATTAGTTACAGCTCATGAATATAATAGATCAAACCTCCGACCAAGAACTTGAATATGTGTCACAATTTCGACTTTCTATATCAGCTTGAAATATCTTTAAACCTCTCGCCTTTTGGAGTTAGAATGATCGGTAATTAATTACAACCAGCTTTATTAAGAACTGACTATTAGTCACTACTTGCATAATTTAAGTTGTATATTTTAATTCATTTAGGAAATTTGTTGTCAACAAATAAACAGTTTTCCGTACTAATTACAATTACTGTCCCTATTTAAAATTTGAATAATAAAAAACTACATATTATTTTAATAGAAAAATATTACTTTTAGTTAATTCTGAAGACTAGTGGACTAATTATCTACACGTGTCTTTTAGATATGTTCATTCACTCATATAAATCATATGCAAAACCTAATATTAATGCATATATTAAATTATTAAGCGAACAATTATTGATCAATTTTATTTACGACATAAGGCATCAATTTTTGCATGCAATGTGAAACATTTTAACTATTAACTGTATATTTAAACTGTGATTATTGTAGAAACATTCACAAAATTATCAGCATTATTCGCAAAATTAAAAAAATAAATTTATGAAATTGATTTATTCGTATGTGACTTTAACAACCTGAAGACTGAAAGTGTAACGTATCAAATCTTACAGTGTTTGTAACGTTCACAAACACTTCAAGAAGACCTTCTGCCTCCCGTTCATTTAAGATGTACGTAAAATTAAAAAAAAGTCCTTCACATATAAATAATGATTGATTATCGACATATTAATTTACAATAATTAAATTTACAGTATACCATTTTTTAAATTTTCTAAACATTATTATTTATTAATATTAATATTAATATTTAACTAAATTTTAATAGTTAATTTTCTAAATATAAGGTACAAGGTAAACTCAAATTTTTAAATGTTTAAAAAATTGAATTTATACTAGCTCAAATAATTTTTGTTTTAAATTGCCTCGACTTTCCTAAAAGCAACGGATTACAAGCCTTTTTTTTTGTAGAAAAAAAGTGACAAAAAACGAACCGGTCGAATAGCTATTTACTGGAGAAATTTGTGAATCGCAACTGTCAGTAAAACCCATATGCAGCGAGGCATGAAACACATGGCTAGAAAACAAAACTACACAACAGATAGGCTTTGTATTAATTTTTATCTTACGACTGACTAGCAGAGCGAGGTAATAATTCAAAGCAAATACTGGTCGTAAATCTGGCTGGAGAGACCGGCACATGAGCAGAGTGCATTGTTGCCATCTCGGCTGCACTGCCCTCCGCATAAAAACGACACATTTATCTTCTAAACACTAAATCCACAATTATTATTTCTATATATTTTTTTCCCTCGAATCATATTTCATCACCAAATGTCAGAGAATCCGTTTCTGTCTTACTCATTTTTGAGCGCATCTTCTAAGCCAGTTTTGGATCCCGAATATTCATACATTTGTCTAAACTGAACGAAATAGGTTAAAAAATATGCATGATTGATAATTAAACTTATTTCATAAAAAACGGCGTACTTTAACGTCATTTCAGGTCAGACAATGAAAACATGGAATTTCACAAACAATGAAATGGTAAAGAAATCCATCCATGGGAGCAGACACCCCTACTTATTCAGCCTCAGGAGCTCTCAAGATGTGTATTTTAAGAGTCGATATAACTGTAATATACTATAGTTTATCTCAAGCAACCATTAATATATATCGGTTACTTGCCGTTGCGTCTCAAACAGGCTTCGTTTCCCTTTCTCTTTTCTCCAAAAGGCACTTTTTCCGAAAATTTGAGTTTACAATGATGTTTCTTTACTCTAAGAGTTACTCTTCTTCGATTTCGAACTGGTATTGAGTCCAGTTTGGATAATACACCGATTTTATAGTGAACACATTATAGTAGTTAATAATTCAATGTTAACATAAAAATTATTATTTCTCTTGTTCATAGATATATGAACTATGATTGTCAGGATAATTTTATATGGCATCCACAATTTTTCCCCACTCAAGTTCTATTAAAAAGGCATTTTCTTAATAACCACTGAACGTTTATACACTGAGGAATGACTTCATCTTTCATACAAAAAGAATTTAGAAGCTTTCAAACCTCCCTCCACTTGAAGAGAAATAGTCAGGAGACTGGAAAAGACGAATATTAAAGTCGTGAATGCGGAAGCTGCCGTTTATTTCAATCAAATATGTTTAAATTAGAATCTGCTACCAATTTACACTAATATATATACATTAGTAATTGTATTTGGCAATGGTAATAAAGTGCGGACAGCCTGTGCACAACCAAATTTTATAAAGAACAAGTAGAGTCACTTGTTTGCATAAGCAAACATTGATCATTTTAATCGTTCAAACCAAAAATACAATGTTTCTTCGAGAACGAGGAAGGTTTCTTAACCAAACTGTTATGAAAATGCAAATTTTTTTAAAATTTTTTTTTTAAAAAACAGTCGTTCACCATGGTAAAAACAAAACTAACATTAGAACGATCATACTTTTTACAAAAATTAATGAAATTAAATGGACTTTGGTCAATGAAATAAAATAAATATATTTGTATATTTGCAGCTGGAAGAATTTTCCAAAGTACTTCAATTAATAAATCCTGTTTACTTAGGTGTTTATTTATCTAGCCAAGAAGGTTAGTTGAAGAGAATTTTTTTTAATGTGACGATTCTGTCTAATATCATTTAAGACTATGAAGGGATGCTGATGAATACTAATTAGCGAAAGGCTTTGAGTGTTGAACAAACAAAAGCCGAGGAGGCCGAGGCATGTTAAAACTTCTAATGGCCTCGTGTCCTATCTCCCCGAGGCACTCCAAACTCGGAAAATGTTTTTATTTAACTGACCTCTTAACTTCATTTAATGTTTTCAAATATTCAAATTAAAATGAAACATTTTATGTGCCTGAATAAACATTATTTATTTTGAAAAGTACCAAACTGCAATAGTGTGCAATTATTTTCAATTATATATTTTTTTCTTTTTAGATTTGATGCCTTTTTTTAAAAATTTAACTCCAAATAACTTGCGATCATCAATTTATAAAAACTTTAAATATATGGGAACTTAAGAAGGCTATGATAAAACACCGTGTAAATAATTCGTTAAATATTTGAATTACCATAATAAATGCGATAGTTTTCCGGAAAGTAAGACCTATTTTTCAATAAAAATAAACCATTAATGATATTTTTGAAATAACATTTAGTCTGTACCAATATTCCTGGGAGTCATAAATTTTACCTTACTCAGATTCCTTAGGGTAGGGGGCCTAAAAGTGTTAACAAAACCATATTTCTTTTCAATGGATATATTTAGGTCCTCGAGAATTCGTTGTTTACAAAGTTCCACATCCTACATATGGAAATATAGGCTTATTTCTCTACATAAAACTAGCAAAATACAATCCATACATACAGAAACTAATCACTGCCTTGACGAAAATTCCATTTCACAAAACACAACTTGACACTTTTTTAATATATGTGCTTAAGAGAACTCTGTATTGGAATACAACCCAAAAGAATGAATTCTTTATTTTGTAAGTAAACACCTATGAAGGTTTTTGTTTCATTTGCAACAAATGTCGCCATTAGTAATGTTTAAAATTGAATATATAAAAACAATAATTGATACGTACCACCTATTGTAACTTCATCATAATACAACAATCACATACCTGAAACAAATCAGACACAACTTTAATTATGTTAAAGGAATATGACTTTTCTTCTAACATCATTGAAGCATAACTATTAAAGTTTGCATATTTATTTGAAAGTTTAATTCATTACTTTATCAAACCTTGTTCTTTACATAACAGATTACTTTAGAAAACCTTCTAATGCTTGGAGAATCCTAAATTATTATTCAACTCATAGTTGAACTGAATGAACTGTATTCAGAACTCAGAATTTCATGTTTTTAATTAATACATAGAGAATATTACAAATATTAATGTAGAAAATAATTACCCAAGTAATTTAACTAAACGACCTTTGTCTAGATATACATGACAAAATAATAAAGAATAATCTTATTTATTGAAGGATTATAGCAAATTAATAAAACGTCTTTAAACCGAAAGCACATGAAGTTACTCTAGCATTTATTATAAACGAAAAGTAAATTACTTACACTTTACTTGAAATAAAAATACCGAAAGAGTTGCAAAGTGATCTTATTTTTCTGTTAAATGTCAAATCTGTGATAAAAAATCCTACTGATAAACAAGGCGTTTCAGAGAAGCGGAATATCAATATAGTTATTCAATGGGCACAAATAAAACTAACACTACTGCTCTTATATTTCATTGGTTAAGTAAATGTCATACTTAAATTTTTAAGGATACAATTATTATTGATGAAAAAAAAATGGAAAAATATTTGAAATGCTTTATGATTAAAGCAATCATGGTTAGGTTAGGTTAGGTTGCAGTGCTAGTCCCGTACAAGGGAATGCACATAAACCGAACATTAGCCTTTTATGATACTACACAAAGCCGACAGATTCTACTTTGGGAGGCCTACATTTTTCCTAACTTAAATGTATTTCCAGTAAGGGTCTTTAACGAGTACGTGACAACGTACAGGACCGGGACCGATGGATTAACGCCTTCTTCTAGGGACGACGTGCTAAGGTTAATTCACTTCCCACGTATATAAGTCAAGAGCCAGAGTGGGTAATGAACCCCAAACCTACGAGTTCAGAGGCAAACATGTTGCTACTGAGCTAACCTGATGCCACTGAAAGAATCAACTCTATTAAAATAGAAGTATCAGAAGCACTTTTAATGGTATATATTCACGTGTATCTAAAACAGTCAACTTGAATATACATTTCTTTAAAGCATAGTTAATTTTTCAAATTGTGAAATTTGTTGATTGCTTGATTAAAATTTTGTATCTCGGTTACTTTTGTATGACTGCTATGAAAAACTGTTATAAGAACACTGAAAGATTTCGTTCTATAATGCCGTTATTTCGAGTTTATATTTAACACACTTGTGATATAAAACAACAGTTGTATGACTTTACATGACTTTTTAATATTGTTTTCTACATTTCAGTTTTTATGAAAATACGTTAAATTAAATGGATGAGAAATATGAAATCGCACCAACACCTCATTTATTTTATTATAAAAAAAAAATACACTTCACTAGAACTAAAAGGGCAGTATAGCAATAAAAATGACAAATTATTTGCATAATAACGATAGGGTTCATGTGTACTATGCGACGCCCATTTTGTAAAAAATATTATTCTAATGGATCAATGACTATAGACTCTAGCGTTTACACAAGCTTTCAATACACACCCATCCAGCCACCCACACACTATACAGATATATAAAAAAAAAAGTTATAAAACGACTTTAGCTATCAAAAAAAGTAAATCCATCAAGAGATCAATTTTTTCGCGATCACTATACTTAACCTATACTAAGGTAAAATGTGACCACAGTTTTTACATTTTTTATAGCGTAAAACAAATTGTAAGCCTATATAAGGTTGAGCTTTGAAAAACGAATCCATGCTTAATAAACACAAATTTTACACTATAAATATAAAGATGGAATCAACCATTAGTACGACTAAAGCGTTTAATATAGGATTTATTCTACTCAAGACAATAAAACTTGAATATTTTAACTGGTGTAAAAGGATTAGATTCAATTGCATTCCTTGATAGATAACTGGAATATTAAAAAAGGTCAGTATTGAAAGTATAAGAACTTGAAGAATGTTTTTATGAAAGTGGCTACAAAGGAGAGTGGCGGAAAGACAGTGCCTTGTTTCCTTTAAGCCTGTCTTGAGCGCCTTGTATTTCTCCCTAGGGTCGCATGAAATTGTCCTCTTTATGACGCCTGCTGCCACTCTTTCTCTAATTCCCCCCGCAGCCCTACATAATCCGCTTGCTCCCATTCACCATCATATTGAATATGCTTTATGTTTTCTTGTATATCTCATTGTATTAGTTTTGGAAATGCTCAAAAAAATTATATGGATACGTGCATTTAAACTTAAAATAGATATTTATTCCCATTTCATTTTCAAAAACACATTAACTTTTAATTTGGAAACCGTAGTATTACTTCCTCTTCTTTTTCACATCTGGATGTTTATTATTTAAAAGTATTACTCTTCAAAAACTTGGATGGAATATTATTTTATGTTACAACTATGAAAATGAAATAAAGAACGCTTCGAGTTTAGTACATTAAACTTAACTAGGCTAGAATGGCAATATTCTTACAAGTAGGATATAGTTAAGTATAATTTACTTAAAAATAGTTAATGACATAGTATAAGCACTAATGGATACCTCTCAATGATATATATATATATATATAGAGTAATCTATATTAATAGTATTTTGAAAATACACAAACGTATATGGAATTTCCATTCGATATTCATAAATTTCATTCGATTCGCATTTACAAATGCAAACATTTACATTAATTTCAAATTTTTTTTTACCCATTGTTCAACTGTAACGAAAAATCATACTGATAAAAAAAATGCTATGAAAATTTATATGAAAATGAAAATGATGTGAAAAATAAAAAAAAATCATACATATTGTTTTTAAACAATTTCAAACTTTATTTTTTGTGTAATTTGTTTCTTAGTTACTCAATATAATTTTTTATGAGTAAAGTGTTGACTTCTACGAAAATATTTCCAGCAAAATCATTTCCAAAATGTATCTCCTACATAAAATAATTTAGTATCTATAATATATTTTTCACAAGGTGTATTCTCTAAAAAATTTTAAGTTTTTTAGATTAGATACAAATGGGAACAGTACGTTTGTTAGATACAATGAACACATTACTCATTTATTGGCAAGTTGAACGTAAATGATAAGAACTCTATGATTTCTGTGACTGAATATAAGAAAAATATAAAACCATACGATCTCAGTAATAATAAAGTAACATTAATAGTCTGATTTCAACTGTAGAAAAAAAAATTCTTGGTTATATTTTTCTGGCAATAGAACAGAGATTCTATAAACCATACAAATGATTGATAATAACAAAAAAAATTATGCATATGGACTTCTACAAACAATATGTCTCTAGGAAATAAATTTTAATGCATATTAAATTGATGAATTATTGAACGTATCATTACTTAATTCTATATAATTATTGCAGGTTATTACAATTTATTAAATATAACAACTTTTTTTTCAAGATATTTATAAATGTCTATTTATATAGTTTACATTTGTATATTAGCTAATTCATAATGATTTTTTAAAACTTATTAGCTATGTATGCCTTTTATTTTAAATGAAAAAAAATGTACAAGGTACGTTGTTTTATACCTATATTGTTACATTGTATACATTTGATTACAATTATTAATGGCAATAACTCAAAACTGTCAAATATGGATGCTTACGGGGTATTACGGTACCCTTTTTGCTTCTCCTAGGTCTGATTTATAGTAGGGTATATGGAATAGAGTTTAAGTCGGCACAATGTGTACTTGATAGCCCTATCCAAACAATCAGGAAAGTTTTTTTTCATGATTCCAAAAAAAAAACTAATGTAAAATAATTTCCTCATATAAAGGTTATTAGATATCAAAATATAAGATTTCAGAATCAAGTTATCAAAAAATATTGCAAAATTTTTTTGTTTATAGCAATGAGTCCCCTATGATCATAGTAACCCTATACATAGTAACCGTCAGGGAGTATCAGCATGACCTAAACAGTGTACCCACAATGGTCGTATTACTTGTCACTAGCAAAACGATCAATATTGCCAATGATCAATGTCCTCTTAATTACCATAACTACTTTTATCTTTACTATTATCTTAGTTTTGTAAGCAAGCTTTTTTTATGGAGATACAAAATTTTCAAATTTTATTACAAATTTGAAACCAATAGCCAGAGTTAGATTTCTTAATCTAACTTAATATCTATCTTAATAAACTTATTGAAGAATTTACAAACAGCGTATTAATTGACCTAATTTATAGTTATAGTTTTATAACTATATTGATGTCAGTTTACAATAGTTTATAGCTATATGACTTATTTCTGTTGGTGGTGACACTGGGATGAATGATGGGATGGAAACAGCTAGACGGTTGTGAAAACACTTTTCTAACTTCTATGTTCATTCTCATTCCATAAGAAATAATATTTTAGATTTTTAAAAAACATATCTATTAAGAATAGTAACCTCGTTCAGATGTTGATGACTAATTGTTTGAATATTTCTTGTTAAAAGATAGAACGACTTTTTTTTAAGAAAAATCTTCAATCAATAGACAGAGTATTTTTTAATTGTGTCGCTATATGTTTCTGTAGAAACACCGCTACCAGAATAGCACAGTAAGTCAAGTATATCTAATGAATACTTCTAATAATAAATTTCTACAGCCACTGAAATACGAATATAAAAAAAAATAACAGAGTAACGGATTGTCTACGAATTATATCCAATAACTTTTAGTTTAAGAAAATGATACTAAGGAGGAATAAATTACCTAGTTTTAATCGAAAATGGCAGTTATACTAATACTGTAATATTAATAGCAATGTATTACCAACAGTGTATATCTTACAAAATTTCAGACAGAATGGCTCATTTATGGCAATTTATATAAATATGTTCTGGTACATACATATATGCACTGTGGTTTTGAAAACATATCTATACCTGACTTATAATTAAATATGTATATATATATATATATATATATATATATATATATATAAATGATCAAACCACAATAAGAAATGGGAAAACAAGACTAAGATCTTTCAACCGTAACAAGCGGTCTTCGTCAGAGTCAAAAACCCAACTGTTGGGTTGGTCAGTTGGGTTTTTGACTCTGACGAAGACCGCTTGTTACGGTTGAAAGATGTTAGTCTTGTTTTCCCATTTCTTATTGTGGTTTGATCATTGATTGTTGTTTCACGTGTTTATGTGAAATCTTTATATATATATATATATATATATATATATATTAAATAATCACAATTAACAGAAGATGGAAACTAATGAAGGTAAAAGTAACAAGGAAAAATAAAAAAAACAAAGAAAATATGCTCTGAGGTCTTTAAAATTTATGATTACTGATATATATATATATATTAGTAAATAGGGAACAGACCTTCTTTTATACATATTGTGTTGAACTGAATTGCCTTAATTAAACATACTTTTTTTTAGCAGTTTTTCATATTTCCTTGCTAATTTTAAATCGTCTTGATTTAGCTGGTGGATTATTTGAGCGAAACTCTGGTAAGCCATCAATATTTAATGATTAACATAACATAACATAACATAACTTGACATGTTTCGGTTGTCTCCAACCATCATCAGAAATTATTATAAAACGTTACAAAACAAAACCATTTTCATGGAACAAGTATGTAAACATAACAGTACGTTAAATAAAATTGGTCACTAAAAAATAAATATCCCTAAGTCTAACACTAGGAACATTTAAGTTATGATGGTTGGGGGGGGGGGGGGGGGGGGGCTATTCAACCTAGCAGTTTGAGCTGAGCTGATGTGTGCTACCTGTCTGCTGCTGGTTTAATTTAGGTTTTTTTTTCAGAATCAGAAGTGCTTCCAATAATTGCAATCTCTTTTGATCTTGTTCAAGTCTGAATATTTTGGTGTTATCCGTGAGCATCTTTCTAGAGAGTTGTTGTTTGTGCATTATAGTTGTGTGTTCACGTATTGCTCCAGCTCCAAGGTGCATGGTCAGACGGCGGGATAATGTAGTGGTCGTCATTCCTATGTACGAATGCTTTTGGACTTCACAGTTTCCAATAGGGCAAGTGTATTCGTACACAAGATTGGTTTTCTTTAATTGGTCTATTGTCGTCTCTTGGTTTTTCATGATGAGGTTCCATGTGGTGGAGCTTTTGTAATATATTATAATGTTAAGTTTATCCTGAGGGTTAGTACAAGATGTATTATTTTTTATGATTGTTTTTAAAATTCTTTCATCTACTTTGTATATTTGGGAGTACTGATTTTTGTAATAGATCCTGTGGTTAGTGCCTGTATTTTGGCCAATGTGGGTTTCATTAGATCTTGAATTTAGATTCATTAAATAAATTTGAAGAATTCTGTCGAAGTGCCTATTGCTGTAACCATTATTAATAAATGACTGTTTAAGTTGTTGGATGGTTGTGTTGAAGGAATTCCAGTCTGACGATATTTTGTAAGTTCTGTGGATGAGTGCTTTAATGGTGTTGTCTTTGTAGCGTTGAGGGCATTCACTTATGGCATTTAAATAGACCCTGTAATGGGAAGGTTTCATATAAGTAGACGTTGAAAAAAGGCCGTTATCTTCTTTCACTGTGACATCTAAAAAATTTAACGTCTGATTGTTACTAATTTCACTTGTAAATTTAAAAACAGAATGTTGCTCGAAGGTGGTTATTATATCATTAACGTGTTGTTTGTTTTTTATGATTAAAAAACAGTCATTAATATATCGGCAATACAGTTGAGGTTTGAGATCAGGTTTAAGACTGAAAATAGTATTTTCCAGGTGGCACATGTAGAAGTTTGCGAATAAAACACCCAGGGGAGATCCCATGGCGACTCCATCTATTTGACAGTACCTGCTACCATCCACATGTGTGAAAGGACTTTTGCTTGTGCAAGCTCTGAGTAGTTTTTCCATAATTGGTCGACCAAATGAAGGAACAGGAAGGGATGGATGATTGTAGACTGTATCGCAAATAATTTTGATAGTTTCTTCAACAGGAACATTAGTGAATAATGATTCAACGTGATTATATGAATAATAATCAAAATAACACTTGATGTAATAGATGGATTAATTTACCACCATGAATCTAATTTTGGAATCGTCTAAGGCAGGGGTTCTCTGCCTTCCTAGCTCTATTCACCCCCTCGCCATTTCCCACAATGCCATTCCCCCCACCCCCTATTCTTCCCAAGTTATTATATACACTTTTACAAATTTACAGTGATTATTTTTATAAGAGAATTTTAAAAATTAAATGCTAATTATAATTATTGATAGATATATTAAATATTAATTCAATCAATCTTTTTAATAGCTGGTTAGAGGTGGATGAGTAACCTCAGACTAATATCTTTTATTGATGGATATATAAAATAATAATTCAACCAATTTTTTTAATATACACGTAATTAAAAGGTCAAAACCTATAATTACTTTTCCTTTCTCTCTAAACCTACTTAAGTCACAATTCACCCCCTGAAGTCCAGAATTCACCCCCTTTGAGAACCCCTGCTCTAAGGCCTTTCGTCAACACATCGTCAGAGTGCAAGTGAACTAAAAAATAATAAATACTTGTTAACATTCTTCATCATTCAACACATTTAGGATTACCAACAATTCTGGAAACTTTAATCAACCAGGTTAACAAGTATTTATTATTTTTTAGTTCACTTGCTCTCTGACGATGTGTTAACGAAAGGCGTTAGAGCATTGTTTCCAAAATTAGATTCATTGTGGTAAATTAATCCATATTTATATATAACAATTCACAATTGAAGATAGGTAGCACAGAAAGTAAAAGAAACACACTTACAGACTCAAATTTTCGGGTAATATGTCTTCACGAGAAAAGAAAAAGGGAGACCAAGCACATTGTAGACGCAACGGCTAGTAACTTGTTACTAGCTGATTAGTTGATAAGTCATCATTCTTTTCAACTTCAGTTCATGTTAAACCTACACATAGAGGTATACATTTAAATGCAAAAGGTGAATGTCCGCAGCGCTATAAGGATGGACCTGTCAAGGCTCTAATCCATAGAGCCTATAAGACCTCATCCAAATGGAATATATTTCATAAGGAAACAAATAGAATTCAGCAAGTCCTTATCAACAACGGATATAGCAATAGACAATTCGACACCATATTGAAGAAATATTTAAACAATCTCAATATTAGGAGTGAAGACAAAGCCAAACAAGAAGTTGGAAAACAAGAGAATACAGACTCCATATTTTATCAAAATCAGTTTCAAGGACATATAAAACAGATGAACGGATATTGAAGGAAATTATCAAGGCCAACACCTCATGTGTTAATCCCCAAGATAGACTGAAAATTATCATATATTACAAGAATTATAAAGAATAACCTCAGTGTGATACCACAGTTACAGTGCACCAATGTAGTGTATAAATATCACTGCAAAATAGGAGACTGCGAACTCCTAAACTGTACATACATTGGGGCAACAAGCACAACCTTATCCAGACACCTCACAATGCACCTAGCTGCAGGAGAACCTAAAGATTACACAGAAAAGTTACACAAAGTGAAGCTGATCATTGATGTGCTTACTAACAACACTGAAATATTATACCAAGGAAGAGACCATGGCAGATTAAGTATTATTGAGGCCCTTAGTATATTGGAAATGGGGCTCAATATAAATAACCAAACAGTAAGTTTTACAGACTTATTGAAGCTGCACATGGGACAGTCGCAACAAACGGGGAATTTGACAATGATAGAGCAATTTAAAGACACCTGCTGACATGAAATGGAAATGCCAACCGGCCAATTTAAATATTTACATTTGATTTAGTAGTTCATTAAGAACTATGAGTGTTATATTTAAGTGTTGTAAACAATGTTCAATAGGTTTTAAGATATTGTATATACGTTTTACACCCTGAAGAAGGTCGAAGACGACCGAAACGTCGGAAGGAATATAATCATTGAAAATAAAACGTATCGTGAGTTGATGTACCTAGTTCCTCGTGAAGTTAAAAGACTCTTAAGGGCTTTGGAAAAGTTATCCAAAAAAATTAATTAAAAAAACAATAGGCCGTAAATTCAATCTGACATATATTAAGGAAGGACTGTTTCCTAAATATATATAATACATATGTCAATGATCAAACCGCAATAAAAAAATGGAAAACAAGACTAAGCAGTCTTCGTCAGAGTCAAACACCCAACTGATTATATAATATATTTATTATAATATAATATATATATATATATATATATATATATATATATATATATTATATATAGCTTATGATCATTATTCAATGTTTTTTAATTGAAAAAAAATAAAAAGGATACATAGCATAAATATGGCAAATCGTACAATGTATCAGTTGAAAAACAAAATGTAATTACTATCTTGGTGTAGGTATAATTAAATATCAGGTGAAACAACATATAAGGGTCTGCTGTAACAATGTGGTACATTTTAATGATGCCAGATAGGATTTCATTATTGTAACAAAGAAGTGAAAATCTAAACACAAATGGTCCAATCAAATAAATAATCTCCGATTACATATGCTCTACATAAAGGATTTTATATAATATAATAATCAAATCAAATTCACTTAAAAAAAAATGAAAATGTATGTTTGTAAAGTTAAATTAGTTGATAAAAACATTGTTTCTTCCAACACTCAAATGAAGTTAATTCTAAAAAAAATAATGAATAGTAGTATTAATACAGTTATGGAATTCTCGTTAGAAAGTAAACAGGCATGCCATCAATGGAGCTTTCTCGCAAATTTGAAATACCAAGTTACGGGTTCATTTTACTCTAGAATCCTCAGAATTTACCGTGATGAAAATTATTAGGGTAAAGATGTTGAAATTCATGACATAGAGAAAACATAATCAGTATCTATTGCCGGCATGAGAATGTTCTAGGGTCAATGCCGACTTCCACAGGGAGTACTGATACTCCTACATCCTCTTACAGACAGTAGAATCCTTGAGTACCACCTAAATGTTCTTAAAAATAAATTATAATGTATCTATATGTTCTCTAAAGTAAATTAAAGAAGCCTAAGTAATAGGTTTTCATCCGTGCAGCATAAAACTTTGGGTTTAATCGTCATTAGTGAAAACATGACTCATCTATAGAAAACTGGTAAACAACTAACACTGCAGCCACAAACGCGTCCAATCAGAAAGAAAGTAGACTGTGGGAAAATGTCTAATCAAGAAATGAAAGAGCCTAAAAGAAGTTATAAAACAAAAATTTACGACTGAAATTTGTAATTCTATTGTTTATGCCATTAAAAAGGGATACTTTGATAACACTTTTATAAGTGACGTCGATTCCTTTTTAATAAATATCATTGCAATGTTTTTCTTCATTATTCCTCTTCCTCTTTATCTGTATTATTACAAAGTTCTATTGGCTTACTCTCTTCTATGTTTGCTTTAGCATACAAACGCACACAATAATTTTTTTTGAATTAATTCAATGATTGTGAAATGATAATGAATTTTTTAATTATTTGATTTTTTTTTTGTTACAGTTTAATTTTCATTTGTAAGAACTATTAATAATGAATATTATCATTTACTTATCAAACCTATTAATAATTTTTAGAGTAAACAATCTTTTCAATAATATTATTTTTTATAGTATATCAAATATTTGGAATTTGTCACTTTACATGCAATAAGTAAGCACTATTGAATAAGAAAATAAAAGAATATTATTGTTTTTGATTTTAAAACTGAGAGATTATCACTACCATATTATTGATTCTGATGGATATAATATTCAATATATTGTTTCACTTTAAGTAAAACTAGTGCTTAGTCGAATAATCCTTACCACATTTTGGAATTTCATATTGTGCTTTAGTTTATGATTTTTAATTTAATAATTTTGAAGTAGTCCTTCATTAAACATATCTTATTTGTTTATATTTCATATTTGAATTTCTTAAAAAAACATAGCTATAAAGAATAATAACGTTGTTCAGATTTTGGGAAATAATTGTTTGAATACTTCTTGCCAAAAGATAGAACATTCCTTTTTTTCTTTTTTTTTCCTTTTTGAGAAAAATCTTCAGTCAATATTCAGAGTACTTTTGTAATTGTGTCGCTATATGTTTCTGTAGAAACGTTCTTAGATGAAGAGTGCAGTAAGTGAGGTATATCTAATTAATACTTCTAGTAACCAATTTCTACAGTCACCAAAATGGGCATATAAAAAAATAGTGGAATATTTTTTATATTGTTATTTTGTTTATTAATAACAAAAACGCCACTGTTGATATTAATTTCATTTAATACCTTTTCTTTTCTTACCAACTTAGTTTACCTTTTCCAACTTAATTTAATCCCAACTTAATTAATGCCAAATATGGCGATGTATATAATCCGATATATATATATAATATATATATATATAAAATTATATAGTTCAAATTAGGTCTTAGTTTTTATGTGTTCTCATACATATGGTTAAAAATCGGAGAGAATACATTAAAAATATATATTTACAATATCATACATGTTTAGCTTTTAAGTCAATATGATAAAATTTTAGCGTTCTTTTTCTGTCATTGAAACATTGCATACTTATACCTATGAAAGGTGAATAAATAGCGTCTGGTTGAGACTAGATAAATGGACTCGTGAGACTGGGAGAATGCATGGTTTTAGAGACGTGGGTGCGGCTGTGGTTTCCCTAAGGATGTTGAGATTATCTCAGCCCAGCCTTGTCTACATGTCGCTAAGTGGTTAGTTCTGTCTCAACGTCTACAAAGATAAGACATAGTCTTTTTGTTCAGGCCAGGATATCGTACCGCAGGCCACACAACCTACTTTCCTCTTTACAAATTTAATTTCATCTAGCAACTCAATGAACTACCAATAGTTAAATTTATTTCATGTTTATCCCTCATGCTACATACTTATTTTATGAGTGCGTACGAAAATACTAATTACATCATATACTATTCATTAACATAGCGAAACTGTTGCAAGTATGTACCATAAATAAAATTCTTAATGGTTGACTATGAATAGACAACAATATTTTATTTTACTTTATTTTTGTTTATTTTTTACAACTATAGTAACTGACAAGTATAATTTTTAAATATTTTTTCATGTAGGAAGAAATTGAAGTACTACGCCAAGCCTGAAGATAATTTGACAGGAATAAACACTTGTCGCAGCGTAAAAGTAAGAACGAAAAAGGTTTAAAGAAAAAAGTTTCCAAACGATAGGGCGTATTATTTTAAAATAAAATGAATTAAAATAACATGAACAAATATATATATATATATTTGTTAAATTAGGGAAACCAGTTCTGTTTAATACATATTTTATTTATGTATCTATATATATATATAAAAAGATTTCACATAAACACGTGAAACAACAATCAATGATCAAACCACAATAAGAAATGGGAAAACATGACTAAGATCTTTCAACCGTGACAAGCGGTCTTCGTCAGAAGTTTTTGCCATACCACCAATCACTGGACCCCCTTCCAAGATTAGCCAAACAACTTGATTTTAATATAGTGTTCTCTAATCGTAATAACGTGGGTAATATGTTAATAAAAAACTCTCCAAGTGAATTGGAGTCCGCTGGTATTTATAAAATTCCGTGCAAAAATTGCCATAAAATTTATATTGGTCAAACTGGTAAATCATTAAAGACACGTGTAAAACAACACCAATATAACGTAAGTAGACAGGAAAACAGTAGTGCCTTATTCTTGCATATAAAAAATGAAAATCATCATATTGATTGGACAGGAGCTAAATTTATTACCTATGAAAAATCAATGTTGTTAAGAAATATTATTGAATCGTCTCGAATTAAATTTAATAGATCTAATATTATAAACATTAGTAACGGTCTCTTCAAACTTGATACTTTCGTCACGAGGGCAATAGCCTCTTCAAAGAGGGTTGACAGCTAGCGGATAGTTTTTTACTTTTTCTTACTGCACTCCTTTGTTTCCCCAAACATCCTTTTCTGGACATTAGTCCTTTCCTGTGCTTTCACCCTTTTAAAATACCACTCTTCCCTCCCACTCTTCTCAACTCCTCACCAGATGTTTTCTGCATCTAGTGTTCAGTTGGGTTTTTGACTCTGACGATGACCGCTTGTTACGGTTGAAAGATCTTAGTCTTGTTTTCCCATTTCTTATTGTGGTTTGATCATTGATTATATATATTATATATATAGTTTTTCGTTGGAAATACGATCCGAAACGGACAAATATAGTTCAGTGTAGAAAAAGAAACATAGAGAAATTAAACTGTGCCCATGGTTCCCTTTCTTATCTCTCCTGAAGACTTTTCAAACAGAAAATTAGAGACTGTAAGTGTGTGCTTTTAATTTCCTTTTTCTTTTTCAATATAATATATAGGTATATAATAAATTCTAGTTTATATATATATATTTCTTGTTTATCGAGGTTTGGTCTAGCTTCAATAATTAAACACCTTTAAGTCCACGTAGGCTTAATTATGATTACATAATGTGAAGCTGACCAGGAACATGCTAACAAACAACACTGAAATATTATATCAAGAAAGAGATCATGGCAGATTAGGTATTACAGAGGCCCTGATACATTGGAAATAAGGCCCAGTATAAATAATCAAACAGCAAGTTTTGAAAAAAGTATTGAAGTTGCACATTGGACAGTTCCAACCTCAACAAAAGGGAATTTAACAAGGACAGAAGAAACTGAAGACTCACCTGTGGACATATAACAGGAATTGCAACCTTCCAGTTTTAATGTTTACTTTATATTTCTATCGTGTTATTTGAGTGTTAAAATTAAATTTTAGATAAAATTGTAAAATAGTTTTTAAGTTTTTATTTCAAAACATCTTCATAGGCAGAAGTATTAAATTTAGAAACAGAAAAACTAAGTATTACATTACAGATTATTTTACAAAGAAAATTGTGTGTAGATTTCAACAACAACTATCTATTTCGAATGAACATGTGACACTAAACTGAAAAAAAATTTCAGGTTGCTCTCTGATGACATAAAAGTGAAACGCTGCGGAGCATTTTGTTCTTTTCTTTTTGCTCAGTATGCACCCAATTATGTGGGAGCTATTCATTTCAATTTATGAATAAAATTTAATAAACTCATGAATGAACAGAATATATATGCAAAATTTTGTTAAAAAAACTGGTTTGAAACCCCCTATGACTTTCATTTACTCAATATTTTGTATTTTCTCTCTGTATTAATTTAACAATTATTTAACAAGCAAATTGTAACTAAACTTCACTTTAAAGTAGTTTAATTAAAGTAATTTAATGTTAAAGTAATTAAATATGATAATTTTTTAAATAATATATATATTTCTTTATCTTTGGATATTCACTTCTCAGTCACTCGAAGTCCAAGTTCATATACAGTAAGTTATAATAGTTAATAAACATATATTAAACATATTATTATTCATAACATAGTCGCGGTGCTGTATTTTAGCAGGGCTTATATCAAATGGCAATTAAAAAACCATATTAATGTGATTTTAATCGAAATGTGTCAACAGATTTTTGTGTCCTTCTTCGGATAAAATATGCTCTACATTTTGATACTGATCTAGTTGTTCTGTCTTAGGGCTAACAAAATGTGAAATACTAAATTTGGTGACAATAAGCTGTTAGGTTATTTGTTTTTCTTTTTAGATATTGTGCCCAAATGACTTGAACATATTTATACAAATTAATAACATATAGGAGTAACATATTTTTACTTCATTTATATTTCTAGATGAAAATGTAATAAATATAACATCATGTATATTTATACACATGCATAAATAAATAACATTCATATAAATATAACATGATGGTATATAAATATAACATCATGTATATTTATATACATGAATAAATAAATAACATAAATATACATATTTTATATAAATATGTATATTTCGTCGATAAAAAGCTTTCACATAAACACGTGAAATAACAATCAATGATTAAACCACAATAAGAAATGGGAAAACAAGACTAAGATCTTTCAACCGTAACAAGCGGTCTTCGTCAGAGTCAAAAACCCAACTGATCTTAGTTTTGTTTTCCCATTTCTTATTGTGGTTTGATCATTGATATGTATATTTATAACATCATAAAATAATTTTCTTTTTAAGAGGAATTCATTGAAACGCCTAGAAAGTAATTTTGTGACTGGGAAATGAAACAGGACTATTTTGAGGTTTGTGACTTATTGGACAAGAGATGGTGGTGGGAGGATGATGACAGGGTAGGGGAAGTGGCTGGACCACTTGGCAGGTGGTCGAACCGCTTGCAGCATTAAACCAGTCCCGAGCACTCTCGCTTTCCCTATCCAACTGCCATCTAAGAGGCAAAGTGTCGTCTTACACGCCCTCACTGCATACATAGCAGAGATAACATCGAGTTGCGTCACACATTGTCTTGGAGGGAAGATAGTTAACAGCTAAAAATAGCTTTTCCAAAAATCATTTAATTATAATGTATGCACATGTCAACAACGCAATACTACTGTCATACTTAAGTCTGTTTTGTATAGAACGAAAATTAACATGACTACGGAGTACGTAACCTAAAACTAGATCCTGCTAGATAAATAGAATATTCAATTCAACCACATGTATTCGTATTTTTCTATTCATTTCTTAAGTATTCATTAATATAAATTTATTGAGCATATGTATATATACATTCAATCAACAAATAGAAAGAAGGGTTCCTTTCCATTACTTCTACAACGTGCTTAGTCTCCCTTTCTCTTTTCTTCTGAAGACGGATTGCCCAAAAATTTGAGTTTGTAAGTTAATTTCTTGACACTGTGTGTTACTCTTCTTCGATTTTGAACTCGTACATATATATATATATATATATATATATACCATAACACATAGGAACACTAAAGAATTTGACAATGAACGGGGCTCTGTTGAAGTATTAGAGAAAGTTTTTTTAGCACCCTTCAAAGCTAAATCGATATAAGAGGGGGGGGGATTTTAGAAATATGTTTTTGAGGGCGTTAAGAGTGTGCTCTCCTGAATTCCTTAATGAATAGATTAACAACATTAGGTCAATTGCCCTTTCATTAAAATACCTCTCCTCTTATATCAATTTAGCTTTGAAGGATGCTAAAAAAACTTTCTCTAATACTTCAACAGAGCCCCGTTCATTGTCAAATTCTATAGTGTTGCCTTATCATTGGACTCCCTTCCAAGATTAGCCAAACAACTTGATTTTAATATAGTGTTTTCTAATCGTAATAACGTGGGTAATATGTAAATAAAAAACTCTCCCAGCGATTTTATTTTTTTGCTGGTATTTATAAAATACCGTGCAAAAATCGCCATAAAATTTATATTGGTCAAACTGGTAAATCATTAAAAACACGTGTAAAACAACACCAATATAACGTAAGTAGACAGGAAAAAAGTAGTGCCTTATTCTTATTATTTGACACTAGACTAAACATGGATAAAAAAGAAAAATAGTGTATTTATAATTTAAAGAATGTTTACACAATTATAAATACAAAAAAAGTAACCATAGAATGTAATGTATTATTCATAGTTTTGTACATTTTTTCACCATCATAACCATAAAAAGAAAAGATAAAAAAATTATACAAGCTAACTTACTACACCTGAAGATTCAGGACTCTGAATCGCTCCCAATTAATTCAAGTGAAGTTAATATTAAAAATATTATATAGCCTTATTATATTATTTAATGGATTATAAAAAAATATATAATGTATATAACCGATGTCTATTTATATTATACAATATTTTTCATTCTTTGTCAACATATGTTCTAGCGTCAAACGTTAAAACGCCTTTAAGATAATGTTTCGTCTATAATTATAGATATCTTCAGGGCCACTTCAATACAGAAATTAATTACAGCAACATGAAAACCTTAATACGTTACATTATTTATAAGAAAACTCAGAATTACCATGGTATTTTCCTGTTTCAAAAAACTTTACATGACCATTGTGATCCAATCATGCTACTGTGCTGACCATTTAAATGTGCTCTTAGCAACATTTTTAATGAACATTCAGTTATCACAGTTTGATAACATTGATAACTGAGATAAGAAAATTATATATATATATATATATATATATTCATTGAAAATCTGACCATTAGGAGAGTAGAGTTAGTAGGTCCATGTATGCGGTCCCAGTTGCCCACTGCTCAGCGACGCCTTCGTTATTCCGCCAATGGATATAGAGGTTGCACAGTCCCTCTATGAAAAAACATTATTGGCAGAAAACTCGAGCCTCACTTTGCAGTGAACTCCTGTTCCTTTTCTATTATTGTTTTTTGTGGTGGTTGGGTGTTATTTGATACTCTCATTTGTCTTCTATCCAAAGCAGCATTTGTCTTCGTGTCAATGGGGGTAGAGGATGCACAGTCCCTCTTGATTAAAGGATGTTGACACTCAACTCCAACTTCTTCACATAGCGACCCATTCGAGTTATTGCTTATTACTTGATATGTTTCCTCTTCAGCCCGTTTTTGCTACTATGTTTCCTCATCGTTCGGTTGTTGTTACTGCTACTGCTATTGCTGGTTGGCTGGTTGAATCTGGAAAATTCTGGATTATTGACCTGGTGGTGGTATCTGCGACATGTTTCAACCATTCTCTGGTTATATTCAGGCAGGGTGTAGCCCAGACGATGGTCCTTATATACTGTTTTCTATGAGTTGTCCGGGGAAAGAATCATATTTCTTTATATCATATATATATCACATGTATATATATATATATATATATATATTATTAAAATAAGCAGCAGCTTCTGCATTGACCAGTTTCTTGTTGACACTCTCTACTTTTCGTATCACTTTGCGGTGAGACTCTGGTAGCTTCCAAAGAAGGTTAGCAAAAGACATTAACACACACAATAAACATAGGTCAAACACGAAAAACTAAATCTTAATCACTGTATTAATCACTGAATTAACAAACTAAATAAAAATGCGTACAAGCTTTCGGCTCTCATTGGCCATCTTCAGGTATAAACTAAAATTAATAAAGTCTAAAGCACTATAGTTAGAATAAAATAAAATATTTGAACAATGTCTAAAAAATTACTGTACTACAGGAAGTGAATCTAAAGTGGGAGTGAGGGGAAGGGGAGGTATGCATGGCGACAGGGTCGGCCAAAACTACCTGTGGTTCGTTCACCTTCCTCTCTCCCTTACAAGCTTGAAAGTATTGTCAAAATTCTTAAAGCTAGGCACAGAGTTGAAATCATTGCTCTGGACATTTAGCCTGGGGTTACATTCTTTAATATACAGAGCCTCCAGTATATGTAACCTGCCAGGCTCGTGGCACACTTGCAGAATGGAAGTGCCCTCAATCAGGGCCTGCCTCGTCAGTCTTACTCGGTGAGCGTCCTCCTTGGTAGTCACCTTGTGTATGAGTACAAATGC